>LNAC01000200.1:2681804-2758417 GCA_002007465.1 Ailurus styani | reverse complement strand
TAGATTTTATTTATTTGACACAGAGAGATTACAAGTAGGCAGAGAGGCAGGCAGAGAGACAGGGAGAGGAGGAAGCAGGCTCCCCGCTGAGCAGAGAGCCCAATGCGGGCCTCGATCCCAGGACCCTGAGATCATGACCTGAGCTGAAGGCAGAGGCTTTAACCCACTGAGCCACCCAGGCGCCCGGATGCTATCTTTTATTAACCCTCTCCACAACTCCCTGCTGATTGGTCCCTTGGTTGCCTCTTCAGTCTTCCTTGGAATAATGATAATTCCAGTCTCCTGGGTTCTAGCAGTTAAATACTGCGACCCAGTCTTTATTATTCTGGGGTCCCATCATCCCCATCTTACTACCCGTTTTCTGGAACACTCCCAGCACGACTTCTATTAGTCTAGGTTTGCCAGGAAGCCGATAATAAAAGGGAATTAGCCATCAACAACAACAAAAAACCAACCTAACAATCGAATTTTAAAAATGGGCAAAGGACTTGAATAAACATTTCTCCAAAGAAGATACACAAAGTCAATAAGCACATGAAAACGCGCTCAACATTACCTAAAAGATGCTCAACATTAATAAGGGAAATGCAAATCAAAACTATAGTGAGATACCACCTCACACCCAGTAGGATGGTTACCATACAAAAAAACCCAGAAAATAGGGGAGCCTGGCTGACTCAGTTCGAAGAGCATGCTTTTCTTGATCTCAGGGTTGTGGGGTAAGCCCCATACTAGGGTGGAGAGATTACTTAAATAAAAACTGAACTTTAAAAAAACCCCAGAAAATAACAAAAAAAGGTGGGAGAGGATGTAGAGAAATCGAAATGCTCGAGCACTGGTGGTGGAAATGTAAAATGGTACAGCAGCTATGGAAAAACAGTATGGCTGTTCCTCAAAAAATTAAAAACACAATTACTGCAATCCAGCAATTCCACTTCTAGGTGAAAAAAAAAATGAAAGCAGGGTCTCAATGAGGTTATTTGTACACCCATGTTCATAGCAACATTATTCCTGATAGCTAAAATGTGGAAGCAGCCCAAGTATCCACTGACAGACGAAAGGGTAAGCAAAACGTGGTCTACTTCTACAATAGACTATCATTCAGTCTTAAAAAGGAAATTCTGACATATTCTACCACATGGGTGAACCTTGAGGAAACTGCTCAGTGAAATAAGTCAGTCACAGCAAGACAAATACTGTATGATTCCACTTATATGAGGTGATTAGAGCAAATACACAGACAGAAAGCAGAATGGTGGTTGCCAGGGACTGGGAGGAGGGGAGAATGAGGTGTTACTTAATGGGTATAGAGTTTTGGTTTTACAAGATGAAAAATTACGGATGCACAACAGTATGAACTTAATACACGGAACTGTACTTAAAACGCTGTGGACTAAATATACTGAAGAGTACTTAAAAATGTCTAAGAGGGTGGGATGCCTGGCTGGCACAGCCAGTACAGCATGCAACTCTTGATCTTGGGGTCCTGAGTTCAAGCACCATGTCGGGTGTAGAGTTTACTTTAAATAAATAAATAAATAAATAAATAAATAAATAAATGTGCATTTAGCCGCAATAAAAAAAATTGGCCAAAAAGGAAGGGGAATTAGCCATGCAAAAAATTTATTAGGGGCAACACCTGTGGGAAAAACTGGGTGCGTGAAAGAGCCATTAAACATGACACAGGTCTGATCTTGCGTGAAATAGAGAGGCTGGGAGGGATAGATGAGTGGAAACAACTTAGACTGTGCTTCTACGCTCAAGGTTTGGCTAAGGTGGCACCTGGGTAGCTCTGGTCTGTTAAATGCCCAACTCTTGATTTCAGCTCAGTTCACGATCTCAGGGTCATGGGATGGAGCCCTACTGGGCTCTGCACTCAGTGGGGAGTTGGCTTCTCTCTTTCCTCTCCCCTTGCCCCCCCCCCCCGCCAACTTGCACTCTCTCTTGCCCGTGTGAGCGCTCTCTCTCATGCAGGCATACGCCCTCTCAAATAAATGAATATTAAAAAAAAAAAAAAAGGGTTGGCTGAGGCCATGGGAGACTCCTCAAGCTAAAGTTGCCTGTTGCCTATCAGGAGTTGAGTGTTCCCTAGAAATGAGCCTGCCTCAGGAAGGGTGGTCTTGCTGTGGCGGCACTAACGGATTTTCAGGGCTTAGCAGCTGGACCCAATGCGCCCCTTCGTTGCGAGTTCTGAGGGGCTCAATTTCATGGCCACTATACCTGGACAAGTTCTGTAACTTCTCTGACTGTTCCTTTCATATAAAAGCTGTACCACACCATTAGGATTTAGGGGATGAAAAATGTACTAACATGCTTCCAGGCACCCCCAAATTATGCAGCCAGAGGACCTGAACATGTCTGTCACAGAGACGTCAACGATTATCTAGGCCGAGAATCGAAGACCCAGAGAGGAGCCCAGCATTCTAGAGTTGGGAAAACACACCTCCCTTCAACAACTTGCCACGTTGCACAAAACGTGGTCCCTGCTGTAAAGGAATTTCACGCCTTTTTTGGGGAGGGTGGGGTCTTAATCAGAGACATAAATGTTAGCATTTGATAACGTGGGTTTCCTTTCTCTGACTCAGGTAGCAAGTGACTCAGGTGAGCTGAGGGAAGGGGTGTATCGTCTGCCTCATGCAGGACTGTCACTGTCTCAACAGCCAGGATACCATCCTCATGAGGGGGTCTGGTGTCAGGGCCAATTCTAGAGCTTCCACTGGGGTACAAATCAGGTGTCAGCACCTCAAAGAGCTTTCCCTTCCAGAACAATTTTTCCTCTCCTGACCTCAACACCCTTTCTTAGGGTTAGGCCCTTATTCCTTCCTGTCTATTGCTGGCTAATCTAACAATCTTTTTTTTTTTTTCTTTTTGAGGGGGTATGGGGCACCCAATATGAACCAGGGACCTCTTGATTAACAACTAATTTTCTACACCATATTTAAGAGAAATAACTGAGCCACACCAATATCCAACAACCCTACCATAGCTCAAACCTAGGAATTTACCAGGAATTTTCTGGAAGCACGGCTTTAACCTCGTGGTGACATTTTATTTTTTTCCCCCTAGTGGTGGTAGTTTAAGCAGACGGGAGGGTATTTATCCAGAGGTACGTATTCCCTCTTTAATTTCAGTAACAAGTGGTTGGTCAAGCTTCCACTTTCATTAACCCACAGTCCATCCAACGGTTGGCAGCTCACACGCAGAGCTTAGCTTACATGACAGAACCTCCAGGTCTTTTTACCCAATCATCTGTTAAGTGAAGTTCTGAACTTCCTTCGTTTTCCTCTCAATGGATAATACTTCCTTTTAACCAAACCCAGATATTGTTAGTTTCAGCCCATGTCCAGCTCTAGGGTGAGCCCTTTTGCTAAGTGTAGCCATATTTGGATAAAGCTACTGTTACTTTTTAGGGGCAAATGAGGGTTCATGGCATCCCTCCTCACATCCCACCTCCACAGCAGTCTCCTTATTCAGCCAGCCCTGCATCCTGCTTTCTAGAGCAAACAGAACAGCTCCACCACTTCCTTTCCCTCTTTAGTTGACCTGTAATGAGCACTAAACTGAGCGGTTCTAGCCACGTGACAGGGACTCTTGCACCTGGCAGTGGTGTTCCCAGCCTTGGCACCTACCAAGGTGTAAATGTATCACTATAATATTCATGACAGTCTGCCTTATTTTCATTTTAAATGTAGGAGAAATAAGTGGTGGGGAATCAGCCTAGGCTGTTCTGGAGACGGAGACATCAGGAGTGGAAGTGAGTTTCCATCCGTTTCCCAACTCCTGCTTAGTGGTCAGTAATGGAAAGTATAGGATGTAAATATGAGGATATTTAAAAAATATATATATTTTAAAATAAATAAGAATTTAATTAAATGCTATCTAATGTCACTTTCCTTTAAAAGGATTGTTAACTGCTTCTTTCCCTGGAAACTGGGAATAACAATACTTACTTCCATTAACATCGTTTAAAAATTAATCAATAGATTAGGAAGGGACTTTGTAAACTGGAAAGGAATGAATAGAAGCAACTGTTACCAACACACTGAGGTTGACTCATTAAAAGACAAGGACACACAAATGTCTGTTTCCAGAATTTCACTTGACAGCCAACGGGAGACGGGAAACGAGTACTGTGGAAGAGAAAAAAAATGGCATTGAGTTTCTTAGTAATGAGGAGGTTCCCTCCACCCCAAGACTTCTGTCATCCACTGTTAGAGCACCAGGCTCCTTGACAACGGCAAGCTTCTACCTAGGGATCCGGTCCTCCTGGGGTCTAGTATAATCCATTTGCTGTTCAGCTGGAAAACATTTTCAGCCTTTCCAATCTAATCCCAGAACCATGATTTATGGCAACAGAAATTCTTGAACTAAACAGAACAAAGACGCTGAGGCGAGAGGCCAGAACTGTGCTGAGCAGGAACCCCAAGTCCACGCTTGCCCAGAGCTGCTGTCGCTGTCCCAGGGATGCCAAAGACCAAAAGAAATAAAAGGGTAAGTCTTCTCTTCCACTCCCTTCCTCCCACATTACACTTTTCTGGATTTAAAGAAAATACCAGGGAAGCCAGTGGGCAAAGGGAGTCTGGGAAGTGCAGTTTCCAAGATTAGGCCCCTTGGATCTGAGCACAAATTACCAGTGTAGGCAAGTTCTTATGAAGCAAACACACAGCTTCCCATTAAGCAACAGTAGAACAGAATTGCCGGTTAAACCACCTCACCAATTTAAATAAGATGTTTACTTCAGATTCAGAGACCATCCTGTGTAATTCAGACCCAGGACTGCATGAAATGTAGATATCCACCAGGTTGAGACTGTACCACTTTCCCAAGAGGCAGACATGCTCTTGCCTCTGGAGGTCAAAGAGACAGAAGACACCGGGAGCTGGTACGCATGGCGAACGCTTTATTTTCATATTAACATTAACACAAATCTTAAAACACAGAACATGAACAGAGATCCCACTGCCCTGTTTGTCAAAGCAGGTACAAGGATATATACACCGAAAAGTTATTTTCAGTCTGCTTAACTCCAAACCCTCAAATGGGAGAACTACCTTAGAGACAGGGGTGAGGGGACATGTGGTGGCAGAGGCCAGTGCTGCATGAGAGCCTGGAGCCTGGGTCCCACAGATGGAATCTGGGGGGCTGGGGAAGGGTGGCTGGGGGCAAAGTCTTTTCCTTGGGAGCAATCAGTTGAAGTTACAAATTTGTTTCTGAAGCATTCACATTTACTGGAAGAACGCAAGAATTGGCAAGACCTGAGATTCACCCAATCTCCGTGGTAGTAAGTCCCTTGGTTCCTATGCTTGGGCGGCGGAGGTGGAGTGCGGGGAGCGGTGGGGCACGGGGGAGAGTGTAATCAATCAGCATCAGCTGAGTATACTTCCAGCCCTAGTCAAATCCTAACCTTGCTCCAGGTTTGTCCCTGCCTAAGACAAAGACAGCCAGGGCCTGCCCAAATGCATCCTCTCTGGGAATCTGCAGAAACCAGATGAGTTCTGCTTTTCAATTCGAACCCCTTCCTGCCACTGATGCCCTAGGCCCAGACAGTCCTTCTGAATCATTGACATAGAGAAAGGAGTATCTCCTCTGAGAAAAGGGGGTCTCTTTCCCAGGCTCTGGAAACTGGCTTTTTTGAAAACTGTACCAAAATAGGAGGAGGCCACTCTTTAAAAGGCACAACTAGAACTTGGAACTCTGGGGAAATCTACTGCAATAACGCCTTGCTGGTGAGAAATGCTAGAAACAGCTCAGGACTTGTCAGGCCAGAACTGTTTTAAAATAAAAATAATAACATTTCCAGAACAATTACTTCAGAAAGTCACACTGCTGGCCATCCTGCTTCTAAGAACCCGGCCCTGGCCACCCTCGCCTGAGGCACATTCTGTCATGGATGGCAGTTCAGCAGCGCAGCCTTGGGCAAAGCAAAGAGACACAAACTGAACTTCCTACTGGAGAGAAGTGCAGCTCGCCATGTTGGACAATCCACAGTCGGAACAAAAGCTGGTGGGCTTCTCCTTGCAATCCACACAGGCCTCCAACCACTATTACCTTCCTGAGTGAGAGTAACTATTTTTCTAACAACTTTTTTAAAAGGTTAGGAAGGAAGGCCTATCAGGCGAAGTTGAAGCTAAACATCAGTTTCACATGAGGAAGGCTTTTCTTGGGAACTCTAAACACGCTCCAGAAGAGCCCCCTCACTCTGAGAGCCTGGCTTTATTCAGACAGGAACTCTTTCAAAATGGAAAAGACGAGCCTTTCTCCTGTTTTCAGCAGTGGTCTGAGGAGCTTCTCTTTTGTAAGCCTCTCTTGATTAACCCCTTGCTCTTGATCTTTTTTACTAGGAGAGACTCAAGTAGAGCTTTCACATATACTCATCTTTTCCTAGTGTGAGGGCAAAGGAGTGGTTTTCAGAGCACAGGGTTATATAAAACCAACCCTGAGATCCCAAGCTAGCTAGAAAAACTGAGGCTTCCCACTACTCAAACAACTGGTCTCCTTTCTTGGCTCCCACAGTATGATGAAGGTAATGTGCTCAATATTAGGAACGGGTCAACAGCTCATCACCTGCCTCCATCGCTGGGCTTGCCAGTATCCCAGCCCTGCACACTTGGAGTGTTCTGGTGCTGCCACAAAGCAGACTAGATGTGCTCCACTACACACTTCTGTGGAGATGAGCCAGAGTTACTAAAAGGCTGTCAACGCGCAAGGTCAGAAGTAGATCAAATCCTTCACCAGGTTGTATAGTGCCCTCTTGTGTTCAACTGAAGACTCTCCTGCATCCACATGGCATCCAAGCAATGTGAAGCCGATTAGTCCCTTCTGGGATAGAAGCATTCATTCCCCAATCACAGAGCTCAAGTGACAAGACTGCTTAGGCATCCTTCAGAAAATGCTTGGTGTACACTCATATCCTAAATGACTACTTAGAGGATATTCTCTGAGGTCCAGCAGAATGTCTGATCAGAAATAGAGATTCTGAAAAGATTCCTGAAGGATTTTAACCCAACACACGAATAACATAGATCGGAGTACCAGTCACTTACTCCTTTAATGGGACACTGCAAATACAGTCTGTAGTGTTTCAGTGACCCAGAGTCTTCTAGTCACATCAACCCAAAGGAATCACGATCCCAGAAGTTCTAGGCCATAGACAGTTAAGCAGGGACCTTGCTCAGTGGTGCTAGCAAACATTTAACGTAAAACAGCAGTAGGCCTGCCAATTTCCAGACACAGTCACTCCCACCTATAGACGTGGACCATCTTCTCGGTTAAGGTAGCCAAGTAGCTGTTGTGGTTCACCTCAAACGGGCAGATGTCCAAGACAGGCTGATCGGCCTGCAGTTCCTGCAGCAACGAGCCACTGCCAGCATCCCACAGCTACAGAAGACAGACAGGAGGGTCAGGAGTCATTCAGTTCAGCTGGGGGGCCTGCTTGCTTGATCATCAGACTACTTTGTGGGTTTTTTAAAAGAGATATTATTTATTTATTGGGGGGAGGAGAAAAGAGAGGGAGAGTGAGAGGGAGAAGCAGGCTCTCTGCTGAGAAGGGACCCCCGATGTGGGGCTCGATCCCAGGACCCTGGGATCATGACCTGAACCAAAGGCAGATGCTTTACTGAGCCAACAGGCGCTCTTTTATTTAAATTCCAGTTAGTTAACATACACTGTAATATTTGTTTCTGATATACAATGAAGTGATCAACAGTTCCATACGATACCAGGTGCTCATCACAAGTACACTCCTTAAGCCACCAGACAAGTTTGAAACCACGGCAAAGAGAGCACTGCGTGGGGGGCAAAACAGACTGTCCCTAAACTTCACAAAGCCAGGATACACAATAGTTTAGGGGTGGCCTCTGCCATAAGCAATTAGCTGTCCTGTGAGTGAATCTGAAAACCAAGCCAGCATTCGGCCCTTCCATCAAGGAACAGAAGACTCAACAAGACAAAAAGTCCCTGTCTCTGCCCTCATGAAATCTTCTAACTAGTGCTTTCTGTTCCTTTTCACAAACTTTTTATTATGAAAAAACATTTTAATAATAAGAAGTAGGGTATACAATGAATGGCCTATCACCCAGATTATCAGGCTTTTTACCATATCTGCTTTAATGATTCTATTTTGGTTTTTTTCTTCTTACTTCATGTCATTTTACCTTTACTCTACAGCAGTGCTACCTAATATGGTGGCCACTAGCCACATAAGACTACTTACATTAAAATTAAATAAAAATCTAAAAATTAAGTTCTTCATTCACACTAATCACATTTCTTTTTTTTTTTTTTAAGATTTTATTTATTTGACAGAGAGTGAGAGATCACAAGTAGGCAGAGAGGCAGGCAGAGGTGGGGGGGGGAGCAGGCTCCCCGCTGAGCAGAGAGCCTGAGAGGGGCTTGATCCCAGGACACTGAGATCATGACCTGAGCCGAAGGCAGGGGCTTAACCCACTGAGCCACCCAGCCGCCCCCACTAATCACGTTTCAAGTGCTTATGTGGCTAGTGCAACTATACTGGTCAGCAACACTTCAAAGCTTGATTAGATTTAGGTCCAAGGGCATCTCAGAGAAGGTGCCATGTGCTTCATACTGTCTTATATTAAGATGCAAATAATTTCTTGTTAACCCACTTATAGTGATGTTAAGGTTGATCAATGTGTCCAGGTTGTGACAGACTGATCCCTCCACTGTACAAATCCCCATCAACCATTCATTTGTTGGTTTCACCCAGAACTCATGAAACTGTTACCTGAATCAATTATTCTATCTATTTATTTTAAAAGAATTTATTTATTCATTTGACAGAGAGAGAGCACAAGCAGGGGTAGAGGGAGAAGCAGACTCCCCATTGAGCAGGGAGCCCAATGGAGGGGTTGATCCCAGGACCCTGAGATCATGACCCGAGCAGAAGGCAGAGATCATGACCCGAGCAGAAGGCAGATGTTTAACTGACTGAGCCCCCCAGGTGCCTCTGAATCAATTATTTTATAGGGGTTTCAACAGTTCCTTTTTTTTTTTTTTTTTTTTTAAGATTCACAAGATGGCCCACAGGACACTACAGCTCACGTAAAAAAGAATGAGGTGAATCTACAGATACTGAAATGGCAACACAGCCAAGCTAGGAAGCTAAATGGGAGAGGAGGAAATTACAGAGCAGTATGTAAAGTGTGACTTGTGTACAAATAAACAATCCTACACACACCCACACCCACCCACCCACCCACACACACACACAGATACGTGCAATTATGGAGAACTTTGGCTTTTTGCTCTACATACTTCAGTATAAAAAAAAAATAACAGGCTCACCAAGGCAGAATTTGATGTTTCATCCCCAGTACACACCAGGATGCTGCCATCATTCTCTGGGTTTTGGAAAATAGCACTTTTGGTCAATAGTTTGCAAGTGGGTCCCCCAAGGAACGTTTGTACAGGATGGCAGGAACAGACCGACTCTCCAGCATCATCCAGCTTGTAGGACATCTCCATCAGCACACTTCGTAAAGTGTTGTGATTTTTATCTACGGGGCAGAGAAATCAATGTTGCTCCGTGGGGATGATCCAAAGAAATTAATGAAGAACCTGAACCTCAGCTGCTTACAAACTACCTGAGTGGAAGAGCCACAATTTGCTAAACCATTAAGAATAGCTACAAAGCAACCATAATAACAAGAACAAACTGATACAGCACAGAGGAAATTCAGAACCCCAGGCTAAGATAAAGCAAGTTATCTACAACAGATTTTTGCCTACGAGGGCAACAATTTTGAGCATAAGCTATCCTTTTTAGTAAATCACTGTATTCTGCCAGACCCCGGCTATTACCCCAGAAGTTAAGGCTTTTAACTTCCTTAAAGGCAAGCAGAAGACACAGAACTGCACTGAGGGGGACTCACTGGCCTCCGCTCCAGGCCTCCTCATTCCATTATGGTTCTAAATCACAGGGGCTCAAGTGGTTGACTCACTCCAAGGAATACCTGGCAGAATCCTCAGACAAGTTAGAAGCAGAAGCAGGCTCTAGGGAGGAATGTGAGGCCACCATCCCCCATGTAGTAGCACAAGCCGTTAAGTCTGTGAGGGGCTTCCCAGCACCACCTGAAGGGTAAGGCAAGTTCTCCTTTCCTCCCCTGAACTGATCTGCTCCCAGACAAACCACAGGAGGTCCCTCAGGACATCCCAACACTTACCAGGCCTGTAGGTCACAAGACAGTGCCGGGTGCTGCTCTCCGTCTGAAAGTCTATGCAGCCCCCTGGCTCCATGGGCAGCGTATGAGGCCAATGAGAAAAGCCCATTTTGAGCTCCCAGAAGGAAGCGTTCTCCAAGGTTCCAGCCAACACCCCACCACATGGAAATGCAACTGAGGCAGCTCTGGGTATGTATGATAGGGATACCAGTGGGCATCTGAAGGGGAAGAAAGGAAACCATTTCACATTCCAATAGTTGCACTGCTCCAGACCCCACTGCCAAGAACCCAAGCATGGTCCTACCTCTACAGAAGAGGTTAAAGACCTTCTGTGGGTCTCTGTCCTTTGACATTTGATAAAAACTACCAACCCCCTCTGTAGAAACAAGAGTATACCTATAATCTCTGCATCCAATTTCAGAGGACATATCACATGTTTGAAAAACAGTTAAAAAAAAAAAGAGGACAAGAAAATTTAATAGCATAAGATCACAAATACAAGGAAGCTTAACTGGTGTGCATTTTCTAGTAACAGGGTTGGTCACATACACAAGGAAGGTCCGAAAGGAAACGCAGCTTACACATCTAATGAAGCTTCCAAGCTAGAACTGACAGACCCTTCAATTAAAATATAGCCTGAAACAACTGCATTTTTTAAAAAAATCTCTACATCCACCGTGGAGTTGCAACTCATGACCCTGAGATCAAGAGTCACACGTTCTTCCGACGGAGCCAGCCAAGCGCCCCTGAAGCAACTACATTTTAACTCAGAAACGAGACTGTTTCTTTAGAAATTTTCAAAATCTCTTTCTGCGAGCATATGACCAGAACCATATGCCAAGAATTCTCTCAGAAGTATCAGCCTGCTGACTCTGTTCAATGAACTTTGTTTCTGCTGCACTTGCCAAAGCGGTCGCTTTGTCTGCTTTCTTTCATTGCCCTATCACAGTGAAGCAAATGGAAGAAGCAGTGAGCACTCCACACAAATACTTTCCTGGCTGTTTGCTCTATTTTATCGCCTGCTCTGCGCCTGCATCCGCTGACATCAAGGGCAGGCCCCATGTTGGCCGGGAGTTAACATCCGTCACCTTCAGGCCCACAGACCACATACCTGAAGCAGGTGTCTACCCCGCCTGAATGAGAGGACCCCAGAGTGCTGAGCCTAGGTTAGTAACCATTACTCTATCATCACCATGGTGATATCTTTCTGTTTAGATCCCTATGCCCCATTTTTAATATATATTCACACTGGAAATGGAAATTCTCTTTTTAGATACTTCTCATTTTGGTCTAAGTCAGATTCTACTTCTCCTTTTGAGAATGGTATGCCTTTAGGAGTGAGCATATTATGCCCAAATGGGACTCAACATGTTCTGAAGAGTCACAGTGGTGCTGCTGGCCACCCACCCTCAGAATTTGGGCTGACTCTGTAAACCTCCCAACTCCATAAGGAGATTATAAAGGATACATTGTAGTAACATGGCATCTTCAGACCAATTTGGTTTAGCTGGAGGTTAGGGAAATTTTCAGTCATTTTTCTCTAGGCCTACCCTTTTTTGATCTCTTCCTGTGTGTTCGACATGTGGCTATTACAGCAAGTCTCTCTAACAGGCCAAGAACTGTGACCAAGGTCACACAGCTCCTATGCAGCGGAGCCGAGTCTGGAACACAGATCTGACTTCATTTTGCTACGCTGGGTGATGAGCGACTGTATGAACCTGGCTATACCTGGTGTCAGGGCTTTCTACCATGTAGAAATAGCATGAACACACAGAAAGGATCTTACTGAGTCCAAAGTGAGAACACATCACCGCACACAGAGAACTGCTCTCTGTGAGGAATTCTGACCAAATGTGAAACACTTTCAAGAGAGGATTCACATGATAGTCCAAGAGAAAGTTGCTACCTACAGGGAAAAACTAAGTGGCCCCCTACCTGGCTTTCTGGGGTACTAACTCCTGGATATGACAGCTTGTGTTTCGAAGGTCGTACACCAGAATCGAACCATTGACCAATCCAGCATAGATGTGATTACTTTCATCAAGACACCAGCAGCAGCTCCAGACAGGGCGCCCAGCATTGTAAGTCTGGACCACTGTATTTGTCTCCAGGCTGTGGAGATACAAGACTTTTACAACTATGCATTAAGAAAGTCAAATATATAACAAAGACATAAAGATTATAATTTCAGTGATAGTCTTTTAAGGATACACCCACACCCCCAAACTATTTGAGATTCCAAATTTCCTATAGGGACTATCCGGGTAAACCCTTTCAATTCTAAAATATTTGTTTTGGGGGATGCAGGCTTTCCTCTTGAAATGTAAGGAAAATAAAATAAGTTAAAGAGGTATTTATTTATTTATTTTTTTAAAAAAGATTTTATTTATTTATTTCACAGAGGGAGAGAGATCACAAGGAGGCAGAGAGGCAGGCAGAGAGAGAGAGGGGGAAGCAGGCTCCCCGCTGAGCAGGGAGCCCGATGCGGGCTTCGATCCCAGGACCCTGAGATCATGACCTGAGCCGAAAGCAGAGGCATTAACCCACTGAGCCACCCAGGCGCCCTAAAGAGGTATTTAAACAGTACATTCCCCCTTCTACCCCAATTCTCCATAATTATCTATTATATAGGTAATCAATAGTCAATGCTGAAAAATTAGAATATTACCTATGAGAAAAACAAAAACTAACAATCCAACCACTCAGAGGTAGTCATTAGTAACACTTTGGTCTTTAACCTGCTCTTTTTTCACCAATTTTTAAACACAACTAGGAAAAAAATATCTTTTTATACATACATATTAAACATAATGCTGTGCAGAGTTTTGGGGTTAACTGATTCGAAGCATTCTTGAAAAATCAAAAGTCTTATCAGGCCTGATAGTGATATCACGATGTCCCTCAGATTTAACTGTGGAACAGGAAGCTAACTATCAGACATCTGATCACAGCTGCTTTCTAAGATGAAGGCCCTAAGTGCATTCAGATCTGGTTCACAGCAATCGCAAGACACATGAAGGATAAAATGCAGTAACTGAGGGTTACTGACAAGAGAAGTCAGGGCACTCCAGGAGAATGAGCTCCTGGAGAACATTTCTGTTCAGGAGGATGACCCCAGTGACAGACCAGGAGTAAGCAGGTCTAAACTGGTACGGTAACTCCACAGTGCCCTGTACCAAGGCTCCCTCCACATTGTTGTTCGACTATCTCGAGGGTATTCCTCTCATCTGCCTGGCTTAAGATGTATTTTGTAACACAGGTAAAAAAAACAGGGCACTGCACATACTGTTGTAGAGTCTGTCTTATCAACTTTGAAAGCAATACATTTTAAATTCAATGAACTGGATCTCAGAAGACAATGCCTCAAACCGAAAACAAAAACAAAAAACAAAAAACGAGCTAAGGCCATTCTAACATAGATACTAATTTCCACGCTGTTCAACACTAACCAGCGCGGGCTCCAACCTCCTCCCCAAAGCACCCACCTGGTCAGTTTAACAGTGCTGTCTAGGGAAGCCGAGAGCAGTAAGCCTTTGGACCGACTGCTGAAAGCCAGTCCTCGGATCTGTTTGCCATGCATGGCAATGTACTGACTGCTTTTCATGTTGGCAGTACTCAACATCTTAACACCAAAGCCTGCCAAAGACAAGAGAGCGTGAAATCACTGTAAGTCAATTTAAGGCAAAGCGAACTACCTTTTCAAGTAGCTCCTTTGTTCAGCTTTCCTGGCATATAAATCCCTGGAAAAAAGCCGGTCAGGCAAAGAAGATAAAAATTCCCCAGGGTTATAATTATTTTAAAAAGTATATTCCCCTCCAAATGTCCAACAACAGGTGAATGGATAAACCACTGTATGTACATATACATAGAATACTAGCCAGCAATATAAGGAAATGAACTACTGATATACACAATAATATGGATGAATCTCCACAACTTTATGCTCAAAGAAGCTAGATAAAAAGAGAATACTGTATGCTTACGATTATGTAAAATTCTAGAAAATGCAAACTGATATATATTAACAGAAGAGTAGATGAGTGGCTCTTGGGGATGAGGAGAGGAAGGAGGGGCAGATGGAAGATGGATTATAAAGGCCATGTGAAAATTCTGGGGCAAAAGATAGGTTCGTTATATTGATTGTGGGGATGGTTTCAGGGGTGTATACATATATCAAAATTCATCCAATTATACTTTCAACATGTGCAATTTAGTGTATGTCAGTCAAATTTCAATAAAGCTATTAATACAGAGATCCACAGACAGTGAAGACAGAGAGTGAACAATAAAGAATGGAGATGGGTGATTTCTATGTCAGGTGGTCAAGATATATTTGTCTGTATGGAATAAAAATAGATGATACTTCAAGTATTCTAATCAATTTGCATCATTCCAGAAGAGGAAAAAAGTCCCCCCCCAAACTTGTCCTTTTTAATTTATTGGTACTCTGTTCTCTTCCTAGGCTCTGATAATGTATTTATTTTTACTAAGTGTCTATTATTATCCAAGTTATCCACAAACAGAATTTATCAAATCCTAGATTCAGGACAGCCTCAAGTCACACTTCAGCTTCTCTGGGGAACCCTGGGAAAAGTTCATTGTGTTTTCTCCTGAAACAGAATTAGGAGAGCCAGAGAGACCAAGAGGGAAACTACAGGCTTTCAATCAACAGGGAACATGAATACTGGTCTAGTTCATGATCAAGGGAAACAAAGAGAAATTAGCACCAACAGGCTATCAAGAGCAGGCTGCGCTGTGTGGGACAGATGCATTAAGGAAAAAGGAACAGATCACACCCATTCCACTGTTGGGAGAACAATTCAAAGAAATAAATATTTTCCGAGTTGTAAGAAAAGCTTTTATGATAAGTATTTTATTAAAGATGTGGATGGGATATAGAAACATTATAAACAATCCTTTGATGTTCCCCTTAACTGGAGCTACTCTCAACTCCCAGCTATCAGGGAATAGAAAAATATGCAATAATGTAGTAATTCTACTTCTAATCCTATATATACCTAAGTTTAGGGGGAAACAGTTGTGAGGCAGTTGAATGAAACTTGTTAAGTGGGTAAACAGGAAATCAGGAAGCAAAAGGACCTGACAGCGGGAGAAATCATATGCTAAAGATTATAGAAAGAAACAGCTACTACAGTTACGAATGATTTAACTGGGAATGTGAGGAGATTTGGTTTTCAACAGTAAGACAACCTAAAATTAAGCTTTTGAAAAGTCACAAAATATGAGAATATTTAGTATTATATTATTATCAATATTAATCAATGTATTTCCAAATTCTTTTATTCAGAATTTATCAATTTGAATACTACTGAAAATAAGCATTAAATCTTGTTTCAACTTGAATTAGCCATTGGGATAGTTTTGTTTTTTTTTTAAAGATTTATTTATTTTAGAGTAGAGATACCAAGAGAGCGAGTGAGAGAGCGCAGGAACAAACAAGGGGTAGGGCAGAGGGATAGGGAGAGAAACCAAAGCAGATTCCCTGCTGAGCATGGAGCCCAACCTGGGGCTCAATCCCATGACCCTGAGATCATGACCTGAGCCAAAATCGAGTGGGATGCCGCACTGACTAAGCCACCTAGGAACCCCTGGGATAGTGTTTTTTTAAAAAAATATTTCCAGTCTAGGGGCACCTGTCTGGCTTAGTTGGTAGAGCAAGTGACTCTTGATGTCAGGGTTCTAAGTTTGAGCCCAACATTGGGTGGAGAACTTATTTAAAAAAATAAATAAATAAAACCTTAAATTCAAGTCTCATACTCTACCGACTGAGCCAGTCAGGTGCCCCAATGAATCTGTGCCTTTAACAGGACAGACAGGGAGTGCTGTCCTTCTCCTTGGACTATACCAGTAACCCATGCTTCCAAGTACCCTATTTGCTCTTTATCATAGGTATTAATGAGCATCTCCGAGCTCCTGTTGAATAAATGTACAGAATGAAGCCAATGGAAAGGTATCCCTGCAGCCCCTGCATTAACAGACTAGGGAAAGCGATCTGGTGGGCTGTGGTCAGTGTTCACCCACTAGTGTGTCCTGGACTCTGCAAACAGAGAGGAGAGAAATAAATGAAGTCTAATAATGAACATGAAGGGTGAGGGGCTCAACTGCTCACCTGGCAGGAAGGAGGCCTGAGGAGAAGGCTGTGACACCACCAGGCAGCTCAGAGCATCACAGTATGCCATGATGCGGCAGTTTCCTGTCTGAGACACCGTGAAGGTCTTCTGGAAATGGTACTTGTGCTGCTTCTGGCTGGAGGGCAGGCAGTTCGGGAAACATGCTTGGGAGCCCCCAGGGGACTGATCCCGATGCTGCACAGTAAGTTTCTGCAAGTCCTAATATGAAAACGATGTTGTGTGACGCCTTTTCATCTGATGCTCTCCCCCTGCACAAGGCCTTCATTTAACATGGGGACATTTCTTTTTTTAAGATTTTTTTAATTTTTATTTGACACAGAGAGAGAGAGAGAGAGAGAGAGAGAGAGAGAGAGAGAGAGAGAGATCACAAGTAGGCAGAGAGGCAGGCAGAGAGAGAAAGGAGGAAGCAGGCTCCCTGCTGAGCAAGGAGCCCGATGCGGGCCTCGATCCCAGGACCCTGAGATCATGACCTGAGCCGAAGGCAGAGGCTTTAACCCACTGAGCCACCCAGGCGCCCAACATGGGAACATTTCTCATCCATTACATGGAAATGCTGACACGAGTCCCAGAGTCCCGTTGCCGTTCTCCCAGTGTTTCAACCAGCACCCGAGCCAACGTGAGCATAGATCAGAAGATATGAGAGCTGGAAGTCTTCAATGGTCATCTTGGCTATACCCCGCATTTTACTGGTAGGGTCTGGGAGGTAAAATGACTTAAAATTTGAATTATCAACCTGCTATTTAATTTGTTCAAAGCTCAATCCACAGAATTCATCCAAAAGTGTGTACACTTCCGACAAACCCCCTAATCAAAAACAGAATAAAGAGTTGGTCTTGTTTACTTCCTGAAAAACTTGGTAAATCCTTATTTATATCTGGATGAACCAAAGTTCTATTTGGATTCCTCTCCACACCTATCCCCAAAGTTCTTGGATGAGGACGGGCAAACCTACCTGGACACGACTACGAAGCTTACTACATTCATCAGTGAGGACTTGAAGTTGGAGCCGGCACTGCGCCGATTCTAACTCGGCCTGCCTCCTCAGCATCTTCTCCTTCAGTAAGGAACTAGAAGGGGAAGCCAGCAACAGGGGAAGATGAGGAAGACCACAGGAGACTTTCCAACAAGATGTCAGATTAAATTCATGCTAAGATACACACGCTTTGCTGTAAATATATCACGATGATGAATAAAATACAACAAAATAAAAAAATCTCTCCCATCTATAGAAATACTACAGAAAAGCAGCATGCAGGGCTGAACTCACAAGTCACTGGGATTCAGCGTTAATGCTGGCACAGATGACGAGGAATTTGGCTCTTACTAGGGAATGAAACTAAAAATGCAAAAATGCCAGATGATGGAACAGAGTCAAGCTCACTGCTCGATTTAGGACCAAATTATAAGAGTAAAATGACAATGTTAAAACACCAACGTTATCTGGTGGAGTAATAGAAAATAGTAAGTTACCAGTTGTTCATCAGATACTGAAATTAAATAACATTACAGGGTGCCTGGGTGGCTCAGTGGGTTAAAGCCTCTGCTTTCGGCTCAGGTCATGATCTCAGCGTCCTGGGATCGAGGCCCGCATCGGGCTCTCTGCTCAGCAGGGAGCCTGCTTCCTCCTCTCCCTGTCTCTCTGCCTACTTGTAATCTCTCTCTCTGTGTCAAATGAATAAATAAAATCTTTAAAAAAAAAAAAAATAACATTACAAAAACGAGGCTGAAGTTAAAAAGTTAGAAAGATAGTTAAAAAAGATAGAAGGTATATACTCGGAAAATGCTAAGACCAGTTAGAATTAAAAAAGCATGAACAGGCATAAAGAGGAACAATGCATAATGGAAAAAATACATTCACCAAGAATAAAAATTATAAATTTCCATGTACCTAAAGATACTTCCAAAATATGCAAAAAAAAAAAAAGAAGATCTCCATTCAGTAAGACAGGATAGAAAAAAGATGAAAACTTGAAAGGAAGGGATAAAGCCGCCCTATTTATCTTCATGGAAAGTTCAAGAGAACCCACAAACTATTCAGCAAGGTGCTGGAATTAAGATCAAGAAATTTAGATTGGGGCCCCTGGCTGGATCAGTCAGAGAAACACACGACTCTTGATCTGAGGGTCAATGAGTTCAAACCCCACAGTAGGTATACAGAATACTGAAAAAAATAAATGAACTAAAAAATAGGAAAAAAAATTTAGATCAACAGCGTTTCCCATATGCCAGATAACTGATTAGTAAGTGTAATAGAAAAAAAAATCATTCACAAGAGCAATTCTAAGAAGAGCAAACTAGGAATAAAGTTAAAGAGTACGAAAGACCTTTATGAAGCAAAGTACACTTGGAAAAGGCACAAGAAGGCAGTATATAGTGGAAGGACATTAGATAATATTCACAGCTGGAACAACTCAAAATCAAGAAGACAGAACTTCTCAAGTTACTCTAAAAACTTAATGCAATTTCAATCAAGACTTCAAAGGGAACTTTTCCCTTTGAAATCTTGATTGAAATTGCATTAAATGGAACTTAGGAAACTAATTTTAAAATTAAGAGCAAAATGTCAAGAATATCAAAGTCAATTTGAAGAACAAAGTAGGAGGAGATATTTTAAAGTTACAATAAATTATAACTTCAGAATACCGGGGCGAGAATTAAATAAGAGACTATGGAACCTAAAAGTAGTCCATTCACATATAAAAACTTAATCTAGGATATAGGCAGCAATGAAAAATTATACAGGAAGAATATATTACTTAACAATTACACTATAACACCTGGTTATCCATAAAAATAGATTTAAAAAATATTTAAAACCTACATAAAAAGCAAAATTTTAAAAGAACTTTTAGGGCGCCTGGGTGGCTCAGTGGGTTAAAGCCTCTGCTTTCGGCCCAGGTCATGATCTCAGGGTCCTGGGATCGAGGCCCGCATCGGGCTCTCTGCTCGGCAGGGAGCCTGCTTCCCCCCCCCCCTCTGCCTGCCTCTCTGCCTCCTTGTGATCTCTCTCCCGCTGTGAAATAAATAAATAAAATCTTAAAAAAAAAAAAAAAGAACTTTTAGAAGTTATATCTTTATGACCTTGAAGCAGTGGACAAAAAACAAAACAAAACAAGAGATAAATGACTGCATTAAAATTAAAAACTCATGTTCAACAAAAGATTATAACAGAAAAAAGTTAAAGAGACAAGCCACAGACTGGGAGATGCTATTTGCAATATACACAATCAGCAATGAATCAGTACAGCTGACCCCCAAACAACACGGGTTTGAGCTGCGCTGGTCCACTTACTGTGGATTTTTTTTCAATAAATACATTGGAAAATTTTTTGGAGCTTTGCAACAATTTGAAAAAACTCAGACATAAACCTAGAAAGGTGTAGCAATGTAGCCTAGAAATGCGGAAAAAATTAAGAAACAGGTATTACTATAAGGATACAGAACATAATAAATATAACATATCAAAAATATGTTAATCAACTATTTATGTTACCAGTAAGGTTTCTAGTCAACAGCAGGCTATTAAGGTTAAGGTTTTGGGGAGTTAAAAGTTTTATGTGGATTTTTGACTGTGTGAGNGAGACAGATTACAAGTAGGCAGAGAGGCAGGCAGAGAGACAGGGAGAGGAGGAAGCAGGCTCCCCGCCGAGCAGAGAGCCCGATGCGGGCCTCGATCCCAGGACGCTGAGATCATGACCTGAGCCGAAAGCAGAGGCTTTAACCCACTGAGCCACCCAGGCGCCCGAGGGAGTTAAAAGTTTTATGTGGATTTTTGACTGTGTGAGAGGTTGGTGCCTCTACTCTGGGTCAACTGTATAAGGAAAACACAATGAACTATAAATCAGTAAGAAATAAACAATATATTTTGGTCAATATAGATGAACAAAAGATATAAAGAAAAATCACAGAAGAGTATGTCCAACTTCATTAGTAATTGAGGAAATACAAATTAAATAACTACTACTTGACTCCATGAGACTGTGAAAATTAAGTCTGGTAATATAAAGTGGACAAAGGTATGAAAAAAAAAGAGAGAAACCTTACTTTTGCTGGTGGGAATATAAATTGGAAACAGCTTCTTGGAAGAGCAATTTGACAGTATCTAGTAAAGCTGAAATTCCATGTGACCTATGATAAAATATTCCATTTCGAGACCTAGACACTTTTGCTCATCTCTCTGCACCAAGACTTATATTAACAAAAACTAAAAACCACCTTAACTGTCCACCAATACAAAACACGTATAGGGAAATTTTATTTTATTTTATTTTTTTATTTATTTTGGGAAATTTTAAATTAGAGAACTAGAACATTCTGCAGGAGTTAGAATGAATAAGCTAGAGGTATCCCAACTGGGGTAAGTTCCCCAAACATAATTTAAACAAAAGAACAACTTACAGAGGAAAATTATAATCTAATAACATTTGCATAAAGTATAAAAAACTCTGTAAATCATACTATATGTGATTTATGATTATAGGTCCTCGGGGGAAAGAGATGGAATTAAGGAGAACATAGCTTCTGCTTTACCAGTAATGATTTATTTTTTTTGAGGCCTAAAACAAATATACAAATATGGCAATTTGTTAAGATCTGATAAAGTCAAAGCACAAGGGTGTTCATTTTAAGTCTCTGTATTTATTGGCATTTTCAAAATGTTTACATTTTCTAAAGAGGATAGGGAGCATACTGATTGATTATAGTAATCAGCAGTTTATTTTTTTATTATTATTTTTTTTAAGATTATATTTATTTATTTGACACAGAGAGACAGATTACAAGTAGGCAGAGAGGCAGGCAGAGAGACAGGGAGAGGAGGAAGCAGGCTCCCCGCCGAGCAGAGAGCCCGATGCGGGCCTCGATCCCAGGACGCTGAGATCATGACCTGAGCCGAAAGCAGAGGCTTTAACCCACTGAGCCACCCAGGCGCCCAGCAGTTTATTTTTAATTCCCGTGGAGTTAACATAGTGTTCTATTAGTTCAGGTGTACAATACAGTGATTCAACACTTCCACATATTACTCAGTGCTCATCAAGGTAAGTGCACTCCTAATCCCTGTCACCTATTTCACCCATCCCCACGTCCACCTCTGGTAACCATTTGTTTGTTCCCTACAGTTAAAAGTCTGCTTTTCGATTTGTTTCTTTTTCCCCCTTTGCTCATTTGTTTTTTTAAATTCCACATATGCATGAAATCATTTGGTATTTGTCTTTCTCTAACTGGCTTATTTCACTTAGTATTATACTCTCTAGCTCCATCCATGTTGTTATAAAAAGGCAAGATTTCATTCTTTTTTGTGGCTGAATAATATCCCATTGTATGTATATGTGTGTGCGTGTGCACGTGCGCCTGTGTATATATGTATGTAAGCCACCTCTTCTTTATCCATCCATCCACACCTGGGCTGCTTCCATAGTTTGGCTATTGTAAAATAATGCTGCTATAACATAGGGGTACATACATCCCTTGAATTAGTGTTTCTGTATTATATGGGTAAACAGTAGTGTGATTACTGGATCATAGGGTAGTTCCATTTTAAATTTTTCGAGGATTCTCCATACTGTCTTCATAACCTGAGCTCAACGCAGCCGCTTAACCAACTGAGCCACCCAGGTACCCCTGTCGGGATTTGAGTAATCAGCAAAGTTTTAAATATAATCACACATTAACAACCATGCCTACAAAGTTAGCTTTTTCTTTTTTTTTTTTTAAAGAGAATCTTTTTTTTTTTTTAAAGATTTTATTTATTTATTTGACACAGAGAGAGAGATCACAAGTAGGCAGAGAGGCAGAGAGACAAGGAGAGGAGGAAGCAGGCTCCCTGCCGAGCAGAGAGCCCGATGCGGGCCTCGATCCCAGGACGCTGAGATCATGACCTGAGCCGAAGGCAGAGGCTTTAACCCACTGAGCCACCCAAGCGCCCAAAAGTTAGCTTTTTCAACAAAATTCCCCTCTTCACGCAGCTGCCATGTAAAAAACACTATTTACTGGATCAAATAAGTATTTGTTGGACCAAACAAGAAAAAATAAAGAAGAAAATTAAAACCATCTGTAATTCCACTACTTAGTGACTACCTGTAGTATTTTTTCTACTTCACCAAAATATAACCACCATAATGTGCTTTTTTTTTCTTTTAAAAATGTTATTTATTTGACAGAGAGAGAGAGAGATCAGATCATAAGTAGGCAGAGAGGCAGGCAGAGAGAGAGAGGAGGAAGCAGGCTCCCTGCTGAGCAGGGAGCCCGATGTGGGGCTCGATCCCAGGATCCTGAGATCATGACCTGAGCTAAAGGCAGAGACTTTAACCCACTGAGCCACCCAGGCGCCCCATAATGTGCTTTCAAATGACAAAATGTTACATGTACTTTAACATCAATTTAAATAAATGTGTAGTATTCCATCTTATGGATATGCCGGAGTTTACTCACCCAATTAATTATCTCAGTTTGGATTAACAGTGCTTAAATGAAAAGTCTGAGGTAAATCTTTTTGTTTTTTTAAAATGATTTCATTTATTTACTTATTTTAAAGATTTTATTTTATTTATTAATTTGAGAGAGTGAGGGAGAGAAGAGAGCATCAGCTGGGGGAGGGGCAGAGAGAGAGGCAGACTCCCTGCTGAGCAGGGACCCTAACTGGAGGCTTGATCCTGGGATCATGACCTGAGCCAAAGGTAGACGCTTAGCCAACTGAGCCACCCAGGTGTCCCTATTTATTTTGAAAAAGATTTATTTATTCATTTTAGAGAGCGAGCGAGCTTATGCAAGTGGGGGAAGGGGCAGAGGGAGAGAATCTCAAGCAGACTCCTGCTGAGTGCAGAGCCTGACGTGGGGCTTGATCTCCGACCCATGAGATCATGACTTGAGCTTAAACCAAGAGTCAGACACCTAATCGAATGAGCCACCCATGTGCCCCTAAGGATTTTACTCTTAAGTAATCTCTACACCCAATATGGGGCTCAAACTTACAATCCTGAGATCAGCTGAGCCAGCCAGGTGCACGCCATTAATAAATATTTGCACACATTTCTTTACAAACCGTTTCTTTAGAATGCCTGAAGTAGAATTACTTTTAAATGCTTTTGAAGCACAAGGCCAAGAGTCTCTCTAAATAGTTGTGTCGGTGTACATTCCTACTAGCACTGTTATGAGAAAACCCATCTCTCTGCACTCTCTCGGTGGGTATTTTTTTTTTAATGTTCTTAAAGTTTATTTTAAGCAGTGTTATTAGCAATTGTTCTTGGGCTTCCAAAATCCTGGTAATTTCTTACATTGCACTACATGCGCATAGATTCACTTATGAATCTTCTGTGTAGAGTGCTGTTGTGGGAGGGCTTCAGAACACGAGCAGCAAAATATGGCAACACTTAAGTAATGTATCAGGTCCTCTTTTTTGTTGTTTTGTTTAAGGCATCATTAAGCCTATTGTAGGGAAGAGGAGACTAAGACTTGGAAAATGTTCTAAGTGGTTATAAATTGTCTACAAAGAGTAAGACAAGGAATCCCTGATTAAATGTTCATGGTATTTAGAAGCAGGGGCAGGCAGTAAAAGTAATCCCTAGAGAAGAATCTGAATAACCTACAAAAATTCCAGAGAACCTCTCTGCTTCGGTCTGTTGCCCACACCAGGTATGAAGTATTACTGGAGGGTTTAGGTTTCTCTATGACTTTGGACTTGGGGAGGGCTTAAGACACCACAGTCTTGGCTTCCCTGGCTCATGTTATTGCCAGCTTAATTATCAGAGCTGATTCTAAGTTTGTGGGAATAGCTAAGTGCTCCTGCAGAAGGAAGAGCTGTTCTATTCCTTCTGAATCTACCTGTTCCAAGCAGCAGACAGCACTCAAGCTCTGAAAGCAGAGGCCTATACGAGGCACAGAAGACAAAAAGGAGTAACTGACATGGTCCACCACGTATTATACTTCTTTTATCTTCCCCTTCTTTCAAGGGATGAGTTTTTCATGGCCCACGTGTCAGTCTTCTCAGAATGAAAATGTTATGTGATGAAACATGGATCAACACTCCCTAGATTATATGACAGAAACTTTATTAAGCTGGCAAACTAAAACTGAAAACCAATGTACTGATTAATATAACTGAAAAATCCACTGGAGTCTAACTTCAGGCATGGCCGAATCAAGGACCAGGAATCGCTCTTTCTTTACTTCTCAGCTCTGCTTTCTTGTGCATCCACTTCATTGTCACCTGACAACGAATACAGAATTTCTATATAGAATTTCTATATAGAATATAGAACTTTCTATAGCTGAGAAAGTACATATTCAGTAAGCCTGGGGCCCACATTCAGTGAGCTAGCTGAAATCACAATTACTGGTTACTCCAAAACCTCATTTTTAATGCTATATGGACAGCAAACCATGTATACCTCCTTCAGAAGACAGCAGACATGTGTTATAAATCACAATGTGAGACAGACTGCCAGTGATGCCCCAGTCCAAGTAAACCCTTTTACTTTAAGAACCACATTAAGAGTGACTCATACCTCCTTTTTCAGATTTGCCAAGTAGATAGATTCTTACCACCTACCTTTTCATGCGCTCATGTTCACTAGTGTCCAGAGCTCTCAGGGTTCGGGCATAAAGAACAACGATGTCACCGTGCTTGGCTTTCTTGTTGCACTAAAGAGCCCAACAAGATAAAATTAGTGTGGTTCTAGAAATCCTCCCAACTTCACATGTTGATTGTGCACATGCTCAGTCCTTCAGTATGGTTCTTACCTGGGGACATTTTCGTGCCTGGCCCTTGAGCCACTTAGAAATGCACTCATACCCGAAGAGGTGCCCACAGCGTAACGCTGAGAGTCGGTGGCCCCCAGCATTGGTCCAATGTTCAAAACATATTGTGCAAGTGTCCCCTTCTTCATCATCCAGAGAAACAGAAGGTAGAAGAGGGTTGGTCTTCTTGGGAGACTGAATGGAAACCAGAATATAATTAAATTAGAGAAAATACAGAGTCAGTCTTAAAGAGGATATGAAACTCCATCAAATCAAAACCACACAAAAACAATACAAACCCAACTGAAAACACTGTAGAAAAACTGCAACACCTCTGAATCACCTGTCATTCTTTGTAAAGTGCAATCTGGTCAAATGTTTCATATAAGCCATGAAATGAAAATATTACTTCCCTTTGATCTTATGAAATTCTTGGGATTTTTTTTCATTCGAATGAAGAAAAGGAGCTATCTTTTCAAAGACATTAAAAAAAACAAAACAAATCTAGTAGTTACTGGATAACCAACAAAGGGAAGAGTAGGTTGTTACACATTCAAAGTTAGGTTCATAATCAAGTCATATAGTCATAAAATACTTGAATAGAAAATACACAAAAGAAACCCAGAAAAACCAAAAAAGGATATAAACAGCTTACAAAAGGAATACAAATGGTTCGTAAGTGTTCATTAATAATTTAAAATTGCAAATTAAGGTAAGAAACCATTTTTTCACTTATTAGATGGTATAAACGGATGTCTGATGACAACAAGCAATGTTGAGGGTTAAGGAAGAAATAGGCATGCTTCCCTATTGTTGCTGCAGGTAAAAAGTGACACAAATTTTCCAGAGGGCAATTTGGCTTTATCTATCAAAACTATCTTTCCTTTCATTGAGCAATCTCTCTGCTAAAAATATATCCATGAATAGTCACAAATACTTCCAAAATAACTGTACAAAGATGCTTAGTGCAGCATGATTTGTACCAGGAGAAGGAGGGAGGGAAGGAAGGAAGGAACGATGGAAGGAAAGAAGGGAGGGAGGGAGGGAGGGAGGGAAGGAGAGACGGAGGGAGGAATAGGAACAACTAAAGCATACACGACAAAATAAGAGTTAACTAAAAATTTATTATTTAACACTATGCAGGGCGCCTGGGTGGCTCAGTGGGTTAAAGCCGCTGCCTTCGGCTCAGGTCATGATCCCAGGGTCCTGGGATCGAGGCCCACATCAGGCTCTCTGCTCAGCAGGGAGCCTGCTTCCTCCTCTCTCCTCTCTCTCTGCCTGCCTCTCTGCCTACTTGTAATCTCTCTCTCTGTGTCAAATGAATAAATAAAATCTTTAAAAAAAAAAAACAACACTATGCAGTGATTAGTTAAAATGAAATTCCCTTTTGTGTAAATTTAAAAAAATAGAATATTTATGTACACAATAAAGTTATATGCAAAGAAATTTTTTCTAGAAGAAAAAAAATAAAAACATGGAGGCCATATAGAAATGTGGAAAAAGTAGGTCAATGATGTTTTGAGATTAGAAGAGTCCACAGTTGATGTAAATAACTCATATTAAGGACTATGTTATCTTTGTAAGTAAAAATTGTTTAACACATAGCAATCAGATTCTACCAGATACTTCATAAGCTGCATTCATATCCATATTTTAATCAAAACTTAACTTTATTACATAGGCAAGACAAGTGATCTTCCCCTCTACCCCTGCTTTTCTAAACCTATGAGGAAGTAGTCACATAACTGAGTAAGATGGATTGGACTCACACCCAGGCCTCCTGCCTACAAAGTATGCAAGCCTTCCACTTTAGTCTGCAGCCTCTTCTCTAAATGCAAATCCAAACATTTCATTTAAAAGGATGTTCATATTACCTGTTTGGAGAGGGTCTCTCCTCCACCGATACCTGTAACTTCTTGCTCTGCTGAGGTACCTCCTTCTTGCTCTGCACCCAGTCATTTCCAGGAACAATAAGTCAGGTAATGCACAAAAGAAGACAGAAGTCGGGTATGAGAGGCTAGCAGAGAGCCTAGCTCCCCATAGCTTTCCATTTCTAATTGGTAATAATGCTGTAAATTTCCCCAAGTAGTAACAGTGAATTTATTTTTTAACTTATTTTGGATATTTTCAAATATACATGAAAAGCAGACAGAATGGGCGCCTGGGTGGCTCAGTTGATTAAGCGACTGCCTTCCACTCAGGTCATGATCCCGGAGTCCCGGGACTGAGTTCCGCATCAGGCTCCCAGCTCTATGGGGAGTCTGCTTCTCTCTCTGACCTTCTCCCCTCTCATGCTCTCTCCCTCTCAAATAAATTAATAAAATCTTTAAAAGAAAAGAAAAAAAAGAAGACAGAACATTATAATTAACACACAAGTACTCATCCCCCAATTTCAAAACAAATCAATATTTTGCCCATCTTGTTCTTAAGCCCCCATCTACATTACTTTCTTTTGTAATGTTTAATAATATTTAAAAATGTCATTTCACTTATAAAAATTTTTGTAATACTAACTGGTAAGGATTTTTTTTACATAAATACTATCATTATCATATCTTACAAAAGTAACAATGATCCCTTAATACTATTTAATATCCACACAGTTCATGCTCAAAATTTCCCAGTTGTTTTCAAGTTGCTCTTTACAGGGCATTTACTGCAATCACAATCTAAATAAGGCCTCCATAATGAGCTTGACTGTTGAATCTGTTAAGCTTTTTTTTTTTTTACTCTATTCTCCTTCATTTTTTTTTAAAAGATTTTATTTATTTATTTGCCAAAGAGAGAGATCACAAGCAGGGGGAGCAGCAGGCAGAGAGAGAAGCAGGATCCCCACTGAGCAGGAGCCCAATGCAGGACTTGATCCCAAGACTCTGGGGTCATGACCTGAGCCGAAGGCAGATGCTTAACCAACTGAGCCACCCAGGTGTCCCTCCTTCATTCATTTTTATCCCTTCCTTGTCACTGACTTGTTGGAGGACATCTGGTCACTTGTCTTATGAAATATCCTATATCCCACATCTGACGGACAGCTTCCTTGAGGTACCACTTACTTAGTTGTTCTATCACCTGTATTTCCTACAGACTTGCAGTTGAATCTGGAGGTTTTGGTAATTTCAATTTTGTTGTTTGGCAAGAAGAGGGGCAGCAAGAATACGCATCTTTGGCTGTTCGCTTCTGATTGCAGCACACAAGGAGGCTCCTACTGGGTTTGGGTAGGATCAGTCTGACTCCTAGACCATTTATCAGGTTCCTCATCAACCTTTCAAAACCTCCATTTAATGGTCAAGGAGGTGATTTTTAATTCTTAGTCATTTTGTTTTTTGAGGCTCAAATGAACCCATCATAAGCCTGTGGGAGCCCCTTTAAACTGGCTCTTTAAAAGAAAACAAAAAGCCCCACAAACCTTTACTGAAGTGGAATATATATATATATACACAGAAAAGTGTATCCTCAGTATTCCACTCAGTGAGTTCTCACAAACTGAACTACACACCAGAACATCACCAAAAACCCCAAGAGTGCCTTTTGTACCTTATGCCCTCCTTACTTCTTGGGGGTTAGAGGGGAGATGATCTGCCCCCACCAAAAGTAACCACTTTAATAAATTCTAGGATCATCTACTGACTTTTGTCTGTTTCTGTATATAAACAACATGCCAGAGTCATCCAACTCTTCTGTGTCTGCTAATTTCACTCTACATTGTTTGTTAACATTCTTCCATACTAACAAGTGCAATTGTGGGTCATTTATTTTCACTGCCGTATAGTGTTTTACTGTGTAAATATATCACATTTATCCATTCTTTTGCTGATGGGTATTTGGGTAGTTTTCAGTTTTTTGCCATTACAAACAATGCTGTTACAGTCTTGTACGTTTCTATTGAACACATGTACTCCTTTCTTTGGTTACATACCTAGAAGTAGAAATGCTGAGCCATAGGTTTTATATATACAGATGGGTTTGTAAAGATACCACCTAAACGTTTGTATCAATTTACACTCCCACCAGCGGTGTATGAGAGGTCCAGTTGCTTTATATTCTTTCTAAAACTTGATATTGTCAGTCTTAAATTTTAACTCTAGTGGTGATGGAAATTAGTTACCACACTGTGGTTTTAATTTCTATTTCCCTGATGACATTATAATGAGGTCTTTTTTTATATATTTAGTGGCCATTTGGCTACCCTCCTTTGGGAGTACCTTTTAAAAACTTTTGCCCATTTTTCTGTTAGGCTGTAAAAGTTATTTATATAAACTAGATATAAGCCCTATTCCAGATACACGCATTAAGAATGTCTTCTCCAGTCAATGGGTTCCCATATCACTCTTCTAATGATGTCTGTTGATGAACACAAGTTAGAAATTAAAATTCACTTTATCTGTCCTTGATTTGTTTGAGAAATCTGGTCATTTGTCCTGTAAAATGTCTACATCCTCGATTTGACTGATTGCTTCCTCTGCTTCCTCATGATATTAACTTTTATTTATAGTAAATTTACAGAGTTGTACAACCATCACCACAATTCAATTTTAAAACATTTCTATCATCCCCTAAACATTTCTCAAGCCAATTTAGAATCATTTCCCATCTGCACCACCAGCCACAAGCAACCACTAATCTACTTTTTTTTTTTTTAAGATTTTATTTATTTGACAAAGAGAGAGATTACAAGTAGGCAGAGAGGCAAGCAGAGAGAGGAGGAAGCAGGCTCCCTGCGGAGCAGAGAGCCTGACGCGGGCCTCGATCCCAGGACCCTGAGATAATGACCTGTGCCGAAGGCAGAGGCTTTAACCCACTGAGCCACCCAGGTGCCCTAATCTACTTTTTCTCTATAGATTTGCCTTTCCTAGACATTTTATATAAGTGGTATCATAAAGTACCTATGCTGGCTCACTGTCATAAACTAAAGAATTTTTAAATGCAATTTTCTTGTACTGCCTCTAAATTTCAAAGTATTCCTTACTTCTGGGTTTTATCACTTACATATTCTCCTAATACTAGGACGGTTTCTTGTTTTACAGTAGGTCTCTGATCCACTAATATCTTATTTTTCAATATGGGCATGAATCTAGAGTTTTACTGTTTTCCAGTTAGCAATCCAGTTTTTATAACAGTATAATTTAAAAGTCTATCTTTTCCCCACTGATTTGAGATATTCCCTTTACAATATACTAAATTTTCTTTTCTAAGATTTTATTTATCAGAGAGAGAGAGAGAGAGAGTGCATGAGTGGGGTGAGGGGCAGAGGGAGAAGCAGATTCCCTGCTGAGCAGGGAGCCAGGCGAGGGGTTCAATCCCTGGACACTGGGATCATGGACCTGAGCCGAAGGCAGATACTTAACCGAATGAGCCACCCAGGCACCCCTATACTAAATTTTGATATACATTTAGATCTTTTTCTAGGTGTTCCATTGTAGAACGTCCTACATTTTAGATATGAATGGCTGCATCTTTCGAGTATTATTTACCTTGTTCATCTACTTCATGTACACTGTGCAACCTGGTTATTATATCTAGAGTCTTTAGTAGATTCAGGTTTTTGGGGGGCAGCAACAGTACTTCCTTAGTGCTATGGATATTTTTCTGTCTTTCTTCTTTTAATTTTACTTTGAAGTAATCTCTACGTCCAATGTGGGGCTCAAACTTAAAACCCCAGGATCAGGAGCTGCATGCTCCACTGACTCAGTCAGTCAGGTGCCCCCAGGATAATTGTGATTGCAACACATCAAAATGCATATAAGGGGCGCCTGGGTGGCTCAGTGGGTTAAAGCCTCTGCCTTCGGCTCAGGTCATGATCTCACGATCGAGGGCCGCATCAAGCTACCTGCTCAGCAGGGAGACTGCTTCCTCCTCTCTCTCTGCCTGCCTCTTTGCTTACTTGTGATCTGTCTCTCTCTGTCCAAAAATAAATAAATAAATAAAAGCATATAAGGTCTGGTGGTGCCAGCCTGGTCCCTCTATTAAAAGGAATCCCATTAACTTTTCAACCGGTTTTAGGATCCACTGCTGATCTTGGCCTGGTTACATAATTTCACTAGGAGTCAGGATATTATGACTTTTTCCTATCATTCCTACTCCAATATTAGCTGGAATTTTTCATTTAAAAAAAATTCCCTAGCGATAGGTGGGAGGAATGACAGCCAGAACAAAGAGAATTTTTAGGGCAGTGAAAACATCTATATAATGATGGCTATGTCATTATACATTTGTCTAAACCCATAAAATGTATAACCCAAAGGTGAACCCTAAGGTGGACTGTGGGCTTTGAGTGTTTATGCTGAGTAACAAATCACCATTCTGGTGAGGGATGCTGATAATGAGGCGGCAATGCATGTGTTAAGACAGGAACGTGGGAGACCTCCAAGCCTTCTCAATGTTGTTGTGAACCCTAACCTACTCTAAAAAAAGAAAAAAAAAGTCTTAAAAAAAAAAAACAACCCTCCTACATTAACTATTTGGTTTTCCTGAATACAGTTCACATAGGAAAAACATGATAAATGCTTAATCCTTTACTTACCAGTTTTCAGAGTGGTAAGTCGGGGCTCTAATAACTTAGGATGCTGATAAATGAGGTTTTATTTATTTATTTATTTAGTTAGTTAGTTATTTGACAGAGAGAGAGATCACAAGTAGGCAGAGAGAGGAGGAAGCAGGCTCCCTGCTGAGCAGGCAGCCTGATGCGGGGCTCAATTCCAGGACCCTGAGATCATGACTGGAGCAGAAGGCAGAGGCTTTAACCCACTGAGCCACCCAGGCGCCCCAGATAAATGAGGTTTTAAAAAGTACATAATTATGAATTTATATATTTTTCACAGATGTGATATATTTTAACCTACATTTCAATCCATAATCCAAGAATACATTCATTATTCATTTTGATATTTAAATTCTCCCATCTTAAGCCACAAGGAGCCCTTTTAAGGTTGCTCCCAAGCCTATAGACATGATGGCTCCATGAGAGATGGCTTCCTTACTTTCTAGCACTATCAAATGCCCTAGGCTCACCTTGTTTGTCTCTTACCCCAGGCTTGGAAAGCCATTTCTCCAAGAAGCCCTGGTTCCTTTAAGTGGGAAAAGACCACAATCTGGGGTTTCAGAGGGTAAACGGGACATACACTGTAGAGGTCTCTGCCCACTGTGGCTAAACAAAGTCCTGCTTGCACAATATATAACATTATACTAGGACTTCAAAAGTGGCAGGGCGCCTGGGTGGGTTAAAGAGTGGGTTAAAGCCTCTGCCTTCGGCTCAGGTCATGATCTCAGGGTCCTGGGATCGAGGCCCGCATTGGGCTCTCTGCTTGTCAGGGAGCCTGCTTCCTCCTCTCTCTCTCTCTCTGCCTGCCTCTCTGCCTACTTGTAATCTCTCTCTCTCTGTCAAATAGATAAATAAAATCTTTAAAAAAAAAAAAGTGGCAGACTAGACAGGGTACCGAATTTACAAAGCTTTTTTTTTCTTAAAGATTTTATTTATTTATTTGACAGAGAGAGAGAGAGAGAGATATCACAAGGAGGCAGAGAGAGAGGAGGAAGCAGGCTCCCCGCTGAGCAGGGAGGCCAATGCGGGCCTCAATCCCAGGACGCTGAGATCATGACCTGAGCTGAAGGCAGGGGCTTTAACCCACTGAGCCACCCAGGCACCCCAAAGCTTTTCTTTTAAATAAAGAAGCTACTTCCTTCTCGGATGTCAAACAAAATGAAAGAGGATATAAAATGCCATTACAAAGCGGCCAACTTACTGGGTCACAAATCACATTAAATTTCAAGTTCAATCAAATCCTCTATAGAGGCATATAGTCCCTGAAAGCTCTGTACTAAATAAAGCAGGAATCTCTGGCATCTTGGGCAGGGAAAAGGGAAAGTATCAAAACACAAATGGAGACTTCCTACCTTTCTGGAGGCTAAGCTTCCTGGATGTTAGCCTTGTGAATCCAAAACTGAATAAAATACTCACCTTCTAAAACGACAGCTCTAGTTTCCTCTGCCTGGACAACAATGTCTTCGGCCTCTGCGGAGCTCTCACTGTCAGAACTGGAACTACTTGAGACCTGCAAGTCTTCAGAGACAGGATTTCTGGTCTCTGAGTCCTGAGAGGTGCCTGGCAAAGGAGGCTGGGTCCGGCTCACTTGAAAGTAAGCATCCAATGGTGCTCTGGACCTATGTAAGCAGAAAGACAACCGAAGTACAGTACAAGGGACCATCATCACAAGAAAACTGCACAGTAATCTGAAGGTAAATCCTAGTCATTTCAACCCATCTCTAGGCCATTAAATGCTGCCTTTGACTACTGAAGCAGAAATAGCAGTTTTAGGCAGATGCTGGCTGGCCTGGATGTTCTCTTTTCCACTCAGTTATTACATTCACCACACTGGAAGTTGACTCTTGCTAAAAGCAAATTCTACTTTACTGGCTTTTGGTCATGTCAGTATCTTTTAAAGGATGCAATGCAGCAATTTCTCCACTGGTATTAGGGGGCTGAGAAAGAGTGGACAAGAAGAAAAAGGGCTCTGTTTATCAAATACAGTCTCATAGGATTCTGGTGTCACAACGACACAGACCGCCGTGTTTCGGGATAAAAATGAAGTCTGGCTTCAGTCACCACTGCTTTACCCTTTACTTTAAAATATTTTTAAGTTTAAATAATGTCACATTAAGGTTAAAAACATAGCATGATATCTAAAAACAAACTTAGAATGAGAAGAGCTGGGAGCAGATTTTAACATTTCAATCACTTCCAGCTGGTGGAGTGTTAACCACACCCACTACCATTTTGCAGCTACCCTTGTATCCAAGCCAACAGAGGACAGCCTACTTCCTGCACAGAATGACCTTCAATATTAAAAACCAAAAAGGTGTCCTGTATTTTAGAACATACTACCAAGCTACTAATTACAAAGTACTACTGAAAGGTGATCTACTTTTAAATTTTAATAATTGTCTTTATAACATTAAGATATATTATTCCCCCAGAAACATTGCTAGAGGCTGCTCATACAGAAAACATTTGATTTCTCATAGTTTGGCTGCAACTTATGGCAAACCAACGCTTTCTATTAAAAAATGATGACAGGACAAAATAAATATTATCTGGTATCCAATTCAACAGTTAGAAGATTCATATTTATAAAAAAAAAAGAAAGGTGAATAAATTGAAAAGTAGCAACTATGAATCCTTTTTGATTCACAATATAAGTGTACAATTCAGTGGTTTTTAGCATAACCATAGATTATGTAACAATCACCACTATATTATTCCAAAACATTTTCACCACACCTAAAAGGAACCCCGTACCCATATAAGCAGTCTTTCCTTCTTTTCCCCTTTCCCCAACTTCTAGCAATCACTATTTTACTTTTGGTCTCTATGGACTTGCGTACTCTGGACATTTCATATAAATGCAATCACTTAATATATAGCCTTTTGGGTCTGACCCCTTTCATAACTTCATGATATATACAAGGACCATGTCATCTGTGAATAGCTATACTTTTATTTCATCCTTTATAATTGGAATGCCTTTTTTATTTTTTTGTTTTTATTTTTTTGCCTAATTGCTCTGGCTAGAACCTCAGTACAGTGGTGAATAGACCTGGCAAAAACAGACATCTTTTGTCTTGTTCTTATCTTAGGAGTAAAGCTTTCAGTCTTTGTCCATTTATATGTTAGTAGATGGTTTTTCATTTCTTTATCAGGTTGAGCAAGTTCCCTTCCACTCCTAGTTTGTTGAGTGTTTTCTTAAGCATGAAAGGGTTTTGTCAAATGCTTAAAAAAAAAAAACAAAAAAAGAATATTTATTTATTTATTTGAGAGAGAGAGAGAGAGAGAGAGAGAGAGAGAGAGAAAATGAGTAGTGGGGGAGGGGTAGAGGAAAGAGGAAAAGAGAAGCAGACTCCCCACTGAGCAGGAAGCCCATTGCAGGGCTCCATCCCAGGAACTGGAAATCATGACCTGAGTTGAAGACAGACGCTTAACCGACGGACGGAGCCATCCAGGCGCCCCTCAAATGCTTCCTCTCTATCTACTGAGAGATTCACATTTTTTCCCCTTTATTGTATTAATATGGTCTATCTCATTGACTTGTTTTTTATATACCGAATCAGCCTTGCTTTCCTAGAACAAATCCTATATGGTTATAGCATATAATCCTTTTCATATGTTGTTGGATTCGGTTTGTTAGTACTTTGTTGAGAATTCTTATAATTATATTCATAAATGATACTGGCTTACAGTTCTTTGTGATGTCTTTATATGGTTTTTGGTATTGCAGTTATACTGGCCTTACAGAATCAGAAGTATTCTTTTTTTTTTTTTTAAACAAAGCTGAAAACTCTTTATTAAGCACTCTGAAAAATTTATGAAATACATATTAAACAGAATCAGAAGTATTCTTCCCGGCTCCCATTTTTTGGAGAAGTTTATAAAGTACTAGAGTTATTTATTTTATCTTTTTGACTGGGAAAATTATTTTCTTCAGGTGTGTGGGCAGATGTCTACTCCCAGAACTTCTGGAATTGCTTCTTGGTACCAGCGACCTTCATGACTTTGGGCATGCTGAAGCACACAGTCTTGTTCAATGGCCAGCACTCACCCTCTGTGACAACGTCACCCATCTGGATATCCCTGAAGTAGGGGGAACAGGTGCACAGACATGTTCTCGTGGCATTTCTCAAAGTGGCTGTACTTCCAGATATAGTGGAGGTAGTTGTGGCAGATGACAATGGTCCTCTGAACCTTCATCTTGGTCACCACACCAGACAGAATCTGCCCTTGGATGGAGACATTACCAGCAAAGAAGACTTTATCAATGTAGGTGCCCTCAATGCTTCCGTGGGTGTCTTAAAGCCCAGACCAATGTTTGTGTAGTATTGCGGGAGCTTCTCCTTGCCAGTTCCCTGAAGCAGAACCCTCTTCTTATTTTGAAAGATGGTTGGCTGCTTTGGGCAGGCATGCTCAATCTGAATGTCCACCACTTTCCTGGCTGCCTGAAAAAAGGAAAGCACCGAAGACATCTGGGTTTCCTTATCCACTGTCCGTTTCTTCTTCCTTCCTTTTCTTCTTCTTTTTTTTTTTTTTTAAGATTTTTAGGATTCTGTTTGTTTATTTGTCAGAGAGAGAGCGCACACAGCAGGGGGAACGGTGGTAGAGGGAGAAGCAGGCTCCCTGCTGAGCAAGGAGCCCAATGTGGGTCTCCATCCCAAGAACCTCAATCCTAGGATCATGGCTTGGGATCATGACTTGAGCCAAAGGCAGACACTTAACCAATTGAGCCACCCAGGAGTCCCCTATTTATTTCATCTTTAAACATTTGGTAGAATTCACCAGGGAAGCGATCTAGTTCTGGGCTCTTTTGTGTGAGGTTTTTTTTTTTTTTTTAAACTAATTCAATCTCTGTGTTTGTTAAACATCTATCCAGGTTTTCTTTCTCTTCTTGAAAGAATACTGATAACTAGTGTCTTCTTAGAATTTTTCATTTTAGGGGCGTCAGGTGAGCATTTGCTTTCAACTCAGGTCATGATCGAGACCTGTGTCAGGCTCCCTGCTCAGCAGAGCCTGCTTCTCTCTCTGCCTCTCACCTGGGTCATGCTCTCTCTCTCTCTCAAATAAATAAATCTTAAAATGAAAAATTTTTTTGTCAATTTCACATAGGTTATCTAATTTCTTGTATAAAACTGTTCACAGTGTTTCCTTATATATTGCTTTCTTCTGTAAGACTGACAGTAATGTTCTTTCATTCCTGATTTTATTACTTTGAGTCTTCTATCTTGGTCAGTCTACTTAGAAGTTTATCAATTTTGTTGATTTTTCAGAAAAAAACAACATTTGGATAACTTGGTTTTCTCTCTTGCTTTTCTAGGTTCTATTCATTTATTTCTGCTCTAATGGTCATTATTTCCTTCCTTCCTTCCATTTGCTTTGAATTTTGGATTTTTGGACTTTTTTCCTTTCTTTTTCTAGTTCCTTAAGCTAGGTTATTGATTTGAGTACTTTCTTCTTCTTTTTAAAAGTTTTATTTATTTATGTGATCTCTACACCCAGTGAGGGGCTCGAACTCATGACCCTGAGATAAAGAGTCAGATGCTCTACCAACTGAGCCAGCCAGGTGCCCCTATGGCGTTTAACAACTCTAAATTTCCCTCTAAGCACTGCTTTAGCTGCATCCTAAAAGTTTTGGTATGTTTTCATTTTCATTCATCTCAAAGTATTTTCCAATTATTCTTGGGATTCCTTCTTTCATCTGTTGGTTATTTAGGAGTTGGGTAATTTCTACATACTTGTGAATTTCCCCAAATTCTGTTACTTATGTCCAGAACATACTTTGTATGATTTCAATAATTTAAATTTATTGAGCCTTGTTTTATACCTGTATGTTAACCCTAACATATGATCTGTCCTGGAGAATGTTCCATACGCACTTGAGAAAGTTATGTTCTGCTGTTGAGTGGAATGTTCTATAGATGTCTATTAGGTCTAGATTTTTCAAGTTTTCAGGTTCCTTGTTGACCTTCTGTCTAGTTATCCTCATTGTTGAAAATGGGATACTGATATTTCCTACTACTACTGATGAATTGTCTATTTCTCCCATCAATTATGACAATTTTTGCTTCATGTATTTGGGGGCACTATTACAGGTATATATAGTTTATAACTATTATATCTTCTAAATGGGTTAACCCTTTTATTATTATAAACTATCCTTCTTTGACTCTTACAACAATCTTTGTCTCAAAGTCTACTTTGTCTGATATTGGTATAGCAACTCCTGCTCTCTTGTGGTTACTGTTTGCATGGCTTATTTCATTCCATCCTTTTACTTCCAAACTAGTAATGCCTTTGACTCTAAATTTTGTATCTTGCAGACAGTATATAGTTGGATTTAAAAAAAAATCTGTGCTGCTGATCTATGCCTTTTGATTAGAGTGTTTAAACCATTTTCATTTAATTTTTTTTTAAAAAGATTTTATTTATTTATTTGACACAGAGAGAGAGATTACAAGTAGGCAGAGAGGCAAGCAGAGAGAGAGGAGGAAGCAGGCTCCCTGCTGAGCAGAGAGCCCGATGCGGGCCTCGATCCCAGGACACTGAGATCATGACCTGAGCCGAAAGCAGAGGCTTTAACCCACTAAGCCACCCAGGCGCCCCCATTTTCATTTAATTTAAGGCAGGATTTCTACCTACCATTTTGCTGTTTTCTATATGCCTAGGTCTTTTTTGTTCATATAGGAATGTCTATTCCAAATTCTCATAATAGAAATGTTTAGGGGTGCCTGGCTGGCTCAGTCAGTGGAGCATGTGACTACTGATATTGGGGTTATGTGCTAGAGACTCAGAGTGGGTATAGAGATTACTTAGAAAAAAAATCTTTAAAAAGTGTTTATTTCTCCATTATTGCCTTCTTTTGTATTATTTTCAAGTGCACCATTTTAACTCATTTCTTTTACCACATCTTTTTAGAATTACACTTCTACTCCCTCCCTACTTTTACCAATGATTTTATGTCCATCAACCCAGATTTAGTTACCTCTTAATGCTTTTTCTAAATCAGAAAGAAAAAAAGGTTTATAAATAAAATATACATGTGTATTGTCTATTATATTTACTATGTAGTTATCTTTGCTAGTGTTCTTTTATTTCTCCTTGTGGATTCAATTTATTTATGTCTGGTGTTTTTGGGGGGGGTGTTTCTTTAATTTTGGCCTGAAGGACTCTCTTTAGTAATTCTTGTAGGACAGGTTTCTTCTAAAGAAATTGCTTGTTTTGTTTTGTTTTTAAATCCTAGAATGCCTTATTGTTCCTTCATTTTTCAGGGATAGTTCTGCTTGACATGGAATTCTTAGTTGAAATTTTTCTTTCAATACTCTGAACAGGTCAGGGGTGCCTGGGTGGCTCAGTCAGTTAAGTGTCTGGCTCTTTTTTTTTTTTTTTTTTTAAGATTTTATTTGTTTATTTGACACAGAGAGATCACAAGTAGGCAGAGGCAGGCAGAGAAGGGGAAGAAGCAGACTCCCTACAGAGCAGGGAGCCTGTGCGGGCCTCAATGCCAGGACCCTGAGATTATGTCCTGAGCCCAAGGCAGAGGCTTTAACCCACTAAGCCACCCAGGCGCCCAAGCGTCTGACTCTTGATTTTGGCTCAGGTTGTGATCTCAAGCTCTGCATCTGGCTCCATGCTGGATGTATGAAGTATAAATTATACTGTCTGCATGTACACTCTCTCTAAAAAAAACCCCAACCAAACAAAACCTCTAAGCAGGTCATTCAACTGCACTCTGACCTCCAGTGTTTGTGATGATAAATCAGCTGTCAACTTTATTGAATATCTTTCATACATGGTGAGTCAGGAACTTCTTTATTGCTGATGTCAAGATTCTCTTTCTTTGGTGTTAGCAGTCTGATTATGATCTATGTAGGCGTGTTATCTCTTTCAATTTATTCTGTTTAGAGTTTGTTAAGCTTCTTATAGATTAATGTTTTTCATCAAATTTGGCAAGTTTTTGTCATGTCTTCAAATATTCTTTCTGTCCCCCCCCTTACTCTCTCCTCCCCTACAAGGACTTCCATTATGTATATGTTGGCATATACTTGATGTTCTACAGGTCTCTGAGGCTCTGTTCATTACTCTTCATTTTTTCCCCGTCATCTAGGCCAGAGAGCCTCAATTCACCTATCTTCAATTTTGCTTCTTGACTCTTCAAAGTCAATTCTTTCTTTTGCCTGTTCAACCTTGATGAGCCCTCTAGTGATTTTTTTTCATTTATTATACTTGTCAACTCCACCATTTCTTTTTTGTATATTTTTATAACTTCAACCTCTTTATTGAAATTGTCTATTTGGTGACACACTGTTTTATACTTTGTTTTAGTTCTCTGAATATATTTAAAAAGCAGATTTAAAGTCTGTCTGGTAAGTCCAACACCTTGGCTTCTTCATGTAGTTTCTATTTTTTCTTTTTTTTACCTATGTGGGGGCCATATTTTCTTTCCACATCTTGTGATTTTTTCTTGAAAACTAGACATTTTAAATACTACAATGTAGTAACTCTAAAAATCAGATTCTTCCCCTTTTCAGGGTTTGTTGTTATTGCTATTTCTTATACTTGTTACTTTTTGTTTAGTGACTTTTCTGAAGTGATTCTGTAAGATCTGCGTTCTTTGTTACATGTGTCCAATAAGTCTATGTGGTTAGCTTAGGGGTTAGTTCATGCCTGGACAGAGATTTGCTTAACCAGCCAGGATGGGTAAGTCTCTTAGTCTTCATTGAGTGTGTGACGGAGTGTGTACATTGGGGGCACACATTCAGGAAATCAGCCAGGTAAGCGACCATTCTTCCTGACTGTGCAGAGCCTCAAGGTCAGCCAGAATTGAGAAATTAGTGCTTCTTAGGTCTCTCCTGGGCATAAGCACAGCTGTACACAGCCCGAGGCATGTCTGTGTGGCCTTCTAGATTTCCAAGAACATGTCAGAGTTTTTCAAAACACCTATGAAGATCTCATTCCTCAGCTTTTCCTTTTAAGCTTTTTAGTTAGTTTAGTTTGCCCCCATACTTAAGCATCACCCTAGGCAGCCTCTGGGGGAAAAGGCTTTCAACTTCTCCCAGGAAACCACCAAACAGGAGAAAGAAAGATAATTCTCTGACAGTGAAGCTCTGAAGGAGCTCCAATTCCAGTCTACTCCCTCTAATGGGTGTCAGGCTGCTGGTTTTCACTGTAATTGCAGGCACTTAATTTCACCATTACCATCGACCTGAAGAGGGATACGGAACAGGGAATGCCATGAAGCTTACATACTCTTCTGATATTTAGCTGTTTTTTTAATACTCCATGAATCACTTTAAGCATGTGGTTAATTTCCACAGTCCTGAAAGTTGATTCTGATAAATTTTGCCAGTTGTTTTGGAAGTTCTTACTCCGCCACTTTTTGTCACTCAGGTTTTCTTTTTTAAAAATGCCAATGAGCAAGTTTATCAGCTAATTTTGGTAATTGTATGCTAACAGCAGCTACAGCCACCATGAGAACAGGCACATAAGACCATTGTCATCAAATGAAATCCACACTAAAGTTAGGCTAACAGGTTACTGACATGCAATACTGAGCATTCTGCATAGAAACTGGTAAAAAAAATTAAGTGATTAAAAAACCCCACTCATTAACATTACTTTAACATAGCAAAAGGCATTTCCAAGGGCAGATGGGGACAAAGGAAAGGGGAGCTACCGCCATCAGGAGGCAGTGCTAGGGTTTTTCTTTGGGAGTACATCCTTGAAACCCAAGAAATCCTCCTCTTTCCCTGCATTTATCATCTCTGAATTAAATAGCACTATAATAAGTTCTTGACCCTTGCTTAACCTCTGTAGTCCTAGATTCCATAAGCTCCATGAGAACAGGTACCCTGATCTGTCCTGTTCACAATGTAACTCCAAGGCAAAGTTCAGTCTCTCACATAGTGCAGTATTAGAAATATCTGATGCATGAGTGATGATGCTGACAACCAGAATCAAGCAGCCTCAAACAAAGAAACAGTAAAGGTGTTTGTGACCTTGGCTGAGAAGCCTGTTGGGAAAAATACCTCATTACTCAGCTTCCCCCAAATTTGGCTTCTCAGTGGAGTCTGAGGCAAAAGCTACTCACTGTTGCCCAGGCTCTCAACACCTGACCCAGAGACAGTCTGTCAGGTGAGTAAATGAGAAACACCGTAATGAGAAATTCATGTTAAGAAATTCAGAAGGTATAATAAGGAAGCAGTCCTAGAAAAGCTACTATTTTTATGTGAATTTAGTGTGGAATTTGCTTCCAACACAGTATTTAGGGGGGAAAAGCCTTTTTCTTTTTTTAAATAGATTTTTATTTACTTATTTGACAGAGCAAGACACAGCAAGAGAGAGGGAACACAAGCAGGGGCAGAGGCAGAGGGAGAAGCAGATTACCTGCTGACCAGGGAGCCCAATGTGGGACTCGATCCCAGGATCCCTGGATTGTGACGGGAGCCGAAGACAGGTGCTTAACGACTGAGCCACCCAAGGGGGAAAAAGTTTTAATACCACATTCATTTGGCTCCAGAATCCATGCTTTCTCCACTAAACTGCACAATCTCTGGCCCTGTAGGTTTACTCCCTTTGTAGAAACAAACACGATTGTCAAAGAGCTCAGCTGATATCCTTTCCCATCTAAATTCTGTAAAACAGTCCCTGAGCACAGATTATACATATGTCAAGCAATTTTCTGATTAGAGTTTAGCTTCTATGTGTACATTTCTTTTAGGAGAATCATGCTGACCATGCCAGCAAGAGACTTTGGTCTCCGTGGCATTTCTTTTTCTCTCTGTAAACTGGCATCTGGCTTTTAAGTGTCACTCTCCTGTGAGTTGGGTTAACATAAGAGTCTCCCACCAAAAGCAATCAAATCTGCCTCCACTCCCCTCCCCTGAATGAGTATATGAACAACCAAGGCTGAGGAATACTGTGAGGTCTCTTGGCAGTCAGCCAGTTCCTGGGGACATCACTTTCAACTCTCAGCCCACAGACTCTGAAAAGGCTCCCAAACTGCACTACAAGCTGCCTTTCTTTGCCTGTGACACAAACATGAAAACTTATTCTGCTTTCATAATCAGAGGGAATGTTATCTTAAAATAAGAGTAACATGCATCTGAAACTCCTGTCAACACAAAACTAAGCACATCATCCCTGTCGGGCCACATGCAGAAATGACCAGGCTAGAGACTAGATCCACAGAAATAGCTGCACCCCCCCCCCCATATAGTAATCAGCAGAATCCATGGAAAGTGATGCTGGGTCCAGGATCAGAAGGCACAATCCCAATTCCAGAGTCACCCTAGTCCGAACACAAATTATTGCATCGCCTTCCTCATTTGTGAAACATAGTCAATAGATGGCCTAGCTATTGCTTTTTCTATCATCTCATTATCTTCTTAATGTTATGGAAACAAATGGACGTGACTGAAGCTTCCTCTTTGTGCCTGGACAGAAAATGAGTCAGAGGGGCGCCTGGGTGGCTCAGTGGGTTAAGCCTCTGCCTTCAGCTCAGGTCATGATCTCAGGATCCTGGGTTTGAGCCCTGCATCAGGCTCTCTGCTCAGGAGGGAGCCTGCTTCTCCCTTTCCCTCTACCTGCTTCTCTGCCTACTTGTGATCTCTCTCTGTCAAATGAATAAAATCTTTAAAAAAAAGAAAGAAAGAAAGAAAATGAGTCAGATCCAGGTTTCAATACTAACTCAACCTTGTCCCCTGCTGTAGCTGAGACCCTAAACAAAACCCTTTCTTAGGGTCCAAGCTTCTTTCACATATAAAATGAAGATGCTGAATTCAATCTCTTTAAACATTATGAAAACATTTAGAAGGCTAAATGTGAAATAAAATATTTCAAATAAAGCAGGAGTTTAAAAAACAGGCAAGGCATAGCCAGTGTTTATTTTTCATAGTAACCTGTCAAGACTTGACAGCTAAGCTCTTCAAGAGGCAAGTTCAAATGAAAAACTATGAAAAGAAAATTATTTTCAACTTTGCAACACATTCTCAGGCGAGGAGGGCTGGAATGTTTCCCCACTTAGTCAGAGAAACTCTAAATTAATTCACATTTTACTTTTCATAAGGCTTCTCTAAATCCAGCCTGCCTGTCTTCCAAAAGTCTACCGCACCATTACATAGGGTACCAATGAACGGTGGATACTGGGTAAGCGGAGTGTGGACTTTTAAGTTAAAAGAAATACTTTTTGATATGCAAATGATTTAAAGAAGAGCCAGCCCCTACAGAAACCACTGACAAGAAACTACCTCCTAGTTTTTAAAGCACATCAGTGTAACTTACTCCTTCAATGACTCTGTGAAGTAAATAAGGTAAGCACTCTTATTTTCATCTGACTTATGAAGAATTAGGGGTTCAGAAAGGCTACCTACTATGCCAAAAGTCATAGTGTCAAGCCTCAGCAGCACTGCAGGCATAATCAGGGTTCGTAACTCCCCACCCGGCACTAGTCCCAAGATTTTAACATATCTTTACCTGGCACTGTCAGTCCTCTGGGACCCTGTGGTTCTTGACCTGCGTGAGGCAGGCCCTCTACTCCTCCTCGATCTCACTGGTCCCACATTGTGGTCTGAAGGGGGTCTCAGGAATTCCAGCATGCCATGAAGTCTCTGCAGCCCACTGATGAAGCTGTTCATTGAATCCAATGAAGACACTGAGATGGGGCGGTTAACACGAGATCGCTGCCTATGTTCCTCTGAAGCCCCTGGATTAATGTTCTCCACACGATTTTCTCCCAACAGCTCCACTTCCTCTGTCAGGTCAACAGACACCTGCGGAGCAGGCGGGGGCACATGCAGTCCCTCTTGGCTGCTGGTCCCTTCATCAGGAGCAGGCTGGAGCAGGGGTGGTCCCCTTTGGCTGCTGACCACTTCCGTAGGTAGAGGCTGGAGCAGGGGTGGCCCCCCTTGGCCGCTGACCACTTCCGTAGGTAGAGGCTGGAGCAGGGGTGGCCCCCCTTGGTCGCTGACCACTTCAGCAGGAACAGGCTGTTCTGCTACATGAAGCTCTAATTGCCCGTCAAGATGATACTCCATTGCTTCCTGAGCCATCTCTGGAGAAGTAAGATTTGTAAAAAGTATCACTACAAATAGATAAAACATGCCACAGAGCTAATACGATCATATCTAAGTCTTCTAGAACTTCTGTTTAAGATCATTCTTGGCAAAACTGAGAATCTTAAAATAAGTAACTAAAATTTTCTCTTTAAGTCAGAAATGTTTGGTAATCAGTAACTTTTTTCTCCATAATGGTACTCAGAACTAGTTTTCCAGTTTGACCTTTGAAAACATGAAGGCATGTGAGCATAGGACAATCTGCTAAAACAGAATGATCTATGAAGCCAGGGGACTGACCTTTTGTGTCTGAAAGTAATTTCCCAGACCTCTAGCAGTTCTTTGTTGTGACCCAAATACAGGTATTGACCGAAATATATGCTGTACTTGACTTTAGTAGGCGTAGGCAATATTCATCTTTCATAGCACCAAGTTACAAAGGATAAACAAAGAAAGGGTGTTTTTACAGTTGCAGAATTAACTCAATACTAACTCAAAACGGCAATTTACCTAATTTCCCCAAAAAGGCTGACCAGACTTTACTTGCTCTGTCCTTTGTGGTATTCTTGTTTCCCATCTCTAACACTATTGCTTAGCACATTCAACAGGTATTTTATCAAGCACCTGGCATGTCCCCTTCATTGTTTCTTTTCTCTAATTCCATGTTAATCCACTCAAGAAATATTTATTAAGCACCTGTTAAGCAGTCAGATACCCCACAGAGGGAATGACAGGATAAAACTGTGTGACAGATTTTACATTCTAGCAAATGGGAAAATAAAGAAATAAATGTGGAAATTATACATTGTGATATTTGGTCTTTTTTTTTAAAAGATTTTATTTATTTATTTGACACAGAGAGAGAGAGATCACAAGTAGGCAGAGAGGCAGGCAGAGAGAGAGGGGGAAAGAGGCTCCCTGCTGAGCAGGGAGCCCATGCGGGACTCAATCCCAGAACCCTGGGATCATGACCTGAGCCGAAGGCAGAGGCTTAACCCACTGAGCCATCCAGGTGCCCCGTGATATTTGGTCTTGGGGGTAGGAGTCAAAGAGCACCATTTTATTTTATTTTTAAGTTTTATTTATTTATTTATTTGAGAGAGAGAGAGAGAGAGAGAGAGAGAGAGTGCACAGAGGGAGAAGCAGACTCCCCACTGAGCAGGGTGCTGGGATCATGAAATGAACTGAAAGCAGATGCTTAACCGACTGAGCCACCCAGGCATCCCAAGGAGCACTCTTTCAAAGAGGGAAAATTGAGCCCAGGTGTGAAGGATTAAAAGGTGGCCACAGGAAGAGCCAAGGAAGAGTTTCAGAAGGAAATCAGTACAGAGGTCCCTGATGAGCATGGGTTTGTGCAACTGAGAAACGGGGCGGATGCAATGAGCACAGGAAGGAAGAATGTAAGTATGGGACAAAATCGAGGAGGCAGAACACTGACACGAAAGGCTTCAGGAAGGAGTTTTTTCTGTTAGGAACGGAATGCAGGGGGAGCAAGACTGCAAGCAAGTCAACCAGCTCAAAGGTTCCTCGTTGGTGGTGTGAACCAGTAGTCACAGAGGCTTGGCCAGAGTGGTAGCAGGAGATGGAAGGTGGTAGACAGCTTTAAGAACCCTAAGCATAGACATGCGACTTAAAATCACAGGACAGATTAAACTATCTATGGAACAGAGATAGAAGGAAAGTGGGCCAAGGACTCAAACCTGAGACATATATTATAAAAGGCCAACTGTTAACAGGAAGAGCACCCAGAACAAAGACTATGAAGGAGGAAGAAACCTGGGTGAGCACGGGGTCTTGGAAGAATGTTTTAGGAATGCAATGGTCAAGTGTGTCTAGTACGGAAGAGTGATCACTACATTTAACAACATGGAGATGACATACAGCCTAGAAAAGAGCAGTTTCCCCGGAGTGATGGGCCCGAGGCCAGACTGGAGTGGGTGCAGTAAATAAAGGGAATTCCGATTAACATGGTGGATGAAGCACACTTAACCTTTCTTTTTCTAGTCATTCCTGAAAACCCATGAACATGACACATTTTCCCAAAAGCATTTAAGAAAAGATAAACTAGGGCGCCTGGGTGGCTCAGTGGGTTAAAGCCGCTGCCTTCGGCTCAGGTCATGATCCCAGGGTCCTGGGATCGAGGCCCACATTGGGCTCTCTGCTTAGCAGGGAGCCTGCTTCCTCCTCTCTCCTCTCTCTGCCTGCCTCTCTGCCTACTTGTAATCTCTCTCTCTGTGTCAAATGAATAATAAAAAAAAAATCTTTAAAAAAAAAGAAAAGAAAAGAAAAGAAAAGATAAACTACAAGACAAATTCAAACAGGGTATGAGATAGGCAATTTTTACTGGAACTGGTAACTCCTTAATAGACCTGAAAAGATCAAACCCAAGTGGCTGCAAAGAGAGGGGACTGTATGCTCCTGAGAAGCAAGCTGATTCCCATTGAGGGGACTGCAGAAACTAGGTCCTGCAGAGGACAGTGTTGCGAGTTGGAGCTGAGGGGTGCCTAGGTGGCTCAGTTGGTTAAGAGACTGCCTTTGGCTCAGGTCACGATCCCAGGGTCCTGCCCTCTGCTGCTCCCCCTGCCAATGCTCTCCTGCAAAGGGAGGGAGGAAGGAAAAGGAAAAGGAAAAGGAAAAGGAAAAGGAAAGGGAGTCAGAGAGAGAGAGAAGGAAGGAAAGAAAGAAAGAAAGTTAGTTAGTTAGTTGGAGCTGAAAATGAGGAGTGGTTGAAAGCCTGTCTCCAGAGAACAAAAAGCTGGGCAAACAAACACCTCCTCCACCGATGCTGTAGAAACCTGGCGGTTTGTACCAGACAGGCTTAACAGCAGCACGGGTATAGCACAGCAATGGAAATAAGGAATAAAGTGCAAGTCTACACAGGAACAGTGTGAGACCCTTCCAGCTCTTCTCCCCAGCTTCTTCCCCTGCACAAGGCCAGGACACAATATTCTGGTTTATACACATTCTCCACCCAAGGCAAGAGATTAGAGGATTATTCACCAGAGAAAACCAGCTCAAGAAATATCTATAAATACTGACTGTGGTGAATTCTCCAATAAAATGGGTGAGTCTCTGTCCATCTATTTAACAGTAAAATTCCTACTGGTTGATATGGTTCAGCCACTCATACAGAGCTTCCAACATGCCTTCCGGGGGGAGGAGAGGGGCCCTCCTTAAAAACAAACAGCCAAGGATCAATTAACATTTGAGCAAAGCCTCCAGCATGAGACAGAGACCAAAGCAGACAAGCAAAAGAAACTTGGAGGGAAGGAAAAACAATGCAAGAAAAACTGTAAACGAACAAACAAAAACCCCCAAACTCCCTCAAACTTATAGGAAAAGAATGTAGGGGAGGACAAATCAGAAAACAAGAGCTCTTAGAAATGAAAAATGATAGCCAAAATAAAATATTTAATAGAAGGACTGTCAGTTTAGTGTCTGCCTTCGGCTCTGGTTATGATTCAGGGGAGCCTGCTTCTCCCTCTTCCTCTGCCCCTGCGCGCGCGCTTGCGTGCACATTTGCATGCTCCTGCTCTCTCCGTCAAATAAGTAAAATAAAATAAAATATTAAAAAAAAGGGTTGGAAAATAAAGTCAAGGAACTCTTCTAGAAAGTAGGCTAAAATACAGTAAAAAAGGACAATAATAAAATTAAAATGTCAAGCCAGGCTATCTGATTAACTGAACTACCAGAAAGAGAACTCAAGAAAGTGGAGAACAAAGTAAAACAAAAAGAACCATAAACTCTCTTCCATTAAGAACCCCAACACAGTAAATTTTCTTCAAAATTACATCAAACAGAAAAAAGCAGGTTATAAAGGAATCTGCTATAATTCCATTTTCAGGACACTTAAAAACACGCAAAACCATGCTACTATCTGGACTTACAAATGATACAATAGTAGTACGAAACAAGCCTGGGCATGAAAATGCCCAGATTCTGGAGGAGGAGCGTTTAGATGCACGTGGGGCTTCTACCAACTACACACACACACACACACACACACACACACACACATTTTTTTTTTTTAAGAGTTTTATTTTTATTTGACAGAGAAAGATCACAAGGAGGCAGAGAGGCAGGCAGAGAGAGAGGAGGAGGCAGGCTCCCCGCTGAGCAGAGAGGCGGATGCGGGCCTCCATCCCAGGACTCTGGGATCATGACCTGAGCCGAAGGCAGAGGCTTTAACCCACTGAGCCACCCAGGAGCCCCACACTTTTATTTCTTAAAAAAAAAAAAAAGATGCAATTATAATTACAGCAAAAGGTCAAGGCCAAGATTTGTTAGATCTAGACGGTGAGTGCACAGGTCTTTTTTTTTTTTCCTTTTAATCATTCTCTGAACTTTTCATATGGTTAAATATTAGAAAGGAAATTTCCCGTCATAGGTCAGTTCCGACTGGAACAATAAGGCAGGCAGCCTAATCGAACCGATTCATCTCGGTATCCTCCACAGCAACAAGTACACAGCAGATGCTTGAATACCTACAGAATTATCCACCATACACCTAAAAAAAGAAACCAAAACCAAAACAACCAACCAATCAACCACCCCCCAACATCTAAGAACCTAACGGCACCGGATAAAGACAGAGATCTAGGAGAGAGAGAACATTTCCATCCTGGCAGAAAGTTCAGTTCTACGAGAAACAGCGCGGCCTAGAGCGGAGGTTCCCGATCCACGCGGGGAAACGCAGATCCTCCAGCCCCTGGGCGAGCCAGGCGTGATCAGAGCCCAAAAGACTGTCGGCTGGGCACCCCAAGCCTGGAGCAGCCTTGTCCTTGACGTCGGCGTGCCACACAAACGCTATCTTCTCTGTGTGACACGAGAGTGGCCGCTTCCAACGTTAACCTCCCACCCGTCACCTTTCCACGCTCTGTGTCTCAGATCCGTGTGCGCACCAGGAGGGACGACGGCCGCCAATCTCCAGCAATGGCGGCAGCACCGAGTGGAGCCGACCACGGTTCAAATCCCCGCTTTGTCGGGTACTACCTGCGGCACCTCAGGCGGGTCTCCCAGCCTCTTTGTTCAACTTGTTCGCTTCTAAAACGGGGATGATAAAAGCATTTACGTCACAGTGCCGCTGTGAGATAAAGCTGGTTAAGAACATCAGGTTCCTCCCTGAGGGCGCCGAGAGGGAGAGCACTTCCAAATGCACATGAAGAGCCGCAAGCTCTGCTCTGAGGAGAGCCGCCCGCGGCGAACTCGGCTCCCGCCTTCGCTCCCGCCCCTCGCCCCCACCTCGGGCGCAGGTCCCTCGCAAGCCCGAAATAACCCGGGTTCCGGCGCCTCGGGCCCGACGGTTGCGGCAACCCGAAGCGGCCGAACCTCCCCAGGCCGCCGGGTTCCGTGCGCTCCCCCGCACCCGGCAACTCCCCTCATGGGGCGTCCCCAGGCCACGCAGCCATAACTTCCCTCAAGCCCGGTAAGTTATCACGGAGCCAGAGGCCCAAGGCCTGCCCAGGGGAAGCGCCCGCCTTACCTAGGCCCGGAGGACGCCGTGGACTTGCAGAGTCGCCGCGCTCGCGGCCGTTTTTTGGAAGACCTCTCACAGACCGGGGCCAACAGCCACTTCCTGAACAGCTCAAGCGGCCCGCCTGAGTTGCGACCGCGGCCTGCTCCTATTGGACAGCAATCCTAGACGGCGGCCAGTAATCTGGCTTCTTCTTCTTTTGGTCGCCCTGACTGTAAAAGCGGCTCTCTCATTGGCTGATCCTTCGTACACTGAGTAGGCGGGACCACGCGCAGGGGGCTTCGTACAATTGGTGGAAACCTTCGCCAGTCACCTCGTGCCCAGCCCACAAGGAGAAAAACAGAACCAGCGTTTCACCGCTCTTTATTTGAACTTTCTGGCGGGAGAAAGTTGTACGGAAAAGATCTCTCGGATCTTTCCGGAACCTGAGGCGGGGGATAGTCGTGTTCCTGTATATCCTCTGCTGAGGATGAAGAGTTCATGCAACAGAACTTGCCTACACCGTCTCTTTAATCCCAAACCATTGCAATAAATTGCCTGCAACTCTAACTATCGTCACATTACTTGACAGCAAATATTTTTGAAGAATCTCACTGAAAGTCGAAATCTTACTTCTAGGAAGAAGACCTAGAAAATCTAAACCTCAGGCAGAGATGACACATTGCCAAATTTTATTTACTCAGCTGTCAATTTTCAGTGGAATTGATGGCATAAATAATTGAAAGTCATGGGGAATCCAAATATTTTCTCCTCTGAACCTGTTACCAAAGTCAGTATTAGCATTTGTACTTTTTCTTCTTTTCCTGCCATCTAAGGGACCTGCTGAGCCAAAGCACAGCTAACAAGAGAAAGGAAACTTTCTTTTGTAAACAAACAAGAATGTTATGGAATAGAATGGAAAACGTCTGTACTCACATAAATCCTGCATGGTCAATACAGAAAAATTAGAGGATGCAGAGAAGCAAAAAGAAAAATTGTCTCTATCCAGAGAAGTCATGATTAACTTTGCTTAAAATCTTCATCTACTTAAATACAGTGTTTTAATCTTAAAAGATATATTGAATTGCTTTCCATGTCAGTGCATGCCTAGGCACATTATCAAATACTGAGTGACTATTTGAAAAGAACTTAAATAAAAATAGGTAAAATATCACATGGGTAAAAAAATTTGGACAACAGAAAGGGCTACTTGGTGAGAAGTATACAGAATGTTTCTAAATGATTCTGATATTCATTCATGATCCACCTAATGGCCATGTTCACTAGCTTGGGGAGAAACAGAATACAGACACAGGCCAGAAATTTAGTCTGCTCTCCAACTTCCAAAAGTTATATTTAGCTAGAGGGAAAAGGTGTTGGCTGTGTTCCATTTTAGGGGTAACATTCCCACCTTTCTGGGTGATTACTTGAATACCAATGTGTCTATTGGCTCATTTGTGAAAAGACTGAAAAATAAATGCACTAAGAATCACTTCACAGAAAGTTGTTTGGATGGATGTCTTTTTCTTTTTCTCCACCAAAAGACATTGACTAGTGAGTTCTTCTATACTGCATGATAGTAATTAGAACCTGCATGTATAATTTAAAATGCAAAATTTGAAAGAATTGTCAAGGTTATACAAAAGATACCAAAGAGTTTTATGCTTGCAGAAAGCCTTATCCTCAGACACTGGGGAAGCAATTAATTTTCCTCTACCGTTAGGCATACCATTCATTCATTTACTCTTTCATTCAGTCTACAAGTATTCAACAATTACTGCAATCCTGACTCTGGTCTGTATGGTACGAATATGGTATATAAGACAGAGAAGACCTTGAGATGCCTGGTGGCTCAGTTGGTTAGGCACATGCCTTCAGCTCAGGTCATGATCTCAGGGTCCTAGGATCGAGTCCCCATTGGGCTCCCTACTCAGTGGGTAGCCTGCTTCTCCCTCTGCCCATTGCTCTCCCTGTTGTGCCCTCTCTCTCTCTCTCCGACAAATAAATAAAATCTGAACAACAACAACAACAACAAAACAACAACAAAACAGAGAAGACCATGACCTAATAGAACTTGTATCCTCCATGGGGCACTTGGGTGGCTCTGTTGGTTGGGCTTCCAACTTTTGATTTCTGCTCAGGTCATGATCTCCGGGTTGTGAGATTGAGGCCTGCATCGGACTCTGTGCTGGGAATGGAGCCTGCTTAAGATTCTCTCTCACCGGGCGCCTGGGTGGCTCAGTGGGTTAAAGCCTCTGCTTTCGGCTCAGGTCATGATCTCAGGGTCCTGGGATCGAGGCCCGCATCGGGCTCCCTGCTCGGTGGGGAGACTGCTTTCCCCCTCCCTCTCTCTGCCTGCCTCTCTGCCTCCTTGTGATCTCTCTCCCGCTGTGAAATAAATAAATAAAATCTTTTTTTTTTAAAGATTTTTTATTTATTCATTTGACACAGAGAGAGAGATTACAAGTAGGCAGAGAGGCAGGCAGAGAGAGAGGAGAGAGGAGGAAGCAGGCTCCCTGCCGAGCAGAGAGCCCGATGTGGGCCTCGATCCCAGGACCCTGAGATCATGACCTGAGCCAAAGGCAGCGGCTTTAACCCACTGAGCCACCCAGGCGCCCAATAAATAAAATCTTAAAAAAAAAAAAAGATTCTCTCTCACCCTCTTCCTCTGCTCCACCCACACCACCCCCCTCAAAAAACAAGAAAGAAAGAAAGAAAGAAAGAAAGAAAGAAAGAAAGAAAGAAAGAAAGAAAAAGAAAATTAGCATCATAAATGATATTTGGAGATAGGAAGGTAGAAACAAAACAAAAAGGTGGGAATTTCACCCCTAAAAACAGAATAAAGACACAGCCAGAAAAGCAAAACAAAAAACCCTTCTATCCTCCTACGGAGAGGCAGATCATAAACCAAAAATCAAAAATAAATAAGGTAATTTCAAGTAGTAAGTATCATAAAAACAGTAAAACAGATATAAGTGGGAAGTATGCAGGAAAGCTAGTTTCAATTGAGGGGTTCAAGCAAGGACTCTCGGAGGTGCTGGTATTAAAGCTGACACCTGATGGTGTATAGTCCATAAATGACCATGATAAAAAATAAAGTTAAGTGCTGTCATAAGCGTGGTGGTGGCCCAGATAATGCAACTCGATAGGACTTCAGGACACCTGGATTCTGCCTTTCCTCCCCCGACCACCACTAATATCTACAAGGTGCTGCCCATTTTTGGATCTTCTTTTTTATTTTTTAAAAAGTATTTATTGGGCGCCTGGGTGGCTCAGTGGGTTAAAGCCTCTGCTTTCGGCTCAGGTCATGATCTCAGGGTCCTGGGATCGAGGCCTGCATCGGGCTCTCTGCTCAGCGGGGAGCCTGCTTCCTCCTCTCCCTGTCTCTCTGCCTGCGTCTCTGCCTACTTGTAATCTCTCTCTCTGTGTCAAATAAATAAATAAAATCTTTAAAAAAAAAGTATTTATTTATTTTAGAGGGGAGAAGGGGGAGGGGGAGAGGGAGAGGAAGGAAATCTCAGGAGACTCCAAGCAGAGCCTGGAGCCCGTCGGGAGCTCTATCCCATGATCCTGAGTTCATGACCTAAGCTAAAACCAAAAGTCTGACACCTAACTGACTGAGCCACCCAGGTACCCCTGGATCTCATTTTTTTTTTTTTTTTGCATGGCACAATTAGGTAGTGGGACTCTAATTAAAACCTCTCTTTGCAGAGCATCATTCAAAGCAGTTTGGGAAAAAAGAATGATCTCCACCAAATACTGACAACCAGAACAGTGTTCGGTCTGGTAGTCCTTTTGCTAATTCTCATAGCAAAGAGATCATAGACTTAATTATAAATTCTAAAATTATAAAACTTCTGGAAGAGAGCAGGAGAAAAATCTTCCAGACCTTGGGTTAGGAAAAGATTTTTTTAGATTTGACCCCCAAAAGCATGATTCATAAAAGTCAAAATTGATAAATTGTATTAGTTCAAAATTTAAAACTCTGGTCTTCAAAAAGGCATTGGTTGGGGCGCCTGGGTGGCTCAGTGGGTTAAAGCCGCTGCCTTCAGCTCAGGTCATGATCCCAGGGTCCTGGGATCGAGGCCCACATCGGGCTCTCTGCTCAGCAGGGAGCCTGCTTCCTCCTCTCTCCTCTCTCTCTGCCTGCCTCTCTGCCTACTTGTAATCTCTCTCTGTGTCAAATGAATAAATAAAATCTTTAAAAAAAAAAGGCATTGGTTGTTAAGTAAATGAAAAGATGAACTGCATACAGATAGAAAATATTTGCAAATCATTTATCTGATTTGTATCCACAGTATATAGAGAACTCTCAAAACTCAACAATTAGGGGTGCCTGGGTGGCTGAGTGGGTTAGGCCTCTGCCTTCGGCTCAGGTCATGATCTCAGGGTCCTGGGATTGAGCCCCACATCAGGTCTCTGCTCAGCAGGGAGCCTCCTTCCTCCTCTCTCGCTGCCTGGTCCTCTGCCTACTTGTAATCTCTCTCTGTCAAAAACAAACAAACAAACAAAACCCCTCAATAATTAGAAAAAAAAAACAACTTAAAATATGAGCAAAAGGGGACGACTGGGTGGCTTGGTTGGTTAAGCATCTGCTTTTGGTTCAGGTCATGATCCCAGGGTCCTGGGATCAAGTCCCACATTGGGCTCCCTGCTCAGCAGGGAGTGTGCTTCTCCCTCTGACCCGACCCCCGCTCACATGCTCTCTCACAAATAAATAAATAAAATCTTTAAATAATAAAAAAATAAAATATGGGCAAAAGATTTGAACAGACACTTCACCAAAGAAGATGTATAGATAACAAATTAATTGAAAGGATACTCAACATTATTACTAATCATTAAGGAGATGCAGATTAAAGGCTCAGTGAGATACCACTCATTATGTACTTATTAGAATTGCCACAATTAAAAAGCCTGACCATACTAAATGTTGGCAAGGACACAGAGGAACTGGAACTCTCACACACTGCCAGTGGAATGGAAAATGGCACAACCATTTGGCAAGAAGAGTTTGACAGTTTCTTAAAAAGGTAATTATGCACCTACCATGTGATCTAGCTATTAGTTTCTAGGTATTTACCCAAGAGAAATGAAAGCATATGTTCAAATAAAGAACTTGTACGTTAAAGTTCATAGCATCCTTATTTGTAATAGCCAAAAATGATAAACAACTCAAATTTTCATCAACAGGCAAATGAATAAATCAATTATTCTAAATCCATACATTGCAATCATTTTCAACAGTCAAAAGGAATGAATTATCAAGACATGCAACTACACGGATGAATCTCAAAATAATTATACTGAGTAAAAGAAAGAAAAGCTTTGCACACCCTATGATTTCATTTATATAAAACTTTAAAATGTATACTTATCTACAGTGACAGAAAGCAGATCAGTGGTTGCCTGTTGGGGAGGGGGTAGAAGGCAGTGATTATAAAGGAGCCTGAGGACACTTTGGGAGTTAATGGGTATATTCATTATGTTGATTGGGGTGGGATACACAAACATCAAAACTTACCAAATTGTACACTTTAAGTATTATAGTTTATTGTGTGACAATTATACCTCAAAAGTCAGAATTGTGGGGTAGTAGTGGATTGTATGGGCATAATGGAGTTTTTTGGCATGACAATAATGTTTATTATCTTGATGGAGTTTGGATTACTCATGTGTATACATTTGTCAACACTCATCAAGTGATATGTTTAAGATTTGTGCATTTCACAACATGGAAAATTTACCTGCCCCACCCCCCCAAACCCATAAAAAATTATTGGACTCTAGTTCATGATAGAAATGCTCAAGTGTTTAGAAACAGTGTAGTGATGTCTGATGTTTTCTTTTAAATGCATAAAAAATAGGATGGATTAGGGGCTCCTGGGTGGCTCAGTTGCTTAAGTGTCCAACTCTTGATTTTGGCTCAGGTCATGATCTCAGGACTGTGAGACTGAACCCCATGACTGCTCCATGCTGTGTGGGGAGCCTGCTTAAGGTTCTCTCTCTCCCTCTCTCTCTCTCTCCCTCTCCTCTCACCTCCCCTCCACCCCTGCAACCCGCCACTCACTTACGCTCATGCACTCTCTTTCTCTAAAACAAACCAAACCAAACCAAACAAAACAAAAAAGACGGATTAAAGGATAGAAGGAGGCATGGATATATGGGTAAGTATGTGCTAAATATAGTACATTGCTAGTTGTAGAATTTAAGTGATGGGTACACAGGGGTTCAGAGTATAACTGTACTGACTTTTCGGTGTATTTGAAATTTTTCATAAATAATGTTGGAGAAGAAATTAGGTACAGGGCCTTAGAAGACATTCTGTGCAAGAGAAGGACATTGAATATTAAGTTTCAGTAGTTTTGCAGTGAATCCACCTCTGCCTGTGGGTCTGCCAGAGTATAAATAATAAATCTACAAGAAAGACTTTTGTTGCACTCCTACAGAAAATACAACAAAGGGTTTTAAAGATAAAAACAGTAGTACATGATAAGCTCAAGAAAAGAATATATATTTTTTAAATAGGCTCCACATCCAGCCTACTTTATAGTAGCCCAACATAGGGCTTGAACCCCTGATCCCTGAGATCAAGACCTGAGCTGAGATCAAGAGTCAGACACTTAACCGATGGAGCCACCCATGCATCCCAAAAAGAATAATTCTGAATGTTTGACATGTCGAATTTATTTTTCTCCATGTTTTTATTTATAGAAAAAATATGTTCTGGGTTTTTAAAAAATCAAGATTAAGTAAAAGATAAAAAAAAATAGAAATTGGCCATAATTTTATTCCCCAGAGATAATTACTAGAATAGAATATAAGCTCCAAATGTGTTTTGTCTGTTGTTTCTTCAGTGATTGGAACAATGCTCAGCCCATTTCCTGTTGAATGAATTGGGATGAGTCTTAGGGGGGAAAAAAGCAACATGTAGAGGTAAGTGTTAGTGTACCTTAGGTAAAGCATACATCATGAGCAGAAGTGTAAAAATTTCAGAACAAGTGGAACACATGCAGGAGACATAGGAGACATGCATATGAGTCTGGCAGGGTTTAAAATTTGAGAGTTCCTAGGCTAACATGTTGTGTTTGTCCTCTACAGCATTAAAATAATTTTTAATGCCAACCTTTAAAAAGATGAACAATTTACAGAAAAATATGCATTTTCAGCTTTTTTTTTTTTAACCCACACATCTCTCCAGATGCTGATGGCGGGGATCAGAACTAATGACTCTAAGTATTGAAGAAACAAGAGCTTCCAATGACCCCACTGAGCACCCCAGTGCCCACATTGAAGAACAAAGCTCCCAAGACATTACCGATGGAAATTTCTAGTCTCTAGGAAGGGGACCTCAAACCAATCACCATCTGAGCCAGCCTTCACACTGGTCACCTTCAAGCAGCGTCTTCCCAGTGATGACTTCCCAGAGGGTAATTTCAAAGCCCAAAGAAAACCAAGAAACTGAACATAACCAATTTCCCTTTTTCCATGCTCCTCTACTTCCAGAAAGCTCTGAATTTTCTGATGACCGCCTGATTCCACTCAGTGGAGTTGAGTTACAATGGTCCTCAGAGGTAATGTTTGACTTGGGGTTTCCTGCTCTGTTTATCTGAGGTAGAATCTTCACGAGAACATGGACATACCTGTAGATTTCAGCTTTTATGGCATATTTATTATACACATTTTCCAGTTTGCTGCCGAATCGACCCTTCGCTTCTTTTCTCTTAGCCTCTCAACTGATGGAAGTCTGTGATTCGCTCAACTGAAATCCTCTAAGCTAGATAGGAAGGTGACTTACAGAAAAAACACAGTCTTGGATGGGGGTTGGAGAGCAGGGGTTTGGTGCTGCACACGATTATCAGGGAATGTTCTTTTACCTACGGGATGTATTACCAGTGGTGTCTTCTGTCCATGGGGCTACTCTAGTGGCTGGCATTATTGGGTTCTCCTTATAATAGCATGGCAACCAAGAGGAACACAAAAAGTTTTCCTCTCTATGAAACAGGGCAATGTGGATTACTTAAGATAATGTCTATGAAGCACCTTTAAGACTTGGTGGGTTGTCATAGCTCTAGTAGGACTGTGTTAGATCCAGGGCTCAGTTGAGGACTCAACTCCCCTAAGTGAGGGTGGACAGGGGTACATGGAGCTGCCACGTGGCTTGCTTCCTCTCAGAAGCTGATGGAACAATGACAGGGGGCATCTCGTCATCCCCTCTGTTCTATCTGGCCCTAGAGGACAGCCAGCCCGTTTCTTTGGATGTTATGTGACAACTGTGAGCTACCCTGCTGTCTCTGCTTGGCCAACACCAGGATTTTATTTTATTTTTTTTTTAATCTTTTTTTAAGATTTTATTTATTTATTTGACAGAGAGAGATTACAAGTAGGCAGAGAGAGAGGAGGAAGCAGGCTCCCTGCTGAGCAGAGAGCCCGATGCGGGCCTCGATCCCAGGACCCTGAGATCCTGACCTGAGCCGAAGGCAGAGGCTTTAACTCACTGAGCCACCCAGGCGCCCAACACCAGGATTTTAAAGAAGTCAGTGCAATTCATGTTCTCTATGGTCATGAGCGCCACTGGTGTGCAGAGGGCTGCCAGCCGCAAACTCAGCCAGACACCCATCTCTAGGGGCAAGGTCAGGAAAAGGAAGAGACACTACTTTAGATGGCTCATCCCCCTTTCATTCACATGTTTACTGTGACATCCTCTGCCATCTGGCTCTGTGCTAGATACCAGGGACAAAAGTCTGAGTAGCGTATGTCCCTGTCTGATGAGGACCACGAGAGTGGCGTGGCCATGGTGTTTTGGGAGCACTTATACCACACTGGCAAGGGGGAAAGGCATCTAAAGGTCAGGAAAGCCTGCCTTGTGTTATTTAAGGGTTGTCCCTGACATTCACAAGGTTAGAAGAAAGCAACCCATCTGTGGATGACAAAGACAATATTCTTTTAGCATTTGGGAATTGTGGACATCAAGTTAAGGAAAGCTTTTCCTCTTCTGTGTGAGGCTGACTTTCAGTTGACTTTTTAACTCCATTCCCCTAGGCATCTGATAAAGGTAGGTGGTTCTCTATGCTCCCAAATAAGATTGCTGCTGATAAAAAAAAAAAAAGACCACTGATTGGTAAATTGCTTACGAATGGGGTGGGGGGGGATTTGGGAACTATAAAGAAATGATCGGGATGCTGGGCTCTGTGGCAACTCATTACTGACACGCGCCGCCTTGCGGGGACACCGGAAAGCACGCCTGCAGAGTTGTCGTAAGAGACTATTGACTCCTGTGGGTCAAGAGGCTTCTAGGCCTGGATGGCCCCACACCCACCAGAGGGGAGCCTCTTTCTGTAGCACCTGGGGCAAAAGCAATGAGAATATCTTCTGGATGACCATGGGGACAGTAGGGACTGTGGTAGTCCCATGAGTCTGAATGCCTCACTGGATGTAAGGAGACCCCCTTGTGGGTGTTGCGAGGACACAGAAGTCGTGTCCTGGCATTCACGTGGAAATGACTCTTAGCCCATCCCTGCTAAGCAGGTGGTGAGGGGAGAACTGGCATCGGAACGGCACGGGGGATTGTCTGTCCTGTGGTGGGCACATGGAAAGCTGTCCAGGCGGGTGTAGAGGTGAGCCCAATTCTAAGGTGAAGGCAGAGAAACAAGCAGGCACAGTCCTTCTGGGAACCATGTATCCCTCTTCCAGCATTAGTCACAAAGGTCGAAATCAAAGGATTCCCTGGAAGGCCACACTCACCTTCACTTTGTAGCCATCAGTTAGCAGGAAGCTCAAGCTCCTGATGTTTCCATGGGGTTCTACACGTGCTTCCAAATGGTATAGTCTGATTTAAAGAAAGGCAGGGAGCATTAATGACTTTTGCACAGACTTTCTTTTTTTTTTTTTTTAAAGATTTTATTTATTTATTTCACAGCGGGAGAGAGATCACAAGGAGGCAGAGAGGCAGGCAGAGAGAGAGAGAGAGGGGGAAGCAGGCTCCCTGCCAAGCAGAGAGCCCGATGCGGGCCTCGATCCCAGGACCCTGAGATCATGACCTGGGCTGAAAGCAGAGGCTTTAACCCACTGAGCCACCCAGGCGCCCTGCACAGACTTTCTTAAGGGGCTTGGCAGTCATTAACAGGATAATGAGGCTGGTTAGCATCATGCCTTCCTCACGGTAGCTCGATGGGGAAGGCAGGTTGCAGCAGCAAGATGGGACAGTCGTTTGCCATGATATAGAGCAGGCCTAAGATGCAACTCAAGTGTCCATCAGATAAGTGGTGACCCTTGCAGCGTGTGTGCAACCTGGTACTAGAGGTCAGTTTAGGCAGGGCAAGATCAAGGTGCCTCTCTGGGGCTCCTCCTGGAAAGCCCTGGACAGATCAAAGGGCTCAGAGACACAGCTGCATGGTTGGACCATGCCTACATCCCTTCTACTTGAAACAGAATGTGAATCTGGGGTTTCCACTCAGTTAGTTACCTTCATTTTATAGATGAAGATACTGAAGTTCAGGGAGTTTGCATTTAAATAAGGCCACGGAAATAGTCCCCAAAGTACTTTTTTTTTTTTAAAGATTTTTTTTTTAAAGATTTTATTTATTCATTTGACACAGAGAGAGAGATTACAAGTAGGCAGAGAGGCAGGCAGAGAGAGAGGAGAGAGGAGGAAGCAGGCTCCCCGCTGAGCAGAGAGCCCGATGTGGGCCTCGATCCCAGGACCCTGGGATCATGACCTGAGCCGAAGGCAGCGGCTTTAACCCACTGAGCCACCCAGGCGCCCCCCAAAGTACTTTTAAACAAAGTTAATTTGAGCAGCTAGATGAAGTAAGCAGGACAAGTATTATCACCATTTTACAGATCAGAGAACAGTTTGGCAAAGGTAATTGGTCTGGAACCCAAATCTGGCTTTAAAGCATGAGTAAGAAACTAGCAGAAGTGAAACCAACTAAGCAACCCAGTTGATACCGTTTTGTTTTTGTTGCCATAGTTATATTGATCTGGCAAAGGAAGTCACAGGTATTCCGGCCAATGGATTTTGGGCTACCCAGTTATTCCCAGTTGCTAAGCAGATTCCTTCAATGCCATTTTTTGGGACTCATGAGGGCAATGGGCATTACACCACCCTCTGGTTCAGCGGAGACCCAGGCAGATGTGAAAGTGTTGCTCAGGGAATCTTGTGTATTTCTGCTTTGTAGCTCCAGCCCCATCAAAAAACCATGCTCGCAATAACTAACCATAATTAGTAATGGGGACAATATTCCACTCATCAAAGGGACAATTCAAAACAATAAGTTTTACAGGAATAGTGATGGGATGGTATGAAGAAAACCACACAAAACAAAGCTCGCAGAAATGGGAAGATTAAAAAACGACCAAACTGGCAATCCGTCCCAAATTTAAACCCAATTTAATGCAGTTCCGATAAAACTCCAAACGGTATATTTTGGTACTGAAACCAAATGATCCTAAAGCTCATTTGAAAGAGGAAGTTAGGGGGGTCAACCTCCCAGCCGGTTCCCCAGGCACCTCCTCCGCCGTCCCCACTCCCCATCCTTGGCGGGATGCAGGCAGCTCCTGCATCCGAACGGAGGAAAGAAAACCAAGTCGGTCCCGAGCTCCAAGAAAGGGGGCTGTGGGTCACCCCTACTTCCCACCCCGCGTCCTTCCCTCGCTGCCCGGGATCCAGCTGCGGCCTTCCTGCCCAGCCGCCTCCAGGGACCGCGGGCGCTCCGGGCCGACCCCAACACTCACCCTCGTCCCTCCCGAGGGCGTCCGATCTGTCCCGTGCGCAGTTCCAGGAGGACGCCTCCCGCTGCTCCGACCGAGGCCTCCCGAGGGGCCCCTCGCGAGGATCAAGTCTTCGCGCCTCCTTCCCTCGGTGCCCAGCGCTCTGGGTCCCGCTGGTCCGGTTTCCGGGCGAAGCGAACCCGGGGGCAGCACCCTGCGCCTGAGCCCACCCCTACGCGCGGCCCCGCCCCCCGCCCGCCTATTGGGCTGTGTCCTTTACGGAGACGTGGGCGGGGGTGTCTGACACGCCTCCCCCGAGCCTTCCACGTTGCTCTTGCGGCCAATCGCCAGGCTCGCGGTGCCCTGACCCCCTCGAAACACGTTCGTGGCAGTTCCGAGCGAGCGAAGGCTCCTTCCTTCCTCCTGCCTTTTCCACACTTTCCCTCACTTTTCCAAGTTCACTCGGTAACTGTGTATAGAGTACTCATCGGTATCAGGCCCTCTGCTGAGGGTTGGGGATTCAGAAAAGAGTAAGGTCCAGAGAACTATTATAGCCAGAATACAGGACGGGAAGGATTGGATGAGCAAAACAAAACAAAACAAAACAACTGTGGGAGCCAGAGCAAAGGTTCTTGTGTCTGCTTTTGTGTGCTTGAAAATATGGGGGTGGGGGTGTGAGGGAAGAGCCACACCTAAGAGGGGGAAATCATCTCCCCCATTAGGTCAGTGCTCAGCCTTCCTTTATAGTGCGAGATATGTTTTATTAAAGTTAGCTGTGTTCCCAGCTAGAAAGTCTAAGTGATGTCATTCATTTACTCATAAGACTATTATACTCTGAAAGGACAGAATTGGATCACAGTTTGGATTGGGAAGGCAGAGGTGAAGGATGTCTGCAGTGTTTGTTTATTCATTTATTGTTTTCCATCTATTGTGTCACGTTTTCTTCTTATCTGAGGTTCCCTAGAGGCAGAATCTGAGAAAGAAACTCAGGTACATGTGATTTATGGAAGGAAGGCTCTCAGGACAGAAGTTCAGATAGAGCAGAGGGATAAAAGAAAGCTCAGCAAGGATGTGGTCTCAGCGGAGACTAGCTTCAGCCAGATTCCATGGGGGGAGGTCTGAAGCATGAAGCTCTGGAGCAAGAGGCGGTTTCTCTTCTGCCCAGGATAAATCACATGTTAGGTCATAAAAAGTTTTAACAGGGAAGCCTGGGTGGCTCAGTTGGTTAGGTGGCTGCTTTTGGCTCAGGTCATGATCCCAGGGTCCTGGGATAGAGTCCCACATCAGGCTCCTTGCTCTTCAGGGAGCCTGCTTCTCCCTCTGCTTCTGCCTGCCACTCTGCCTGCTTCTGCTTTCTCTCTCTCTCTGACAAATAAATAAATAAAATCTTAAAAAGTCTCAACATATTTAAGAAGATTGAAATCATACCACATATCTTTTCTGACCACAGTGGAATGAAACTAGAAATCAGCAGCAGAAGGGAAACTGGAAAATTCACAAATTTGTGGAAATTAATTTCACTTTTTTGATGACTGAGTAGTATTCCATTCTCTATATATACCACATCTTCTTTATCCATTCATCTGTTGATAGACATCTAGGCTCTTTCCATAGTTTGGCTATTGTGGACACTGCTGCTATAAACATTCGGGTGCACGTGCCCCTTCCGATCACTACATTTGTATCTTTGGGGTAAATGCCCAGTAGTGCAGTTGCTGGGTCATAGGGTAGCTCTATTTTCAACTTTTTGGGGAACCTGAGTGGCTTCACCAGTTTGCATTCCCACCAACAGTGTAGGAGGGTTCCCCTTTCTTTGCATCCTCACCAACATTTGTTATTTTCTGACTTGTTAATTTTAGCCTTTCTGACTGGTGTGAGGTAGTATCTTATTGTGGATTTGATTTGTATTTCCCTGATGCAAGTGATGTTGAGCACTTTTTCATGTATCTGTTGGCCATTTGGATATTTTCTTTGCAGAAATGTCTGTTCACGTCTTCTGCCCATTTCTTGACTGGATTATTTGTTTTTTGGGTGTTGAGTTGGTAAGTTCTTTTCTATACACTAACAATAAACTATCTGAGAAAGAAATTAAGAAAAAAAATCCAATTTATAATCACACAAAAAGACTAAAACACTTAGGAATAAATTAACTAAGAAGGTGAAAGACTTGTACATGGGAAAGCACAAAGCACTGATGAAGGAAATTTTACAACACAAAAGCAAATAGAAAGACACCTACGTTCACGGATTGGAAAACTTAATATTGTTAAAATGTCCATACTACCCAAAGTGATCTATAGATTTAAGGCAATCCCCATCAAAACCCTAATGTCTTTTTTTACAGAAATAGAAAACAAGTCTAAAATTACTATGGAACCATAAAAGACCATGAATAGCCAAATTATTCTTGAGAAAGAAGAACAAACTAAAGGTATCACACTCTCTGATTTCAAAATATTATAAAGCTATACAATCAAAACATTATGATACTGGATAAAGGCCAACATACAGACCAATGGAACAGAATAGAGAGCCCAGAAATAAATCCACACATATACAGTCATCTGATCTTTGACAAGGTGCTAAGAATACAGAATAGGGCAAGGACAGTCTCTTCAAGGCTAGTATTGGGAATACTGGATATCTAAATCCAAAAGAACTAAATTGAACCCGTATCTTATATCGTACACAAAAATCAACTCAAAATGCATTAAAAAATTAAACATGAGACTTGAATCTGTAAAACTTCTGGAAGAAGATGTAGGAGAAAATCTTTGTAACATTGATCCTGGCAATGATTTCATCGATATGGTTCCAAGAGCACAGGTAACAAAAGCAAACAAGTAAGATTATATTAAATTAAAAAGTATCTACATAACAAAAGAAACAACCAACGGAGTGAAAAGGCAAATCAATGGAATAGGAGAAAATATTTCCAAACCATATGTTTTGATAAGGGATAAATATGCAAATATATAAGGATTTCCTACAACTACAATATCTGGTTTTTAAAAAAGGAGTTGAGGGCGCTTGGGTGGCTCAGTGGGTTAAAGCCCCTGCCTTTGGCCCAGGTCATGATCTCAGGGTCCTGGGATCGAGGCCCACATCGGGCTCTCTGCTCAGCGGGGAGCCTGCTTCCTCCTCTCTCTCTGCCTGCCTCTCTGCCTACTTGTAATCTCTCTCTCTGTGTCAAATGAATAAATAAAATCTTTAATAAATAAATAAATAAATAAATAAGGAATCGAATAGACATTTCTCAAAAAAAGACATACAAAAGGCTAACAGGTATATGAAAAAATGCCCAACANAATCTCTCTCTCTGTGTCAAATGAATAAATAAAATCTTTAATAAATAAATAAATAAATAAAGGAATCGAATAGACATTTCTCCAAAAAAGACATACAAAAGGCTAACAGGTATATGAAAAAATGCCCAACATTACTAATCACAGGGAAATGCAAGACAAAACCACAGTAAGATATTATCTCACACTTGTTAGCATGGCTGTTATCAAAAAAAAAAAAGACTAAAAGTGTTGGCAAAGATGTGGAGAAATTGGAACATTTGCATACTGTCGAGAATGTAAAATGGTCTAGTCACTATGAGAAACAGTATGGTGGGTGCCTGGGTGGCTCAGTGGGTTAAAGCCTCTGCCTTTGGCTCAGGTCATGATCTCAGGGTCCTGGGATCGAGCCCTACATTGGGCTCCCTGCTCAGTGAGGAGCCTGGCTTCCTCCTCTCTCTCTGCCTGCCTCTCTGCCTACTTGTGATCTCTCTCTCTCTCTCTCTCTCTCTCTCTCTCTCTCTCTCTGTCAAATAAATAAATAAAGTCTTAAAAAAAAAAGGAAAACAGTATGGAGGTTTCTCAAAAAATTGAAAGTATAACTACCATATGATGTAACAATCCCACTTCTGGGTATTTGTCCAAAGGAATTAAAATTAGGATCTCAGTACTATTCAGGATAGCCAAGATGTGAAAAAACTTTAAATGTCTGTTGACAGATGAATGGATAAAGAAAATATGGCATATAATTACAATGGAATGCTATTTGGCTTTAAAAAGATGGAAATTCTGCAACATGCAAAAACATGGATGAACCTTGAGCTAAGTGAAATAAACCAAACATAGAAGGACAAATACCGTATGACCCCATTTATATGAGGTATCTAAAATAGTCAAATTCATAGAATCAGAGAGTGGAATGGTGGTTGCTGGGGACTGGGGTAAGGGGGATATAGGAAGTTACTAATTATGGGATATAAACTTTCAGTCAAGTAAGATGAATAAGCCCTGGAGATTGCTGTACAACAGTGTAACACATTGTACACTTAAAAACTTGTCAGAAGGGTAGATCTCATGTTAAATGTTCTTTCCTCAATAAAAAAAAAGTAGTGTAACACTATGAACAAGTGTATGTCAACCAATTAGATGACCTAGAAGAGAGAGACAGATTCCCAGACACACAAACTACCTAAAGGACTGAAGAAGACATAGAAAATCTGAACAGACTTATAAAAAGTAAAGTTATTGAATCAGTAATCAAAACCCATTCAACAAAGAGAAGTCCATGTCATATGATTTCACTGGTGAATTCTACCAAACATTAAAAAATCCATTAACAGGGGGTACCTGGGTGCCTCAGTGGGTTGAGCCTCTGACTCAGATTTGGCTCAGGTCATTATCTCAGGGTCATGGGGTCAAGATCCACATCAGGGTCTGTGCTCAGCAGGGAGTCTGCTTGTGATTCTCTCTCTCCTACTCCCTCTGCCCCTCCCCTTATTTGCCTTCTCTCTCAAATAAGTAAAATAAATCTTTAAAAAATGAATTAACAGCAATCCTTCTCAAACTCTTCCAAAAATAGAAACAGAGGATATACCTTCTAACCCATTTTAGGAGGCCAGCCTTACCCTGATACCAAAGCTAGACAAAGACACCACAAGAAAGAAAACTACAAACCAAAATCATTGATGGATACAGATGCAAAACTCTTCAATAAAATTTAGAAAAGTGAATTCCAGAACACATTAAAGGATTATATACTGTGACCAAATGGGATTTATTCCAGAAATGCAAGGCTGGTTCAACATATAAAATCAATGGAATACACTACATTAATAGAACAAAGGGGAAAAAAACCCCATAGGATCGGGGCACCCGGGTGGCTCAGTGGGTTAAAACCTCTGCCTTCAGTTCGGGTCATGATCTCAGGGTCCTGGGATCCAGCCTGAGTTGGGCTCTCTGCTCAGCAGGGAGCCTGCTTCCCCTTCCCCCCTCTCTCTGCCTGCCTCTCTGCCTACTTGTAATCTCTCTCTCTGTGTCAAATAAATAAATAAAATCTTTAAAAACAAAACAAAACAAAACCCCACAGGATCATCTCAGTTGAGCCAGAAAAAAAACATTTGACAAAACCCAACACCCTTTCATGGTGGAAACACTCAGCAGGCCAGGAGTAGAAGGGAACTTCCTCAATATGAAAAAGGACATTTATGAAAAACCCATAGTTGACATCATACCTAATGGTGAAAGACTAGTTGCTTTCCCCCTAAGATCAGGAACAAGACAAGGATGCTCATTCTCACCACCCGTATTCAACATTTTGCTAGTTCTATCCAGAGCAATTAGTCATGAAAAAAATAATGACATCCGGGGTGCTTGGGTGGCTCAGCGGGTTAAAGCCTCTGCCTTCGGCTCAGGTCATGATCTCAGGGTCCTGGGATTGAGCCCCACATTGGGCTCCCTGCTCGGCAGGGAGCGTGCTTCCTCCTCTCTCTGCCTGCCTCTCCGCCTACTTGTGATCTCTCTCTCTCTGTCAAATAAATAAATAAAATCTTAAAAAAAGATAATGACATCCAATTGGATAACGAGATATAAAACTATCTTTGTTCACACATGACATAATCTTACACAAAGAAAATGCAAAGAATCCATAAAATCTATTTTACTAGACCTAATAATGAATTCAGTAGAGTCGCAAGATATAAGACTAACCCCAAAATCAGTTGTTTCTATAAATCAGTCATGAAAAATACAAAATCGAAATTAAGAAAATAATTCCATTTACAATAGCAGCCAAAAGAATAAAATATTTAGGCATAAATGTGACCATGTGGGTGAAAAACCTTATACACTGAAAAGTACAAAACATTGCTGAAAGAAATGAAAGAGCTGTAGGAATGAATACCTGGCCCCACTCCTCTCCATTCTCCCAATCTCTTCAGGTACCTCTATTTGCAGCCCAATAAGCGAAAGAACACGCCAGTGCAGTTCACATAGGGTACGGAGCAGGATGGGAAAAGATGCAGAGTGAATCTGGAGAACAAATGGAAAATAACTAGCACATCTCATGATTCCAATGTCTGATGTCTTTGTGAATGTGTTTCTGTTGCATTTTGTTTCTATCAGCTTTTACTCATGGTGCCTTTTTCCCCTGTGTGTTTTGTTTTGTTTTTACTGTGAGTTTATAGTCCTTGGAATTTTATCTGTGGGAGTTTCTTGAGGCCTGATTGGCATTGCATTTCTCCACAGAAATTTGTAAATCTTTCTTCTGAAAGCCTTGAGGTTTTACCAGCCAGGCATACTTTTCACTAAATTTTTGACTTGAGGTGTTTGGAACCACACAGTTTGCATAAAGTCAGGCTTCAGACCTCCATAAGGGCTATGCCTGTGATTCTGGATTCTCCTTTCTCCTCTCCATGCAGGCAGTGACCTGGGAAGGTGGGTTTATTGCTGGTTCACTCTTACATTGACAATATAGCCCTTTGGGTTCTGTGTTAGATACATATGGTGATCCTTTTCATATTCCTTCTGCCCACCTCTGGTCTTCACTTCAGTTGCGGCGGAAGGTTCTGTCTGAACACGGTCTCAGCTTTGATTTCAGCAACAGTTGGGGTGGATATTTCCTAGTAAGCTCTCACTCAACTTACCCTACCACACCCCACTTCAAGTGCACATATCCATCTTTCTGCTTTGCTCTCGGACTTTGTCAAAACTAAAGAAAAGGGTTGGCTTGCATGTTAGGACAGGTTCTATGTGAGGAGGGAGTTGACACCTCTGAATATATTCCCAACCAAAAGGAGAGGAAGCTGGTGGATAAATGTACCAGCCTCTTGTCTTTTAGGTGGACAATCCTGCCAGGTATTCTGTCTGCTTCTCAATATGCCCCTGCAGAATCTGAATGAGAACCTCACATATTCATCCCTATATGGCCCCCCACTTCCCCTTTCTAATCCTTCCCAATTTCTCACTATTTCTACAATCACCTTCCAAGTTAACTACTACATCCATGTTCTCATTTTAGGGTCAACCTAAATGAAAACAGGATCCCACTTTTATGCTTTTGGCCAAACCAGATTTCTTCTTCTTTTTCTTCTCCTCCCTCTTCCTTCTTTTTAAATCATTTCTTCTTTCTCCCTACTACGAGCTTATAAAGTATTTGGGATGGAGTGAAAATGAGAGTTCTGGCATTTCCCAAATTTCACATTCAACTTGTCGCATCCTTAGTAGATAAAGTTTATTCGTTGTGCTATCATCACCTGACTGTAATGAAAGCTCCAGTTGAATTTCTGCAGCCACCACCTTTTCCTGGAAAATTAGAACTGGAAATTCATACACGTAGTTCCAGATTTCCCTCAAAAACATTCAACGAGACAAAACAGCAAGCAAAGAGAACCGGTAAAGCAGAAAAGTGTGCGAATTTTACAACCACAGGCATCCGATTCCAACAGTCACTGTGAGGGTAGTCGTAAGGGGCAGAGCCTCATGCTGTCACCAGAGGGCAGCAGAGACCAGGTAGAGAAGCATCTATCAAACAGTGTAACCTGCCAGAGATCTGACAGAGACAAGACTAACATTTATTGAGGCCTGTTACAAGTTGAGCATTATGCTGGGCACAATAAGAAATGATACAAAGTTCAAAGGCAGAGATCAGAAGCCAGAGCCAATGAGGAATGGAACCAAGTGGAGTTAAGAGGGCAGCTCTTCAGGTCAGCCAAGAAAAGCCTGAAGACAGCATATCTGGAAGTACACGCACAGTGCCACAAATAACTGTAATGGCTATGGGCCTGTCCTCTGCCGGGCAGCTAGGCAGTTGCTACAGAATCAAGGGGGGTAAATTTCGAGGATCCCTGAGAGTCAGTCAGCCTGGATGTTTACACCAATCAGAACTTAAATGGCCCTCTGCCTGAGCAAACATTAAACTTTCTTGATGATTTGTGAGTCTTCTTTCACTATAGAAATAAACATAATCAGGGGCGCCTGGGTGGCTCAGTCAGCTGAGTGTCAAACTCTTGATTTCAGCTCAGGTCATGGTCTCAGGGTTGTAAGATTAGGAAATGGAGCTCTGCATCAGGCTCCCCATTCCGTGGGGAGTCAGCTTCTCTTCCTTTCCGTCTCTCTGCCCCTCCACCCGCGCACCCATGGGCTCCCTCTCTCCAAAAGGAAATAAATAAATCTTTACAAAAAACTGCATACATAAAAACAAACAAAAAAGAAACATATTCATGTGCCATGAGTTCCTTGCTTTCCCATCATGCTAGCTGTGCTGGCATTTTGATCACGTCTTTGACTCTTACTTATGTCTCTTGCACTTGGTGATAAAATCCCCCAACTCTACTAGATGGTTACCGAGTAGGGAATGCACTCTGAGTGCCAACTTGCTTGACAATGGCCTCATGGCACTTACATGCTTTACTGTACAGTGAGTCTGACTGTCTTCCAAAGGCTCCGTGGAAATTCCTAACCCCCTGGAAAGTTTTAGTGGGCACAAGGAGCAGCCCTGGGGGAATCTGTCCAATGTTCACTGAGTAGAAATTTTCATTAATAGATTGGCTTGATTTCACTATTTTTCCCCCTAAATCTTATTACCATGCTATAAACTCACTTGGATTTTGGTGTTTCCTACTAGTTCTGTTTAAATGTTTAAATCTTTTTTATGTAAGATTTTTTTTTCAATTTTTAAAAAAAAATTTTTTTTTCTCAAACTTGCTCATCTTAGACTTTGGGTGGACTTGTCCATTTACATCTAGTGAATCTCTTTCTTTGCTCCATTTTGTTTCTTGCTATCCCTTGGGGATGATGCTCCGTGGTCAGATCTCCAGCACCACCTGGGAAGTGGAGGTTGTGATTTCTGCCATTTGCAGGGGCCGGGTTCCAGGAGTCTGTGGGATGGGTGGCTCAGACAGATCACACCTATCTTCAGGCTGGAAGTTCGGGTGGCTGCTGGAACATGGACAGGCGGCGGACGCCGGGACTCCTTCCGGGTTCTAGAGCCTCAGCGTCATTAGCTTCCTTCCTCTTCTGGTTCTACTTCCAGTTCTGCCTCTTTGAGCGGGCATCGCCGCCAAACGGATTGATTTAGGCACCGAGTGTTTTATTGTTTTGTTTTGTTTTTTGTCAGAGAGAGAGAGAGGCAGGCAGAGAGAGAACCAGGCTCCCTGCTGAGCAAGGAGTCAGATGTGGGGCTTGATCCCAGGACCCTGGGGTCATGACCTGAGCAGGAGGCAGAGGCTTAGTCCACTGAGCCACCCAGGACACCAGGTCCCTGTCCCTGGACACCGGGTGTTGAGTACAGGTTCCCCATGTGGGAACAGATGTGGGTGAGAAGACCTCTTGAGAAACTCTTTTATCTGCACTGAGCTAGCCTGAATTTCTAGTTCCCACTGTGGGCCTTTGTTGTTACAGCCTTCTCCCTTTGTTTTAGGAAAGTCCTTTGGAAAAAAAAAAAAAAAAAAAAAAGGAAAGTCCATTGGGATCTCAGTGGGGTCTGATAAATCCCAGAAGAAATGCCTCCGCGGTGCTGTATCCAGGCGGTTGGTGGGAGTGACAACCCTCCAACCTCCACAGGCGCCAGCAGTGAGGGGCGGTGTGGTCTGCAGAGAATTTTAAAACAGTAATGAGACCGAATAAGAGGGTAAGAGTTGGTAAGGTTTTTATCAGCAGGATGCTCCCGCAAGTCTACACAGCCTGGTCAGTGATAAAATGAATGTTCCCTCCCTGCTGGACCAGCCACTCCTTCCCCACCTGGCCGCCCCTCCACCAGCCATGACGTTTGGTGAGGCACCACCAACAAAAGCAGCAAACCTTTCTTGACTTTCTTTTTCAGTGTTTTTATTTTTCAAAATATACAATTTATTCACACCTTTATTTCACAATTGTAGTTTGCATATTTATTCTGAAATCTTTAAATAATTCCACGGTAAACAGTACAAATCACAGGATCCCTCACACTGCTTCTCTTTAGCCTTTACACTCAGCGAGTTTTCAGAAAATTTCAAGTAGTAACGGTTTGTGGGTAAGAAGGGAACAAGAACAGGACAAAATTTTTTTACATAAGCCTGACGTGTAGGATTAAATAGGGCAGTCTGAGCAGCTACTTGGTCTGGGGCCAGACTAAGGGCATTTATATGGTTTATAAATAAGACTCTCTTAGGAGCAGTGAGGGTTTTGGTTACAAGGAAGAGGGGGCGGGAACCTCATCTGCTGGGGGAGGTGAGGGAAGCAAAAGAGGGGGGAGATAAGGCACAGCACGAAGGCTCCTTCTTGGTGTAAGGAGGCACTAGCTGGAAGGGTCCTGAGTGAGGGGGGTAGAGGCTCGCCGATGCCAGGTGGAGGTCAAGAATGGCCAGACATGGGGTGGGGCTCCTACCCACAGAGAGACCTCTTTAGCCTCCCTTGGGGGAAAGCTTTGTGATTCTGAAGGCAGGCGGGGGGGGGGGGGGGGGGAGCTCCCATCAGCCTGGAGGCCCCGCCAGCAACCCCCGGCCCATCTGCAGAGGCAGGTGAGGGCCTTGCGTGTGGGTGCTGGACGAGCTGCAGCCGGAGACATCTGGCCCTACAGCTGGCATCTGTGATTGGTGGGGGACAAAGGCACTGCTCCCGGAACTGGAGGTGGCCTGGGGGAGGCATCATGTGGACTCTTCCTGTGAGAGCCCTTCATCCACCTCAGTGTTCTGCACTCATCAGGAGAACAGCAAGAACCACCAAACCCTTCCCAGGAATGGAAGGTGAGGAAGACGAGGGCCACAGGCCCTGAAGACCCGCTCTTTGCAGCTCTAGCACGGGGAGAGGGGCGTCCTAGGGAGTCCCAGGTGTAAGACACGGGTGGGACACAGGCTTGCCCTCAGAGGTCAGTTTCCTTCATTCCCCTTGGGAAATTCCCCTCGGCCAGGCCCTGAAGCAGTCCCATGAGCTAAACCTCAGAGCAGGGAAGCTAGTGGAGAGGCCAAGAAGCTCCAGGAAAGAAGGCATCCCTGAGAGCTACTTGGCGGGTCAGGAGAGCGTTCTCAGAGTCAGTCCCAGGCTTCCTGGTCTCCCCCACACCCTCGCCAAGCACAAAGGCCTGACAAAGACTGTCCTGCCTGGCCAAGCAAACCTTCGTTGCAGGGTCTGGATGGGGGGCGTGGGGCAGGGGCCACAGCCAGGGTGAGGGCAGGACGGTGGGGCTGGGAGTTGTCATTGCATCTTCAGGTGGGGTTCTTCCGGTACAAGGGTATGGAAGAAGTGATCCCACAATTTACTGCTGATGCCATATCCTAGAGAGGGAGACAAATGGGGAGAAGATGAGGCACTGGTGAAGGTGCGCGAGGGATTTCCTCGGGAAGGGAGCCTGGGGAGGGAGGGCCAGCGCGCAGGCAAGGTTTGAACATCTGTCCCCACTGGCCTTCCCAACTCTCAGAGCCATCCTGGCAGAAGTCGAGAGCCTGGTACTTGTGTTTCTAGTCTCCCGAGGATACCACTGGAATAAGCCCAAGTTCCTTATCGGTCCTGAGTTCCAAGGAGAGCCTGGCCCCTGCCTGACGCTTCCCCTCTCTCTCACACTTCAGTCTCCTCCTTGTCTTTGGAGATGCCAAGTTCAATCCTGCTTCAGAGGCTGGAACAGAGGCTTTGCACCTGTTGCTCCTGGGATGCTCTTTCCCCAGACATTGGATGCTGGCTCCTCTTAGCAGACGCCTCAGCTGCAAAGACAGCTCTGCGCGGACACCTTCCCAGACCACTCGACCTAGGGCTGTGCTGTCCGAGGCGGGAACCCCTGGCCCATGTGGCTGCTGGGCACCGACCACGTGGCTAGAGCTATGGAGGTACTGGATTTCTAATGTCATTTTATTTTAATTGACTTAAATTTCAGCTTGAAAACAGAGTTGATTGAGTTACTGGAAAACTTTTAAGCACATTTACGAAAACTCACAGGTATGAATCTCCTTTTTTGGCCTTTTTTATAGTCAATTTTATAACCTCTAAATATAGATCAAGTATTTCTAATGAAAACTTAGCACTTGAATTGAGATGTGCTCTAAGTGCAAAGTACACACCAGATGTCAAAGACTTAATATATGACAGAGAATGTACTGTATCTCATTAGCGAATTTTTATATTGGTTACAGGTTGAAATGATATTTTGGTTGCATTTGGCTTAATAAATTATATTACTAAAACTAATTATATCTGGGGCATCTGGGTGGCTCAGCGGTTGGGCTGCCTTTGGCTCAGGTCATGATCCCAGGAGTCCTGGGATCGAGTCCCATATCGGGCTCTCTGCTCGGCAGGGAGCCTTCTTCTCCCTCTGCTGCACCCCCTGCTCATGCTTCTTTTCTCTCTCTTTCAAATAAATAAATAAAAATCTTTAAAAAACTTAGAAAAAAACCTAATTATATCTGTTTAATTTTACTTGTCAATGTAGCTACTAGAAAATCTAAAATCACATCTGCGACTCACATTATATTTTGTTAGACAGAGCTGTACCCTCCCCCACATCCTGTTTCTTTTCTCTGTGGCCCCTAACACTGCCTAAAATCATCTTTGCTAATTTGTTGATTTCCTTGTTTGTCTCCTAGTGAGTGAGGTCAGAACCCCCGACTTGTCTTGCCGTGGATTCCCCCATACCCAGAATAGTGCCTGGCCCTCGCTCAGGGGCTCAGTGGTGACTGTCAAATTAATGAGTAAGCAAATGGGGGAGGCAGGGACATGTGAGCCTCACCTGACTTCTGATATGCAAAGTGATGCTTGGCATGGTAGGTCTTCATGATGTACAGGTAGGAGCCCCTGTGCGGTGAGCCGAAGTGCAGGTAGTAATGGATCATGTCGTAGATGATGTAGCCTAGGAGGCCCCCCGCAAACACTACGCCCCCCACTGCCTCAGGCAGGAGGAGCCGTAGAACGACATAGAAGAACACGATGCCCAGAGAAGCTGGCACAGGGGGGAAGACCAGGCGGGATTCATCGAAGGGAGCCTGTGGACGGGAGAGGCTCATGTCAGAAGACAGCCAGGCCGGCCAGCCTGTAGTCTCAGCAGCAGAGGATGGAGGCAGAGCAGCCCACACATTCCAGCGAGGTGGCAGCAACCTGTCATGAGTGGGGGAGCCTGGCGGCTGGCTTTGGGGAGGGCAGGCTGCCAAGCTTGAGAGCCCTTGAGAGCCTGTCCTGCTCCCAATTTCCAAGTCAGGATATGACCTGAAAGCCTGTCCCAGGACAAGATGGTGGACATGATGTGGGTGGGATGCTCATGGCTCAGCGTCCTGCTTTCTGCTCATGAGGTCACTTTGGCTCTGGAGTTTGTAAAGCGCTAGAGAGGAGCCCCACCACCGGACGCTGCGCGGGGTCCCCGGACTGAGGCCTGATGTTGTCTGGGAGGGCAGCACCCCAGCAAGCGGAGGTCAGTGCAGGCTCACAGGGAAGAATGGTACTGGAAGTATTCACGGATACATTCGCCCCATCCCCACATCCTAATGGGGAGCCCTTCTTGGTTCCAAGGGGGTGTGGTCACAGTGAACCAGACCAAAGAGCCAAGCTTTGGGCTCTGACGCATCGAGAGCCAAGGGCCGGGCATAGAGGTGAGATTTCAGGGACACCTTGGTGAGTATTCTGAGAAGAGACAGACCCTCCCTGGGCTGGGGGGGAGAGCGAGATAAAGCAGGTGGTAGCCACAGAGCCAGGTACTGATGTGGGCCTTCCTCCCCGCAGGACTGGCTCCTTGAAGAAGAAGGCAGGAAGGGAGGGAAGAGGGGAGGGTGAAAAGAGGAAAGGGATGCCCTGGGAGAGGCCGAGAACAGCACCGTGGGAACTGGGGGGTGGGAGGTGGGGGGTAGGATTGCAGCCTCCTCCATCAGCCCTGGTTTTGCTCCCAGCCTCTGGATGACATACTGTCTGTCCCCCGAAGAGCCCCAGGGTGGTGGAGGGTTGAGCGCCCAGACTCTGGGGTTCACAGAATGGGACACACCTGTGCCAGGTGTGACTTGGCGCAAGTTGCTCCGTTTCTTAATTTCTCCAACCTCGGTGCGCTGCTCTGCGGAACGGGGAGAACTGGAGCACCGCCTTNTTTTTATGTGAGCCAATGGGAGGGTATTGGGAGGTGGGGCCTTTGGGGGGCGCTTAAGGTCATGAGGCTGGAGCCATCATGAACAGGACTGTGCCCTCATTGAAGAGACCCCACTGAGCTCCTCCTCGAGGAGAAGTCTGGGACTTGCAAGGGGACCCGTCGCCTGACCCGGCTGGCATCCTGATCTCGGACTTTGTGCTTGGAACTGTGAGCAATCGATTTCTGTGTTTTATAAGGCACCCAGTCTGTGATGTTTTGTTAAAGCAGTCCAAATGGCTGACACACCTGGGAAGGGTGACCTTGCTTTAGTGGCACTGGGGAGAGGGAGGGATGACACCAACTAAGCCAGTAGAGCCAGGGCACTATGGGCGAAAAATGTTAACAACAAGGGATGAGGGAGGGAGGGGCAGGAGGGACAGAAAAACCCAAGCAGAGAAATCTTAACAGATAAGACTTGAAATCATAGCATAGGAGGCAGATGCGAAAAAC
>LNAC01000200.1:2656243-2681143 GCA_002007465.1 Ailurus styani | reverse complement strand
CCCCCCCCCCCCCATTTTTATGTGAGCCAATGGGAGGGTATTGGGAGGTGGGGCCTTTGGGGGGCGCTTAAGGTCATGAGGCTGGAGCCATCATGAACAGGACTGTGCCCTCATTGAAGAGACCCCACTGAGCTCCTCCTCGAGGAGAAGTCTGGGACTTGCAAGGGGACCCGTCGCCTGACCCGGCTGGCATCCTGATCTCGGACTTTGTGCTTGGAACTGTGAGCAATCGATTTCTGTGTTTTATAAGGCACCCAGTCTGTGATGTTTTGTTAAAGCAGTCCAAATGGCTGACACACCTGGGAAGGGTGACCTTGCTTTAGTGGCACTGGGGAGAGGGAGGGATGACACCAACTAAGCCAGTAGAGCCAGGGCACTATGGGCGAAAAATGTTAACAACAAGGGATGAGGGAGGGAGGGGCAGGAGGGACAGAAAAACCCAAGCAGAGAAATCTTAACAGATAAGACTTGAAATCATAGCATAGGAGGCAGATGCGAAAAACCTCAAGATGATTTGCCTGGAGACCAAAAGACCAGAGAGAGATGGACTTGTCATCAGGTGTGAAATTCCCCACCCCCAACCCTCTGATGACAGCCTGTGGTCTTGGAAGCTCTCATTTCTTGTCCCCACTCATTCTTGGCTTCACGGGGACACCAGCCCTGGTCGCTGTTTTCTCCACGCCTATTCTCACTCTGAGTTGTACTTTGCTCCATAAGCCATTACTTTGGCCAGACTTGCTCTCCCTTTTGAAAAATAACAGCTTTCTCGAAATGTAATTCACATATTTTACCATTCACCCCCTTAAAGTGTACAGTTTAGTGGGTTCTTTAGTATGTTCAGTGTCGTGCAGCCAATCACCCGTCAATTCTAGAACATTTCTATCACCCCCAAAAGAAACCCTGTCTCCGTTAGCAGTCACTCTCCATCCCTTCCCACCTCTGCTCTTTCCCAGCCCCTGGAAGCCACAAATCTGCTTTCTGTCTATGGATTTGCCTATTCTGGACATTTCCATATAAACGGAATCCTGCCACATGTCGTCTTTCATGACTGGCTTTTTTTACATATACTATTTTCAAAGCTCGTCCGTGTTGTAGGATGTGTCCGGACTTCATTCCTTTTCAAGGCTAAATATTTTTCCATTTGGGAGGAGGTACCACCTCTGTTTATCCGTTCCTCAGTTGATGGACACGTAGGCTGTTTCTACTTTGGGGCTATTATGGATAATGCTGCCATGAGCATTCCAGTACAAGTTTTTGTGTGGGCATGTTTTCAGTCACCTCTCCTTGACTGCTGGGTCACTTGGCTTTTCTCCTCCTCTCTAGATGCCCCATGTCAGGTACCATCAGGGAAATGCTGCCTCGGTCCCCAGCTTGTCTCGACCTCCACCTCCACCCCAGTCCTGGACAGCCACTGGCTACAGGGCACATCCGTACACCTGTCCACAGGCCAACCAAAGTCAATAGCTGTCAAGCAAGGCCAATCATTCCTTTTCTGCCCATCCTGTCACCCTTCTTCCGCAGCCAGGGGTGCCAGCATCCCCAAGCATGACCAAAGGCTTAATTTATCCCTCCCTCCCGCATCCATCCAGGTACCAGGCCCAGTGGGTTCTCCCTCTTTAACATCTCTTGGCAAAGTAAAAGAAGCCAGATGCGAAAGTCCACGTGTTGTACAGTTCCACCTGTATGGAATGTCCAGAACTGGCAAACGTACAGAGGCAGAAGGCATATTTGGTGGTTACAGGGGGGAATGGGGAGTGACTGCTCAATGGGTACGGGGTTTCCCTTTGGGATGGTGAAATGTTCTGGAACTAGGCAGAGGTGGTGGTTGTACCCTGTTGCAAAGGTACTAAATGCCACTGAATTGATCCCTTTAAAATAGTTAATTTTATGTTATGGGAATCTCATCTCAATTAAAATCTCTCTGGTGGGTCCACTGCTCTTAATCCCTTACCACTTTATCACTTCTTGCCCAATGAGGAATCTGCCTCCCACCCCAATCCCGTGTCTGTGCACTGTTCAGACTCTTCCATGGTGCCTCATTACCTTTAGATAAAGTGCAAAACCCCAGCAGGGCACTCAAAGTCGCTTGAGATCCGTGCTGCCAGCTACATCCTTCCCTCGCTTCCCAGTCCACCTGTCTTGGGGCCAAACCAGAGTCCTTAGGGCTCCTTAGATGTACCTCATCCTTCTTCCTCCCTGCTCCCACCATATCCCTAATTTTGCTTATATTTTCTTTACTTCTCTCCCTGCCCCCTTATCCTTGGAAACTCAGTCCAGGTATCTGCTTCGAGAAGCCTCCACAGATGCCCTTCATCCCCACCTGGGCTGGTTTCAGAGCTCCTGCCCCACCCTTTACATCATGCTTAGGGCTGCAGTGTGGCTGCTGTTTAACCCTCTGTCCCCATTTTACGCAGAGTTGGCCCAGTGTGGATGACCACAGGTGGCTGCCGAGGAAGGAAGGAAGCCCAGGAAGGCAGGGGGAGGAGGTGACCTTCTGACTCTCTGAAACAGAATCCAGGCCCAGCCCCATTCTGACAAAACAATGAAGGACCAACGTGAACCTGACCTTTTGTGCAAGGCAGAGCTGAGGGGTGGGGGAAAGGGTGAGCAGTAACCATAAGAGAGCCTTGAAGGCTTCTCAGATGGGACCACACTGCTGACTGCTCACCCAGTGGGGTGGGAGGGAGGGAGCAGAGGTCTTCTGCAACCTGCCCCCCCACGGCCTACCAGCCATGGAGCAGTGATTTACAGCCAAATCCCTAGGAATTGGCACCCTAAGGCTGGCTTCCTCCTCAGTCCACTTGTTCCTAACCTGCAGCTCGGCAGGTGTCTGTCCCATGGTGGTGAGCTCAGTGGGTAGAAATTCATCAGGATCTCAACCTACGCTGTTTCCACATTTGGTATAAGATATCGGCCTAACAGCTTTGTGTGAGTGGCCATCTGACCTTGGCGGGGCTGCTCGGGTGAGCAAGAAAGTCCTTCCAGGGAAGCTCTGATACCTCTGGGGTCCTTCAGAACACTCTGGTGAAGTACACAGAGCACAGGCTTTGGATTTGCAGACCTGGGTTCAAATCCTGACTCTGCACCACCTCAGTGTTTTCCCAGCAGTAAAATATCCTACCCGCATGAAATGCTGTTGTTCGGATGGAGGAAACAGAATACCTGATTATATAATAAGAATATATACTATATAGTAAGACTAATATATTATTATATATTAATACTGATAATAATATGATGCTCCTCATATGTAATTAGTAGCTACTATAATTTTCAAATGGGACCACTTAAATTTGAGGCAAAAATACATCCAAGTCCTAATCTGTGCCCCCCTTGTCTTGATTCTTCTTGTAGAGTTCTGGAGGGCCCCCGTTTGAAGGAGGAGCTTCCCAGCCCAGCCCCCTGCCTCCCCCCGTCCACAGTGCAGGAGCCCTCCCTCGCTGCTTAGTTCTCCTGACAGCAGGAACGTTCCCTGGCCACAGACTTTGGTCTTGACCTTTGCTTGGGCTCCCACCACAGAGTCCCGGTGGCAGCCTGCATCCCTAGGGTGCCGCCTGGCCACAGTTCTGGTGTGGTGCTCACTCTCATCCGCTCCTAGGAACTGCTCCGGGGGCTGTCCTAAATTTGCAGAACCCTCTGCCTTTCCAGACATTTTCACACGTGCGTCTGGGAATTTCAGTATTGAACTGGCATCTCCGTTCAGCTTTCACTGCTCCTTGGCACCCTGACTTTTCTGCCTTTATTCCCGCGTGCCCTCTGTCCAGCAGCTGCACTGGGACCCTGCCGAGCATCCCCTCGTGGCTCTTATCCTCTCTCTCTGTGGCCTGTCCCTTGCCTGATGAGCTAGGGGACGAGGGAGGGCTGTGGACACATCTCTCGTGCCAACGTTCCTGGCCTTGTGGTCACACTCCACACTGGACCTCTATTAGACAGCACAGTTCAGCTCTCTGCAGAGGCCTGCCTCTGGACCCAGCCCTCAAATCACCCTCCCCACCACACAGAAGAGTCCCCTCCTATAGGTCAAGTCTCTGCCCGCCCCCTCACCCCAGCATCACACTTGTCGGCCCATCCGGCCGGAGCTGGTACCGAGTGGCATCTCTGGAGGAATCCTGCAGAGGGACCTGGGCCAAAGCTCCGGCATCCCCTTCCCCCTCCGGCTGCCAGGCTTGGCGGCCCTGCCACTGTTGGTGATTGTTAGGGGAGCGCCGGGTGGACAGTGGGCGATTCAGTGAGCAGGCCTGCTGAGCAACAAGCCCTGTGCTGTGCCTGAGCTATTCAGCGTGGGCAGAAAAGGGTAACTTTGGCTAGCAGGGTGCGTGTGTTAACCCGTGGTGCGCAGGCACAGTTCTGGGCGCTGGGGGACTTCCTGCAGCTTGTCCATCTCCCACCCCACCCGGGCCCAGCTGGGAAAACAGGCTCTCCTCACTGCAGCCTCCTGGCCCGTCGCCTAAGTCACAGGCCCTCAACTTGCCAGTCTCAGCAGAGGTGGACAGGAACGAAGCCTTAGAGTGTGGGGAGAAGGAGCCTGTGTCCGGCGGGGCGGGGGGGCTCTGAAGGCTCACAGTCAGGAACATGACGGGCGACCAGGAGAGGAAAGCCCACCTCAACGACCCCCAGCAGCCCTCTCCTGCCTGTCCCCCACCTCGCCTTGGTCTGAGCCACTCCCCGGGGGCTAGCACCTCCCCGAGGCCGGCTGTGCTAGGACAGGAGACCATCTGGGCAGGCGGCTTGTCCCTAGAGGCACAAGGAGGACAGTACGCTTGGGAGGCAGGCTGGTGGAAGTGGCCACATCCAAGCCTATCCTAGCCACGCCATCTGAACCACTCGGTCGACCTGTCTGAGGCACCGTCTCCTCTCTAAAAGGGCACAGTGACAGTACCGCTCTCATGGGAATGTTGGGTGAAGGGAGATGGTCCCTGGAAAGCAGCCGGCCTGGCGCGTGGTAAGCGCTCACAGCGGTTAGTGGGGTTGGTACTCCAGGTCAGGGTTCTGCTGCGTGGGCCTTTGCCCAGGGAACACGATGGATACCCCCACAACTTTCCCAGGTTCTAATCTGTGCTGCGTTCACGGAGCATTGTGAGTCCAGCTCCCAGCTGTACACCTAGTGAAATGACTTCATTCCGTTTCTTGACCAGCCAAAGTCACATTTTACTGCACTAGACTCAGCAAGAAGCCCTCTCCTTTACTGCTGTGAAATGATTTCATTTAGTTTCTGCTAACATGTGGCTGGTTTTTGGGGTTTTTTTTTTTCCCTTTATCCATTTGGGGTTGGGGTGGGGGGAGCCTGATATTGTTTTTGGGAGTCTATTGCTACATACATGTCTCCTCACAAATGTTCATGATGCGGCTTGGGGTTCTGGGTTCTTCAAAACTCAGGGCCAGAGACGGTACTGGAATCTCCTGCCTCCAGAAAGGAACCAACGTTACCTGTGCTGAAGGACTCGAAGAGTCGAACGTTGCCCTGAGCGAGGGTTCGGTAGTGGGACCAACTGAAGTACAGCATCAGGGGCATCCAGATGATGGGGACATTGTACCTGTGGGAGAGCCATCAGGGTAAGAGAGATACATGCACTGGGGCTCGGCTGCGTCCAGCTTCCCCAGAGACGCATCTCTCAACTAGAGGAAGGGATAAATGAGACCAAAGCCTGTACGGAAAGCATATGGAGACACGGGCCAAAGGGACACTGCTTTGTGGGTGGGGAGGAGAAAAGAAGAGAGAGACTGTAAGTCTGTCTGCTTCTGTCTCTGAGATAAGTTACTGGCAGAAAAGAACTGCGTCCCTTTGGCTAGACTCTGTGCAGCTGGATGGTTGCTGACCTCTTGTGGCAAAGGAGCCAATTGCAGGCAAAATTATTCCCGTGAGCTTTAGAAGCTGGAAAATCCTCCAGTCTAGACTAGAACAGGGGTGACATTGAAAGTGGTTCCTGGCTACATGTTATGTTGCCACTCATTCAATGGACAAGCCATGCAGAGGAATGGATTATGTCAACAGCTTATAGTACAGCTCGGGACTCTGGGGAGGGCCCCAATTGCCCCTCCCCCCTCTGTATCTGACCAGCAGCATCAGGAGAGAGGGACAGCCCACCATGGGCCCAGAGCAGGGCTCACCAGACACTCTTGGAGAGGGCCTCGATGAGGTCAGAGTGGAAGAGACGGATGGGCCTGATCACTGGCTGGTGGACCCACTCATCATACTTCTCTCCCAAGTGGCCTACCTGCCACAGTAGGGGCTTCCGCCAGTCTACCAAATCCTGCAAGAGACAAAGTCAAGTGGACTTGATATTCACACCTGTGCACACTCATTCTTCCAACATCCCTATCCCCATCCTCCACCTCAGCTCATGTGGTCCGTAGGGCACTACCCACCCTTCCACTTCAGTGATCCCAGAACTGACCAAGCCGCTCATCAAAGCTCCCTAGTCACAGAAATGTGATCTAGGAGAGGCCCATGACCTGAGCTGGTGCAATGAGCTATCAGACACCCTTTCTTTCTTCCTGCTGGAGATGCTAAGTTGGCAGGGCATGACCTGGAGTTGCTAGCAGAGCCTACCCAAGGACTTGGTTAACATAGAGGATAGCCAAACCAGGAGCTGGGGACACTGAATCTGAATGATGACACCTGTGCACCCACATTTAGCCACACCTGAAGCCTGAAGTCCTTCCCAGAACTCGTTAGGAACATGAGCCAGTACATTCTGTACTGGTAATAAAAGAGGTCTTTTCCCTTTTACCACAGTCTTGATGTTGGCCTGAGTGATTAATTCATTCATTCATTCATTCATTCATTCAAATATTTGCTTGATATTTCATTTATGTATGTATTTTTACAGAAGCCACTAAGAAAAATGAATAGGAATGTAAATGACCATCTTTGCTTTATCTTAGTGCTTAATCAGAGTAGACTCTAGAGTCAGGCCCAGGTATAAATCCTGGCCCCATCACTTACTGTGTGACCTTGGGTAAATTACCCCACCTCTCTGAGCTTCAGCTTCCCCAGCTCTGAGACGGAAGTAATAATAATAGTACCTGCCTAAAGTGCTTGGCAACATGAAACACGCCAGGCAAGACAGTTCATTTAGTGGTGATGCAAGGCAGGCTGAGATCAGGAGGCAGAATGACTGGTACAAATGCCTGGGACCAGGGTGGAAGAGAAAGACTTTGCAGAAAACCTGGGGATTGGGCTAGAGCTCACATACTATGGAGGATTTGGAAAGGAGAGGGGAAGAGTGTAGAGGGAGACGTGGAGTTGAGAATGACTGTGGCCCATTTGATACCTTGATACTGATCCACAGGGCAGTAGGAAGAAGTTTGCTGACACCTTTAGATGGCAGAACACCTTATACCAGGCCCACAACTTGGCACTTTTTCCTCCAGGCCAATTGTTTTCAAGGTAGAGATGTATACATATCATAGGGTTACTCCCAGGCTATCCACAGATGCGGGAGGGAATATTAGAGACTCCTTCTATTTGTGATATATTTATCTCATCTTTAAACCACATGTGAATATTTTCTTGTATATAATACAAGAGTACATTAGCACATGCAAATAATTTATACATAATTAAAGTGGACATACAAGGGAGAATAGGCTCTCAATGTTTTACTCATAGGGATACAAGATCAAAAAAACTTGGAAGCTGCAGCTCTAGGCAATGGGAAGCTCTTAAAGATTTCCAATGAGTCCGTGTATTGAAGAAGATTAATCTGGACCAAAATCAGTAAACTAAAACTGGTAAAGAACAATGGATTTGTAGTGAGGGTCCATCTTGAAAGCCAGACTCTGCCATTTATCAGAAGTGGGCAAGTGCCTTTACCTCTTGGAGCTCCTCAGCTCCCACATCTATAAAGCCAGTGAGCTCTGACCTACCACCCACAATAATGAGAGGCTGAGATATGCCCAGTGCACGGTGGGTGTCACTCAGTAAATCTCCAATATAAGGGAGGTAGGCAGCCACTGAAGGTGAGAAGGGAGGTAGTGTTAGGAGAGTAAAGGAGAGGAAAAGGATGTGTACATGGAGGGAGAGCCCTCAAGCCTGGGAGAAGGAGTCAACAGTGATTCAGAGACCTGCCTTCCCACATCCCTGGCTGGAACGTCATCCTTGCCCAGACCTCCATGCCAAAACTGGCATAGCTTTAGCAGATCTCCCAGCCCTGCCACAGATGAAAAGAGCCCCAATGTCATTGCCTTGGAGCAGGGGCGTAGGGGCCTTGGGGCAAGCAGGGAGTTCACTGGGCATTCTTTCTGTTCCTCTGACCAGGGGGAAAGGCCCAAAGATCTTTGTGGTTCCTGCCATGTGAACTTGGTAATTCCCATGTAGGGGCTGCCTTCCTGCTTCTCAGGTTAGGAAATGACTCAGGTCAGCCTGGAGCCATCCCATTCAGCACCCGGTATACCAGGCAATCGCCCAAACGCCACCTGGTGCCTGCTCCCTTCCTGGCCTCAGTCTCCACTGCTCCTTGACTTTCACCCTTGGGGCTCATAGCAAACAGATTCACTGGGTACATGCTGTCTCATTCCTTCCATTCCTCTGCCTCACGTCTCTACACATGCACGCACACAGCACCACCACTACCAGGAAAAAGAACTGGAGGAACTAGCTAGCGGCCTGTATTTACACCTTACCGTGCAGCAGCCTGCAGAGCCCCACCTCAGAGGAAGCAAAGCCGGGGTCATGGTGAGAGCCTGAGGCTTGGTCCCAAATGCAATAACCTTGAGAACTGACATTCTCAGACCGTTTGTCATGTGCCAAGCACGGTTCTAAACACTTTGCATGAATTAAATAATTTCAGTAAAAAAGAAAGAAAAAAAGAAGGGATTAAATAATTTGATCCTCACCATACCCCTATCTAGGCAGATACTGTTGTTATTGTTATTTTGCAGATGGGAAATGAAGCTGGGTAACTGGTCCAGGGTTTCCCAGTTTTGTCTTTTTGATGAATTGGCTCCTTTATCATTGGGTAATAGCTATCTTGGTGCCTGGTAGAAGTTCTTGTCCCGAAGCCCACGTCGTCTGATTTTAATGGAGCCACTACTGGGCTTTTTTATGCTTGGTGTTTGCATGATCTATCTTTTCCCACCCTTTTACTGTCCTTTTGAGTATATCTTTACATTTATTTTTTAAGATTTTATTTATTTATTTCACAGCGGGAGAGAGATCACAAGGAGGCAGAGAGGCAGGCAGAGAGAGAGGGGGAAGCAGGCTCCCTGCTGAGCAGAGAGCCCGATGCGGGCCTCGATCCCAGGACCCTGAGATCATGACCTGAGCCGAAAGCAGAGGCTTTAACCCACTGAGCCACCCAGGCGCCCTATCTTTACATTTAAAGTGCATCTCTTGAAGGTAGCATATAGTTGGGTCTTGCTTTTTTATCTAGTCAGACAATCTTTGCCTTTTAATTGGAATGTTTAGTCCATTTACACTTAATGCTGGGGTAGTCTACCATCTTGCTGTTTGTTTTCTACTTGTTTCCTCCACCTTCCTTTCTTGTCTTGTTTGCATTAATCAAGTATTTAGAAATATTCTTTTTTAAAAAAAACATATTTTATTTATTTGAGGGAGAGAGAGAGAGAGAGAGAGAACGAGTGATAGGGAGGGGAAGAGAGAGACAGGGAGAGTGAGAAATGGACTCCCTGTTAAGCAGGAGTCCCAATGTGGGACTTGATCCCAGGACCCTGGGATCATGACCTGAGCTGATGGCAGACGCTCAACCAACTGAGCCACCTAGGCATCCTAAAATATATTTTTTAAAGATTTTATTTATTTATTTGACAGAGACAGAGCAAGAGATCACAAGTAGGCAGAGAGGCAGGCAGAGAGAGAAAGAGGAGGAAGCAGGCTCCCCTCTGAGCAGGGAGCCCAATGAGGGCCTCTATCCCAGGACCCTGAGATCATGACCTGAGCCGAAGGCAGAGGCTTTAACCCACTGAGCCACCCAGGTGCCCTAAAATATTCTATACTATAATCTCTATTGGCTTTTTAGCTATGCCCTTTTGTATTTTTCCCACACTTGCTGCTCTAAGGATAATACGCATCCTTAACTTATCACCATCTATCCTGAATGAAACCCCTGGATTTTATATGTTCCATTTTTGCGTGTTACACACAACACTTGATGCCTTTTTACATTTGTACACATAATTCAGACTCAGCTACCTTAGATAGTGAATATTTCTAGCTATAACACAGCGGTATGGCCAGGCAGGCCCCTCTCTCAGCCTAGCAAAGGTTTGGCCAAATTTTTACCTATTGATCCATTTTGCCCTTATTTCATAAAGTGAGTAGAAAACAACATAGGATTTACAAGCTTAATTCAGTTGTGACACAGGAAGAATGTCTAGGTGAGTAGCAAACTGGGATTCTAGCCTGAATCTTACACCCTATTGCAAAGGGAACAGAAGAACAGAACAGAGGATATGGAGGGCAGGTTGTTGTCAGGTACGGTAGACAGGGCCAGCCCCTTCAGCCCCCCACCCCCTTGAACACAGGGGTCTCTCGTTCAATGTCCTGTGGCCCATCTGGTCTTTAGAGATGACTTTGGTCCCTCCCCAGGTAGACCAGTGGTCACTGGCCACTGTACAAATGGCAGACTTGCTGTTGAGAGTTGGTTGCAAGGCTTCCTCTGACCTGCTCACTGCCCTTGGAGGGCCTCAAACCTGACTCCATGTCTAGCCCATGGTGTGTTTCTGTGAGGTGGCCCTCCACTTCACTCTGGGGGCTGAAGCACCACCCTGGAAGAATCCCAAGGAGGCTCACTCTCTGCTCTGCAAACATCCCCCTCAGTCCTCAATGGCCAACACCTGTATTTCCACTACTGGAGTCTTAGCCCACTATTCCAGGGGAAATAAAGAGAGACTTCCACCCAAGTACACAAACCTCCCCATTTATGGGGAAGAACATTGGGGTCCAGAGGGGACAAGTGACTCTTGAGATGGGATTGGTTGGTCTTGGAGTGGGAGCTCCCACCAACTCCCTGGCCCAATCTTACCTCCACACAGTCTCCTGCAGGATGGGCCACTCACCATATGCTCAACCTTGGTTTAGATATTACATGCACCAACGAGGTGTCTTTTCTCAATTCTCTTCCAGTCCTGATCACTGGCACAGAAAGTCTCAGCTGGGTACTAATATGTCCAGCACCTCTCACTCACTTACTGAGGCATTTCCAACATGGCAGCTGGCCGGGAACTGCTCTTGAGAAGGGGGATGGTGAGAGAGGACAGCTCAGAATCCAGAGATGGGAAGATGGGAATCCAAATAAATTTCACTTCCTCTTCACCCTAGCTCATGATCCCTTGGTTCCTTAGCCCTTCCAAACAAATGGCTCTCTTCCTCCCCCTCCCAGCACCTGGTCTTGGCCCCTTCCCACCCCTGTTTCCCAGGCTCTGGGACACAAGGAACACATGGACAGAGGCCTGTGGCTTCTGTATGAGGCTGAGTAGGGACAGGAAGGGAGAACAGACCACTGGCCAAACCTCCAGCTCCCAGGCACCCTAGGGCCTCCAGTAGCTACCTTCCCAATAGCAAATCCTCTTTTTACAGATATGGAGCCTGGTGCTCAGAGACAGCAAGTGATTCACTCACGGGTGCCCAGCTCAAGCTGACTGCGTGGATGAGGGTGAAGATATACCCAGAAACTGCTTGTTGGGGGTGGGGGGTTGGGGTCTTTTTATGAACTCAAAAATCCTGTGCAACAGGCCTGGCCCCAGGAAACACATGCAAATGGGGGTAAGTTTGGCCAAAGTCCTACTCCCCTCCCCCACCCAGCTCTACCCCTGACCCAAGGGAGGGGGAGGGCCCTCCTGGGCTATGTCAGGAATGCAGCTGCAGCAAGGGCTGCAGGGAGAAAGGGCAGCGGCTCCCCAGAGGGAGCATGGGAGGGTTTGCATGCTGCCAGGGTTGGAAGGGTGCCTCCTCTGTCCCCCAGGTCCCACTCCTCCCAGGCAGCACTGGGGCCAGGTGGCACCGAACTCTTCCCAGGAGCTGCCCCAGCTCAGGAGCGGCAAGCAGGGAATCTGCTTTTCCCCAGACAGGGCACATGCGTGGAGAGGGGCCCGCCGCTCCGTGCCAGCAGTTCCTCCCACCTCCACGGCCAGAACCTCAAGCAGTTGTTTCAAGCCATGTCCACCCAAACCGCAGAGCTGCCTCCCGAGCCAGGAGGGTGGGGGATGGGCTTCTAACCAGCAGTGCCCAGTGGGGAGAGGAGTAAGGACAAGAAGCTCTCCCAGAATCCCAGCCACTGTTTCTCTGTCCTTGTCACAGGCCCCCTGGGCCCAGCCTTCATGCCCATTATCCTACATAAACTGTGATTCTGAGAGCTAGAGCCTGAGATGACCCCATTCTACAGATGAGGAGACTGAGATCAGATGCTCAGCGGTCTGTGCTGCAGACAGGACCTGCCCCCAAGCCAGCCTGAGGTCTTAACTACAGGGCTTGGAGGCCTCCTATCCGCTGGCTCAGGCCCCCGTGGCTGTGAACTCCCCAGCACGGAGGCTTTGAGCGTCCCACAGGGGCCTTACGGGGTGGCTACAGTCCCATCCGGTACAGTCTAACAGGGCCCCAGCTGGACAAGCTCAAGTCCACAGAGACAATTCCGTTCCACACACTTCCTCCTTGTACCCAGGGGAAGTGGTAGCCTCACACTTCCCCCCATGAGGGTTCAGAGATGAGTGTGGCTGGGAAGCAGGGGTGAAGGGCCTGACCCCAGGGAGAGAGAAAGCCTGGCCATGTCACATAGAAAAAGTCAGTGGGCCCTCAATCCTTGGGGCTGAAGAACAGCAGAGGCACCCGTCCCGGCCCCATCTCAAAGCAAGGTGGGCCGGCGTCTCGCCAGCAGCACACTTTCTATACTCTCCTACATTCCCAGATCCTCCTGATAACCCCGGATAGTACGGGTGGGAATAATTTCCTCCATCTTGCATATAAACAGGCCTGGAGCTGTGTGCGGCCATCCAGGCATATGTCCCATCCCCCCGCCTGCCCCGTCCACGGCTCTCACAGGGACACAGGGCAGTGCCCACCCAGCACACCTGCCTGTTTTCTTCCTGGGGGCAGGGACTTTCTGAGCACCGCTGAGCACCTTGGAAGAGGGGCCAGGAGCTCTGGGCAAGAGGGTGAGCTGGGAAGAGACTCAGGAGACCCGGGCCCCACAAGAACAGCCTTCAGGAGGTCCCTGTGGGTCTCTCTGGCAGCTGGACTCTCTCAGTGCCTACTCTGGGGAGGGTCAAGGTGAGAAAGGAGGCCCAAGGAGACCCAAGGTGCCCGGGGGACAGAGTACAGGGAGCTGAGCCAGGCCTGCACCCACAGTGTTGAGGTTGACCCTTCCCCAGATGTGGGGTGGCCAAGGGGGGAGGTCTTCTTCTGATCCAGGGGCCCTTCTCCCCAGTTCTCAGTGACTTATCTGAGGGTCCCAAAGGGTTAAACCCATGTAGCCCACATCAACATCTGGGTAGGCCCTGGGGACCCCCGGAGCAGCCCCTGACGCCAAGGGTGATGTGCACGGGGATGTGTTGCGTAGGGAGCCTGGGGCTGAAGAGCCTGCTGCTGCACACTGCTCTGTAAGACCCGTGGCTGGATGATTCTACCTGTTTCTGAGGGAAGACACTGGGCCTCACCCTCGGGTAGGCCGTGGACCCGGAGCAGTCTGCCCGAACAGTTCTGGATTCGCCCAAGGCAGGTGGGGAGGAAGCCTTGTCCCTGCCCTCTGCCGTCCCCTCTCCCCGGACAGGGTGGCTGTCAGGGTGGAAGGGGTCCCGGACACACAGCAGGGGAGGGGGCTCCGCAGAAATCAACTAGCCGAGTCTCCTTGGGCCTGAGACTTAGGATCTTCCTCATTAGTTAAATCAGGATCATTCTAATCCTTACTGTGCTGTTGCTGGAGGATTAAATCAGATAATAGATAATATGTATAAACTGCCCAGCCCAGTGTCTGGCACGTGGTTAGCACTCAATAAAGGAAGCGTGAATTCAGGGCTAACCCCGCTGCCTGGGGGGGGGCGGTTCTGCAGACCCCTCAGACCCCACCAGTTGGAGCTGGTTCCTGGGAGGCTGGCCTCGAAGTGGGGAGGGTGGAGGAGGCTGCCGTGGGTCGGGGCGGGGCTCTGACCAGGACACAGTCAGTGGGGAAACGAGGCAGTGGGACAAACAGGACGCGGGCCGCTCTGGCCTCCTGTACCCGGGCAAGCTCCAGGCTGGCCGGGTTCCAGAACATAGGGAGAGACAAGTAGGGCATAGTGTAGGGTGAGGAGCTGCGGTGAGGTTTCTCATCGCACAAGGAAGCTTGGATCCTGCCCGACTGAGTGAGTGAAGGAATGATTTAGAAATTGTTCCAGTAAAATCCCACGCAGAGCCTGAAAGTCAGACCACACGGCACTTGTAAGCAGGGCGGGGCACCCCGGCCACTTCCTGGCCCTTCCCGCTGTCCTTTTAGAAGCTTCCACCCTCAGTTTCCCCTCAGTCTTTCCAGCACAGCCTACTCCTCCTCCAGCTCCTAGGGCTGAGGAGGCTGGGTTCTAGAAGCTAAGTAAGCCTCCCTCCTTGGCAGCGCCTAGAGGGGCTCCTGTTGAATGCAAAACACTAAGGGTTAACTTGGCAAGTCCTTCTGCCCAGAAATGGTGTGCAAGTCCACCCCAGGCCCGGAACCCCAGCTGAGACAAACCTACCGCCCTCTTGGCCTCCCTCCGCAGCTCCTCGAGGTCCAGACCCAAGGGACCCACCCAAGCCTCTGGCCTGGGGCAGAAACAGACGTAGGGTTTACATCAGACCAGGGGCTTGGGGGGTTCTCCCAGCCTCTCCACTCCCCAGAAGAGGCTGGGGTTGACCGAGTGGTACATGAATTCCAAAATAAGGAAAAGCTAGCAAAGCACCATGCCCTCTCCCTGGGAGCCCAGCTCTCCGTGCTGACCCCCATGGCCCCCCGTGGGCCCGGTGGGGGCGCCCTGTCAGAGCAGGTCTCCACACTGTCTCTCAGTCTGGAGACACAGGGGGAGGGGGAGGAAGAGAGAAAGCGTGTGAAAGAGAACGACAGAGGGGCAGGGAAGGTGAGTCAGGCTGTGCTGGCACGGAGCCAGGAGCAGGCGCTGGGAGGGGAGGCCCCGCTTCCCCTCTGCTGGGGACGGAGGCCCGGGGTAGTGGCGGAACAGGACCCGATTGCTCCTCGTCCTGCCTCATGCAGTGACATGGCTCAGGTCAGCCTCGAACCCATGGCCTGGGGAGACTCGGAGGACCCTTCCCCGGGGCAGGGCTGGCAATGCAGGATCTGCTTGTCCCCGGCCAGTCTCTTACGACCACTTGTACCGAGACCCCTTCCCCAACCTCGGACCCTGGCCTGGGCAACAAGCCGTTGTGACCAACCTAGGGGGGGAGGTGAGGACACCAAGTGCTGGTGAGCCCTCTGGGGGCAAGGTGTGCGGCAAGCCTTCCCTCCCGCTGGCCCACTTCCCTTTCGGTTTTCATGCCTCCTGAGGGGGGTGGCCCCAGGACAATCTGTCGGAGACTCTCTAGGAGCGCACCCAAAGGTGTCTTTGCCACGGGCTGATGGGCTCCCCAAGAGGCGATGGCTATTTCCACATCACAGATCCCATCTCTGAGTTCCTGGGGCCCAGGAAACTCAGCTTTTGCGGAGTCCTCCCCACCCTCGGGCCACCTGTGCCCTCTGGGTGTGCTTCTCACATGTCCCCATGTGGGAATAACTGTGCGCGCTCCTGGGGGCTGGGGCCTGTCCTGTTTGTCTCTTGTCCCCAGTGTCCAACCGAGGCAGGGAACAATTACGGTGCGCAGTAAGGTCTATTCCAGGATTGGGACTGTGCCACAACCCGGGCTGGAGGGACACGGCACACGAGGCTGGCTCCCCCTGACCTCCCAGGTATCTCCCAGGCAGACAAATACAAATGGCTCCAGCCCTGTCTCCCCTGGCCTCGAAGGTTCCCAAGCCCATGTGGGCTGGTGACTCTTGAGAGTGACTCTTGGTCCCTGGGGGTGGCTCTGCCCTGCGTGCTGGTCAAGGTGGGTGTGTCTGGACCTTCGGAACTTGTCATCGTGTTCTTCTCAGTTCCAGGTCCTCAAGGGAGACCCCCCTCTGGGGGGTTCGGAGCCAGGGTCTGAATAGACCTCCTTGGGCCCAGCTTCCCCACACCCACCGCCGCCTCCGCTGGGGTTTGCTGGCCCAGATTGTGCCTGCGAGCTGTGAGCACCTGCTTCCCCACCCTCATCCTTCTGGGGAAAATGTTATGAATAACCACAGCCTTGGGCTCCACACACCCGTGCCAGCTACCTTGTCCCAATCCGCTGCTTTGAGCTTTGGCTCCATCCAAGGGTCTGTCTTCTGAGTATTTGCAGAGGTCACAGTCCCATTCTCCACAGAGCCCTGGAGAGAGAAGATACAGGTGATCACGTATAGTGCTGGGTGGGGGTGGGGGGTTGGGGGACAAGGGAGCAGGGAGCCGCCCAACAGCAAGGCTGCCCCAAGTGGTGAGAGCCCCGAGCTGGGGCAGGGCAGGGGAGTGGCAGGTAGGCTGGAAATCAAGGACACTGAGTGCCTTTGAAAACAGCACTGATTGTGTTATTCTCTGTACTTTTCAGAAAGTATGGGAAAGATACGGGCAAGAAAGGAAGCTGGCAGAGAGGCTGTAGGGAAGTGGGTGTGCTGTGGGCAAGGGGGTCCCTACAGCCCCTCTCTCTAGGTCCCTGGCAGGTGTCAGGCAGAGGGAGACACAGGGTGGCACCCCGGGTACCTGGCAGCCTCACTGTGTCATGCCGATGACTACCCCAGCTCCTTCCCTTCCTGGTAAGATAATGCCACAGCCCGAGCTGAACCATCTAGGACCACACTCCCATCAGGAAGGCAGCAGAGAGGGGGACACGTCCCTCCAGGAACTCCCATGCGTGGGTCAGCAGCCGTGCATGGGGCGGCACTGGCGGCGAGGTGCCCAGATGGGCCCAAGGTGAAACTGAAGTCGCCAAGAGGCCAAGTCAGAAGGAAATGGAATGCACTGACTGGGAAGGTCACATAGCGGCAGCTGACCCTGACGTCACCTGGGTTGAGGCTGGAGAGGTCAGGCTGGTGCGTAGGTGAAATTCACGTCTCTCTGCAGGAAAGGAGGGGAGAGCCCTTGCCAGGGGGAGGCTTGCCTGGACTGACCGGGAGCGTGGTGCTGGTGGCCACAGCGGGGCCCTTGGAAGCAGGGTAGTGGCAAGAACTGAGGAGCCTGTTGGGGGAGCCCTTTGGGGTTTCTATTGGCACAGACCTTACAGTTTTGTTTCCCAATGAACCAAGAGAAACTGGTGGTGACAGTGATGCTGGCATTTTCTGGGGGAAACCCATATTAACCCAAGTAAAATTAGGCTTCCTGTCTTGGGGTGGATAGCTCAGTACCTTAGTCTGGGCCACCATGCTGATACCTGAATTCTTCAAAAAAGTGCCTCGGATGACCTCTCATGGACAGAGAAGAGTGGGTTTTATAGCATTTCATACAGTGAAACTCCCTAAGTACCTGATATAAACATCCTCCAATACACCTGTCCCTTCTAGCTCTGTTCTAGCCTCAAAATATCCCAGAGTGCCCCCTGTCACTGACGTATTGATTCTCCCTCCCTCCTGGACAGTCATTTTCTCCTGGGCACCCCAAATCCTTTCTTAAGGAGGGTAATCGGATCCTTCTCTGGACCCATCAGGGCAGGGGAGGGGTCATCACCCTGATTAGCGTTTCACGTTTTTGTGCTAGGCTTTTCAGATTTCCCTGAATGGCAGACACATCTGTTTGGGGGCCCATCCAGCTGAACAACCTCACAGCACGGGGCGCAGAGCCCTCATCCATCCAGCCCGTGTTTCTGCTCACTCAAGTCTCAACTGTTCTCTGAGAGTTCCGGTCCCTGGAAAAGTCCTCCTTCTGCCCACCTGGCTGCCTCCGGTTTTCCAGGAATCGCTCCTGGTTCCTTCCCTCTAGGACTGTGCACACTTTCTCTTTGTCACCTGCCAGCCTGACCCATATTTGAGGACAGTCAACATCCCAGCCCCTGCCACCTGCTTTTCCCCGAGACCCTCGGAGGATGCAACAGAGACTCTAAGCATCAGGATTGGCCCGCTGTTCCTCTTCCATGGCATATGTGATGGGACCAGTACAGAATCCAGCAGGGCTCACGCCTCCCTGGCATGGACTATCAGGGGAACTGAGTTCCCACTGGCCCTTTGGGCAGCCATCCTCTACATTCATTCACTTAGTTTATGGTCACCTAAAGCCTTTTGTATGGGCTGCCGCTGCTGGCATTTTGTGCAGAGCTGATGTGGTCCAGGAGGTGATTTGGACCTGCATGCCTGTTCACTGGAGGGCCCCAAAAGGTGTGTGATGACTGGATGCCCAGAACAGTGATGAAGGGGTGAGTAGCAGGCAATGGAAAACAGAGAAAGCCTGGAAATGAGACTGGAGATGGGAAGTCTGCAGGGACAGGAAGCCTTGGCTCCGTATCAGCTTCCTCTTCGGGGCTGATGGTCTCGGTGCAGTATCACTGTGGCCTGCTGCCTCTTCTCCCAGATCTTCCCTCCCACACGGCTTTCCTCCATTCATCCATCATGCATGCTTGAGTGTCCACGATGCACCAGAGCACCAGCCCAGGAGATGCTCTCTCTGACCCTGGCCCCACTCCTTGCCTCTGGAGAATGCTCCCAACTGCCCACATCATAGTCTGGCCCAAGAGCCCCACTGTCCCCTCTGATGCCACTTCCTGAAAGTGAACATAACGTCATCCCATGTAAGTCGGCTTCTGGTTGGCCTCCCTATATTTAAAATCTTTTCCTTCTATTTCCAAACTCCTCTGCTGTTATGCCCTTGGATGAACTCTAATTTTCCCCTCTAGCCAGTATTTTCCTTCTCAAATGTCATCCTTCCAGGATGATGACAACGGTTAATATTCAAAAATGCTTACTATGTACCCAGCCTGTCATCGTCCTAGGAACTGTACGAATGACTAAATAACCTCTTCATTTTCCAACAGTTAAAAAATCATATTTTCCACATGTCCCACTGCCCCCGTTGGTTATTTATAATTTCCTGCCCCTTACTGTTTTTTGTATGTTTGGGCAATTATCTTGTCTGTCTAATGGTGTTAAAGACTCCAATAGGGCAGGATAGGTTTCCTCTTTTTTAGGGTGCCTAGGATGGGCTCCAGAAAATATTAAATGCCCCACTCGTTATTTCTTGAGTGGGCCACGTGTCAATGTTCTCTGCAAACTGGCCAAGGTTCCCTGAGACTCCTGCAGGACGGTGGGCCTGGCTGCTGGGGATAAAGCCCTGGGCTTCTGCAGGGTTCCTGCTTATTGGAACTGGAAAACAAATCTGCTTCGAGGAGAGAAGTGGCCCAGGACACTGAACACACCATCTTAAAATGCCACTCTGGATAGGACAGTGCCCAGATACAAGGGTCAAAATTGTAATGATCTGGGCCATATATCCTTAGTGTCCTTCGGCCAAGTACAACAGGATAAGCAGAACGAAAATGGCCTCAGACTGATACGGGAGCACTAGCCTTTTATTTTGCCAAATAAATATATTTTTAAAAATTATCATCAGCAGCATTTCACAAATGAAAGGAAACTTCCAGACCAAATAGATAGGAAACACATATTTCCAGAATAAAAGACAGCTTTTTTCTAAGGAAGGACATTTGGCAACTTTACACTGACATTTCTTTTTTTAAAAAATTGGGTCCTANAGGAAAAGAAAAATGTGTTTTCAATTATGAATAATTAAAATGATAAAAGGTGAAAGAAGTACAATATAATCACATCGCATATAATCGGCCTGATTTTTCTGCATGATATACTTGCTACAAAAGCAATATGAGGGCGCCTGGGTGGCTCAGTGGGTTAAAGCCTCTGCTTTCGGCTCAGGTCATGATCTCAGCGTCCTGGGATCGAGGCCCGCATCGGGCTCTCTGCTCAGCGGGGAGCCTGCTTCCTCCTCTCCCTGTCTCTCTGCATGCCTCTCTGCCTACTTGTAATCTCTCTCTCTGTGTCAAATAAAAAAAAAAATTGGGTCCTATTTGTAAATATTTTTTAATGCAGAAAAACTACAACCTAAAATTTTGTTTTTAATTATTTTCTTGGTTCAAAGTAGCTGGTGTGGGACTCTGTAGACTATGACTAACAGGAAGTAGAGGAAATGTTCACGTGTTCCAGTTCTAAGGTTTTTTAAAACTTATTTCTTTTTTTAAAGATTTATGCATTTATTTGAGAGCGAGAATGGGGGGAGTGGCAGACAGAATCTCCAAGCAGACTCCATGCTGAGGATGGAGCCCCATGTGGAGCTTGATCCCAAGACCCCAAGATCATGGCCTGGGCTGAAACCGAGGCTCTGATGCTCAAACCACTGAGCCACCAGGGCACCCCGCTCCTAAGGTTTTCTTAATAATTACTAAAAACCCAGTTTCACGGACAGGTGTTGGCTTCAGATGGAAACAGAACTTTGACGTTTTTATCGTTCATCTGGAAATATTCCAGGTGAAAGGAGGGGAGTGCGAGAGAGCCACGCCCACACGGGATGGCTCACGGGATCTCATACTCAGCACTGAGCCGCCGGGGATTCCCGCAGGACGGGAACCTTGAACCCTGGGCCAGATCCCTATGAATGAAGCCTGGCACTGCGGTGCACGGCCCGTGTGCACAGAGGATGAGGAAAAGAGGGAGGCAGGGAAGGGGGCAGGCTCCACTTCCTTCTGTCCTTCCCTTCCCTCCTTCTGCCACCCCAGCTTAATCTCAACTCGAGAGAGCAGGAGCGACCAGGTAGCAATGTCGTGGGTGATAGGCTCTTGGCAAATATATGCAAGGTGTTTTGCAGACCATATATGCAAGGTGCTCCCCGGGTGGCCTCATCGGGACCACACCCCTCCTTGGCAGAAGGCCAGGTTATTAATCACAAAGCCGTCCACACCTCTGGTCTGGGAGACTTCAAGGAGAGTGAGGGCGAGCAGCACGTTGGTACGGCCAGGAGCAGACACGCTTAGGCACCAGGAAGTGTCCCCTAGCGTGTCTTTCATTGACTCTTTTTCTCGAGTCTGCTGGGAGAGTTCAGAAGCTCTAAAAGGCTTCTCCACGCACAAACAGGACGGAGCCCTTGCCCAAGATGGGCTCGCATTCCCACTCTGGAGGCTGATCCCGTCTGACGGCGGTGGGGGGGCATCCAGGAATGAGTCCTCCTGGGAGCCACTGCACCGCACACACTGATCTGGGCCACGTTTTCCAGGCTTCCATGCCCCAGTGTTTATTTTATAGTTGATCTGGGCTCACCCTTGAATTCCACAAGCAAACACCATCCATGAATCAGAAGTGTGTAAAGGTCACTCCTGGGAACTAGACTATAACTCAGGCTTTAAAAGACTTTTTTTTCTTTTAAAGTTTCTTGGAAACTTCCACAAAGCATTATTTAAAAGACCCTCCTGATCCTGGAAGCACGCCCAAGAGATCTTTAAAAACCAAAAGAGTGTCAGAAAGCGAAGAACGCGTGCATTCTTTAATAGTATTTGACAATTGTCCTGCCTTCTGGTCAAACACGTTTCAGTATTGTGGCAAGGGAAGTGAGCGCTCGGGGCTCAGGCTCTTAGGGGCATTTTCGAGAATGGTCAGCCTGAGTGTGAATGAATGTGGCTTGACCCGGGGTGTGTAACCCACCCGTGGAAGGCGACAGCTTTCTTAGAGGGTCCACCTGAAAGTCACAGATGGTCGTGGGGCAGCAAGAATGGAGCTGAAGACCCAGCGGGTCGTCAGGCGCCTCCCGACCTTTCCACCCTGGGAAGGGAGGCCGGAGCACAGCTGGAAGCACTTTTGTGATGGGGCCCAAGGCTGTTTGGAAGAAGCCTGAGGAGTGAAGCAGGGTGGCGCTGGAGCTGAAAGCATCTTGCTCTCGTCATGCGTTTCCCTGTGACTGTCTCCCAAGCCGCAACACGGGGGGAGCTCCCGGTGGGCAGAGATCCCCTGTCCTGTGCCGCCAGGTCCGGGGTAGCTGACACAGGATCAGCAGTCAAGGCTCACTGAATGATACCATAATCATAGATGGCGGCCTGTTGAGGCTCTAGGGGCCCAGGCCCGAGGAAGCCACCAAAGTGGGGGCGGGGCAGGTAGCAAGAGAGCTGCCCAAAGCCTTCCTATGCCCCTGTGTACTTGGAGAGGAAGGTCAACGGGCTCCAGAATGGCCAGTGTGCTCCGCCCAGGGGTGGGCAGGCACCGCCCATTCTGAGGTGAGAACCACTAAACGTGTTGGGTGATATGGCGGGGGCACAAGGAGGGCATTCCCATCTCCCTGGTCCTCCAGCCACAGTGCGGAGCTGCAGGGACGGAAGCCAGTGGGACAGCAGGGCCAGCCCTCGCTTCCTCCAGGGCGATGCCGGTTCCCAGCTGCTCGGGAAGCATATCTGCTTGGGTCCGCCCAAGCCACAGCGCCCCTCTCCTGGACACCCCTGCCCCTTCCCCTGGGCTCCATCCTCCGCCCCCTCTCACACTGAGCTCAGCCCTCTCAGACCCGAATTCACAGACGACACAGGAGTTATTCCCGCCAGCTCCCTAAGGTCCCACCAGTGCCCTCCTCACACCTGTCCTTCAAGGAGGCAGCCCTCGGGGCCAGCCGGGGGAAGAATCTGGGGCCAGCCTCTAGTTCGAGACGCTGCAGGTTCACCTCCAGACTAAGGGGCCTGGTTGGAGACCAGACTCCATTCTCAACATGCTATGTGACCCTCGGAACAAGAAACTGCTCATTCCTGACAGGGCACCACGAGTTCCCGCTCTGTCCCCAGAGGTCGGGCAGGTGACACCAATGAGTGAAGCAGGCAGGGTGTGGTTCATAACGCAGACTCAGTTCGTCTGCACAATAAACATGGAGGCATATCCTTCACCCTCACAAGGAAAGATGCTCACCCTCATTTTGGAAACATGAGGTACCACGAAACAAAACAAACAAAACCATGAGGCACCCTTTTGCTAGAGACGAAAGAAAGGAAGAAAGGAAATGCGCTGAGAGCAGTAATCAAAGGTCACTGTCCCTTGGTCTTGAACAGAGTGGACCGCGGTGAACCAGAGAGGCAGCAGCCCTGACTTAGGTCCGAGTCAGGTGAGGCAGGAACTCAGGGTGGTAGACCTTCCAATTTCTACGAAAAGCTGGGAAGCCAGTTTTTTATAGGAAACCTCCAGATTTTAAAATTTGCTTTGCATTTAAAACAAGCAAAGAAACAAAAGACAGGGGCCAAACCAACCTGTCTGAATACAAACGCGGCCGTTGGGTCTGCAGGTTTGAAATGTCTGGGGGGCCGCAGCCCTCCTGCCTCATGGTACAGCCACAGAGAAGGACACGCTCGGGCAGGCAGGGGCCAGGGTGCTCATGCCCAGAACAGGGAGTCTAGCGGGGAGCCTGGCTGTGCCCACACGGGGCCAGGCCGACGGGGTCAGCTGTACCAAGGCCCTGGGTGGGTGGGGTGCCGGAGCTCCAGCCAGGTTCAACGACGGGTGACCTGCAGCCTCCTCCTCCCTCCAGCCTAGCGGAGAGGACTGGCTTCAAGAAGAAGGAGAAGTGGGGGACAGACGCTGATTCCTCCTCGTTCTCTTTCCCCTTGTGTGACTAGAAAGGAGACAAAAGTCCGATGGGGAAGGAATCACGGTGGGGACACAGGCCATGTGCCAAGGATGTTATCTCCAGGGCTCACTTTCCCGTACGGAGGCCTGTCCTGGGTTGAACAATGACCTGCCCACCCCACCCCAAATTCCTATGTTGAAATACTGGCCCCCACTGTCTCGAACCGTGACCTTATTTGGAGGGAGGGCCATTGTAGATGGGATTAGTTAAAACGAGGCCCTTAGAGCAGGCTGAGTCCTATATGATTTATGTCCCTGGAAAAAGGTGAAATTTGGAGACAGACGCACACTCAGGGAGAACACCGAGTGAAAATGAAGGCAGAGATGAAGGTGAAGCATCTACAAACCAAGAAACACCCCCAGAAGCTAGGGAGAGGCCTGGAACCCATTCTCCCTCTTGGCCCGAGAGGGAACCAACCCTACCGACACCTTGATCTAGGACTTCCAGCAGCCGGAACCCTGCGACCACCCATCTCTGTCGCCTAAGCCACCTGGTCCCTGGGACTCTGCAAGCCCAGCCAGCTCACACCAGGCCTGAGCTGCTTCCTGTGGGATCAAGCCGGGGCCACAGTAGGAGAAGGAATTCAACCAGGAGCGAAAACAACCAGCAGAGGCATCCAGGGACATGTTGGACAAAGAGTTTGCGTCTCACCCTCTGCCCAGGAGACGGCGGAAACCGGGGTCTGGTCATCCACACAGCCTTCCTACTAGATCGGCCACAGCAGCCCACACAGAGAGCCCCCCGTAGGGGGGACACGCAGCCGCTGCCCCCTTCCTAGCCCTCCGTCTGCTGTCCAGGCCGCCAGGGCTGGCCTCGGTCCCCTTCCTCAGGGCCTGGAAAGTCACTCCTCGGTTTTCCCCACTCGGTTTGCAGAGGCAGGCTGAACTGGGAGCGGGGCCGGGGTGGAGGCAGGGGGTCGGGCAACCCGCCGCCGGCGTTAGTGGAAACCTTGGCCTACATGTGGCTGGCGTCTCAATGGTACCAAGTCACTGCTTCAAGGAGTCTCACGTGGTGGCCGGGACCGCAAGAGAGGAACCACTTCCAGGGCTGTCTCTGGAAGGTTCTTCACGCCCCTGCTCTGCCTCCCCCGGGAGGCCCCCAAGCCCCTGGCGTGGACTCTGCCGGAGCCCCCAGCCGTCCTCCAGGGCCCCGGACCCTGTGGTCCCCAGGGAGGGTTTGCTTGGAGGGTGCCTGAGGGGGAAGAGAGAGAGAAGAAAACAGAAGGCCTGCACTCTGCGCCACAGACAAACACGCCGGCCCAGAGGCGGTGAAAGGCAGCAGTGTGCGGAGGGC
>LNAC01000200.1:2637806-2655971 GCA_002007465.1 Ailurus styani | reverse complement strand
GGGGGGGGGGCGGGCATAAAGGAATGTTGTTCAGGAAAGCCGGGGCTGGGCACCCAGGGGTGGACAGATGGCCTTTTATCCCGCAGCCTGGGTTTGGCCTGAAAACCCTTTTCTCTGGAAGGAGGTGGTGCCCAGGCCCCGTGCCAGCTGCCCCCCAGCCTCTGGAGGCCCAAAGGAAGGCGGGCTCCGGGCGTCCCACGGGCCCGGGGAGCTCACGGCCCTGGGCAGGTGGGAAAGGGCAGGCCTGGGGGGGAGGACAGCCCCCCGGCCACAGACAGCGGTGCCAGGGTCTCCCTTCTGTGTTAACAGGCCCACCCCCGCGGCCTCCAGGGACCACTGGTTGCTTTCAGTAGCTAGGAATTTGGGACTAAAATTGAAGGCAGCAGGATCTGCTCACTTTCATTTCTCATAAGCTGCCCTCTGCCAGACTAGGTCCAAATCAGAGGCCAGGCCTGTCCTTAAAACGTTTAAAATACAGCCTTTCTGTACAAAACCCAAGAAAACAGTAAATACGTGGCAAGTGACGAGGTGTTCCAAAAGCACCCCCACTTCTCACCGGCCCACGAGGGCTGCCAGGTGAGCCCTGCCGGCGGCTGCCCCTGCTTTCGCGGCAGGAATAAGAAAGGAGAAGAGCGAGCGAGGGAGGAGCCTGTGGCCGAGGCCTGCCCAGCTGCTCCTGCTCTGGAGAGGTGGGGGGTAGGACAAGACAGTCCCAGCCTCCCGGATCCCTGCCATCGGTTCTCCTGGTGTTGCTTCTCCGCACGACACGGTCCCCCTGGGAGGACGTCACCAGCCACCTCATCCCCGGAGGCAGAAGCCAGCGCACGCGGGCAACCCAGGCCATCAGGAAAGGGGGCCGGTGCATTAAAAACACGAAATTTCTCCTCAAATCTCTCCAGAGTATGTCCACGGGTTTTCAGGCTATTAACGTGATTCACTTCTAGAGAATGCCGTGGACTGTCTGCATCCTTTCCTCTCCAGCCTCTGACCTCGGATTACGGCACTGTTTCTAGAAAGGCACCAAGAGTCAAGTGGACACTTGGTTTGTTCCCAGGAAAGCCTGACTCTGGGATTTGGAGCAGCTGGGAGCCCGGGGTTGGGCAGGGTGGTGGTGGTGGGGGGTGACTTGGGCTTGGTCAGGGTGCACCAGGAGCTCTGTGAGGCCTCCTTCTCAGTCCTGCCTTATAAAACCCTGCCGGGCTCCACGGCCCCTGCGTTTTGACTCTGAGAAGCAGCCTCAGCAGCCTCAGCAGCCTGCAGGAAACGAGTTCCTCAGAATCCCTTCTGTGGATTTGATAAAGGACGTTTCTAGATTGTACTCCCTCAAAACTTAGACCTCAAGGCACCTCAGGGCAGGCTTACAGAATGTGCTATGCACGAGGGAAATACATTTAAACCGCCTAAAATATATTATCACCTTACTGGCCCAACTTCTATGTTAAAATACATTTTGGGGGCGCCTGGGTGGCTCAGTGGGTTAAAGCCTCTGCCTTCAGCTCAGGTCATGATCTCAGGGGCCTGGGATTGAGCCCTGCATTGGGCTCTCTGCTCAACAATGAGCCTGCTTCTTCCTCTCTCTCTGCCTCCCTCTCTGCCTACTTGTGGTTTTTCTCTCTGCGTCAAATAAATAAAAATCTAAAAAAAAAAAATACATTTTGATTTATCATGTAACATTCCAATCTGTATGGATTATCCTCAAAATACTATATTTTGCTGTTTCGGTTTTATTTATTTTTTTAAAAGATTTTATTTATTTGAGAGAGACAGAAACAGAGAGTGAGCAGGAGCAGGGGGGAGGGGCAGAGGGAGAAGCAGACTCCCCGCTGAGCAGGGAGCCCAACCCTGGGCTCAATCCCAGGACCCTGATATCATGACCTGAGCCGAAGGCAGATGCTTAACCGACTGAGCCACCAAAGCACCCCTATTTTTCTGTTTTTAGAAGGAGAACCAAAACCACTGTTTACAAATGACTCTGTATATCACTATCCCAGAAACAATATTCCTAAATTTTCCTTTTATAATCTATTAGTTAAAGAGAGATAACTTACTCGTTCTCATCATCGGTTACAAAATGGCCAATGATTATATTGCCCAAAACACAAGAAGGCACTGAACTGTTTTGTAAGCAAAACAGAAAAATCACCCCCAAAATCGACCTGCCTCACACCTGCTACTTTTTACGGATTCCAACCTACTGATTTGAACAATTCCCTCTCCCCGTGCCTGGACCTGGAATCTTCTTGAGGATGTTTACGTTCGGAGAGGTTGACTCGCTTGTCTCCAGTGGTAGGGTTAATTCTAGGACACAAGACAGTTGGACTCTGAGTTGGTCTTCTTTTCCACTCTCATTTAACCTAACTCCAAACCCACTGCACATCTCTTAAACTAGCAGAATCACCAGTTAGCCCTAGAACAAGTGTCTCCTGGTGAGTGATGGTCTGTACTCCCTGTTTTATGTCCATCAAACACTATGTTTATACTTGTCACTATAAGGTGCTTTAGCCCCAGGGGACCAAGTCTTTGAACAAACCCAGGGCAAGCTGTCCTTCTGGGTAGTCAGTGCCTCTCTGATAAAGGTACCACTCAGGGACATCATTTAAATATACAATCTGCTTTGGTCAAGGACAAGAAGGAGCTATTTGTGAATAACACGGGGATACCAGCTTCCTGGACCAGAGTCACCAGATTGGGACGTCATTATCCGAGAGAGAAACACCTTTCAACTCTGGGCCATGGCTCTAGACCAATGCTGCCCCATGGAATTTTCTGATCTGCTGGAAATGTTCTAGATCTGTGGTGTTCAATACAGAAGCTACTAGCCCCATATTTCTACTGAGTTTTAATTTTATTTAATTTTAATTAACTTTAACTTAAATAGCCACATGTGGTAAGTGGTACCATATTGGATAGCATAGCTCTGGACTCATATATTCAACAACTATTTGAGTATTTCGTTGGCATGTCAAACCTAATGTGGCCCCAGTGGATTCTCATTACCTCACCCCAAACCTGGGCCTTCACCCCAGTATTCGTCGTTTCCATATACTGAACCACCCAGTTGTTCAAGTCACCTCAGTGTCATCCTCAATTCTTTCCCTTACTCCCAGCACTTAATCCATCAGCAAGTTACAGTGCTTCTACCTCCAAGACATTTCCAGTTCCTATGCACTTCCTTTTGTCTCAGCGGCGGCTCTGTCAACAACAGCAGTGTCGTCTTAGCCTTCTTCCTGCTTCCACTCTTGACCCTCTCAACCTACCCTCCACACGGCAGCCAGAACAACCTAGTAAAATACAGACCAACTTTGTCAGCCCTCCACTTGAAATCTTCCAGCCCATTGTTCTCAGGATAAAATCTAACCCCCCTTCCTGATGACCATGAGCTCTGCAGAGACAAGGCTCCTGCTTCCCCCGCCCCCTTCACCCATACCACGCTCCCCCTCACCTGCAATGCTCTAGCAGCATCAGAGCCTCCTTTCGGAGGGAACCTGAGTGGCTCAGTCAGTTAAGCGTCCAACTCTTGACTTTTGGCTCAGGTCATGATCTCAGGGTCGTGAGATGGAGCCCTATATCGAGTTCCACGGTCAGCAGGGAGTCTGCTTGAGATTCTCTCTCTCCCTCTGTCCCTCCCCTGCTCTCTCGCTCTCTCTCCCTCTAAAATAAATAAATAACTCTTTTTTTTAAGAGCCTTCTTTTGGATATATGATGCCACCAAATCCTATCATACTCCAGGACCTTTGCACTTGCTATTCCCTCTGCTTAGATTTTTTTAACCCAGTTCTTCTTTATGATGACTCCTCGTCATCTCTCAGATATCAGCTCTTCAGAGAAGACACCCTACATTACTCCCATCAGAAGTTGCTGCTGTCACTCTGTCACAGCCCCCATTCTGAAATATATTCTCTCTTCTGTTGTATAATACATACACACACATAGACTATTATACATACACACACATATAAAACATATATAAATATCCTGTTGTAGCTCTTATCAATCACCTATAATCGTCCTATTTGCCTCCCTCCCTCCACCGGCAGGTACACCCCAGGAGGGCAGTTATAAGTTGTCTTTTTATCCCAAGCACCGAGCTCAGTCTGAGCATGAGGCGACTATTGTGTTTGTGCCTGAACAGAGGAAGAAGATGTGGGGAGAACAAGGAGGCCCCGCACGCCCTTGGGACCCCTTGGGGGCCTTTGCCAGCCTCATCTTGGAGGCTGTCCATCTCTGGCTGGGGTGAGTTCCCCGGTCCAGCCCTGCCCCTGTCCAGGTGAAGACGGAATGAGGGCAGCAGGTTGGAACAGACTCCCAGGCCCTAGCTGGGGGAAGGGATGACAGCGAAGGACCGGAATCTCACCAGTCTCCAGCTCCCCTGGGGTGGAAGGCTTTGCCCAAGAGGGTCTGAGCACATAGTCTCTCAGGTTCTGAAGACATCCATCTCTCAATGGGAATCTACCTTTTCTTAGAAGAAGCTGGGGCCGAGGGGGTTTCTAATCCTGAATCCATTTAATCTACATGTTCGGATTTACAGATTTCACATGATCAAACCCTGTAGGGACACAGGGAATAAGGGAACTGAGGCTGGGAGAGTTTAAATGACTCACAGTGTCACACAGCCAATGGGACACACAGCCGGACCAGGGCATGGGTCTTGGGCTGCAGACCCCAGGCCCCTGCTCTTTCTCACTGGGTGGGGGAGAGGGTGGCTGGTCTGCACGGCTGCTCTATGCCAAGATTCTTAAGCAATCCTGAGAGATCTGCCCACTGAGCAACTTTTGCGCTTCCAGTTTTCCATCATTTTCCCTCTGTCCTTAGCCTTCTAGGACCACGGTGGCAAACCTGACGGTGCTTCTGAGCACACGGGGTGCTTGTTTAAAACACAGATTTCTGGTCTTGCCTCCAGAGACTCTTTTTTCTTTAAAGAGTTATCTATTTAATTATTGGGGGGGAGGGGCAGAGAAGGAGAGAGAAAATCTCAAGCAGACTCCCTGCTGAGCACAGAGCACAGGGCTCGATCCCACGACCCCGAGATCACGACCAGAGCTGAAATCAAGAGTTGGACACTTAACCGACTGAGCCAGTCCATCTAGGCTGTCTGAGTGGCAGAGTCGTTTAATGATATCTGTACTCGGTGGAATGGTGTCTCCAACGCCCACACCCACCACCCAGACCAAATTCATGTTCACCCGGAACCTGTGAATGCCTGTGAACGCGATTTAATTTGAAAATAAATAGGGTATTTGCAGATGTAATCCAGTTACTTTAAGGTCATACTGGATTAAGGTGGGCTGTAAATCCAGTATGACTGGTGTCCTCAAAGGAGAAGGGGAAATTTGGAGAAGCAGAGGTACAGGGAAAAGTGCATTTGTGTGGATGGAGGCAGAGACTGAAGGGATGTACCTGGAAGCCAAGAAATCAGGAAAGAGGCAAACAGATTCTCCTTCGGAGCCTCTGGAAGGAACCACCTCTGCCCATACCCTGATTTCAGACTTCCAGTCTCTGGAACTGAGGTGATACATTTCTCTTATTTTAAGCCACCTCATTTGACGTACTTTGTTACCACTGCTCTAGGAAAGTAGTACAATATTACCAGAAATGTGATGCTTTGTTGCATGTAACCCTTCAAGTGCTTTTGCTTTATTTTTCCACTCATTGTTTAAGAACATACATTTCTCTGTGATGTCTGTAATGTGACTACTTAGTTTTTTTCCCAATGTTTTATTATTGAAAAATTTTAAATTGCAGTCAAGCTGAAAGCACCTCACCATGAACACGTGTATCCCCACTACCTAAGTCCTACCATTTATTTACATCTTATGGGTTTTTTTTTAAAGCAATCTTTAAAGGTTTGTATATATCAACATCTAACACTTGTAATTATGAGGCCATATCGAAAGGCATGATTACTAAATAAGTGTTCAATTTATTTGCCTCCCTTAAAAAATTTTGGTCTAATTTTCATACAGTAAAAGATTTTATTTATTTATTTCCAAGAGAGCACCAGCCGGGGGGAGGGGCAGAGGGAGAGGAATAAGCAGACTCCCGGCTGATCAGGGAGCCGGATGCAGGGACTCGATCCCAGGACCCTGGGATCATGACTTGAGCCGAAGGCAGATGCCTAACTGACTGAGGCACCCAGGTGCCCCAAAGATTACCAATCTTAAGCGTATATTTTGATAAATTTTGACAGTCATATGCTTCCTTGTAGCCAATGTCCAAATCAAGATATAGAACATTTTCATCATCCCAGGAAGACCGAGGAATCTATTTTTAAGGAGCCCCTCTTCTGATTTTGATGAAGGACGGTGGGGGGATAAGCCGCCAGTTCCCCTGGCCTGAGGGACAAGAAGTGTGAGATTTACAACATGGCTACCTCACTGTTCTTCCAGCCTCTAGCCATAGGCTGTGGACACAAAGCAGAGAAGGCACACAGGACCACCCGTGTTCAGACTTCTGGCCACAAGGCTGCTTCCAGGCACTCTCTCCACACTCTTCCCCACCCCTGCATTCCCTGCTGAAATCATTACCCTTCCATGACCGCTTGGACACCCACTTTGAATGCTCCCCTCCCTTCCAGTCTTGGTGACTGGGGCCTGTCGCCTGCGTGGGCTTCCTTGAGCTGCTTCCTCTCTGCTCTGGCCACATGATCTCAGCGTCCAGGGCATGCTAGGCAGCCCCAGCCCCTGAAAGTCAGGCTGTTTCCCCAAGGCCAGCAACATGGCCCAGAAATGACGCTCAGCTCCTGTCCTGCCTTTTGCTTTCTCTAGTGGAGCAGGTGGGGACAGAATCCTGGCTGGAATGAAACAGAAGGAAGACAGAGAGAGAGAAAAAAAAGAAAAAAAAAACCAAAACTAAAGGCTGAAACCTAATAAAAAATGAGTTGTTTCAATGGTACAGAATAAAGCCCCCAAATGGACCAAACTATATCTCTGAATGGTTGATGTATGATAAAGGTGTCGTTTAAACCAGTGGGAAAAGCAATTATTCCATAAATCTACTAGGATAGGGCGCCTGGGTGGCTCAGTGGGTTAAAGCCTCTGCTTTCGGCTCAGGTCATGATCTCAGCGTCCTGGGATCGAGGCCCACATCGGGCTCTCTGCTCAGCAGGGAGCCTGCTTCCTCCTCTCTCTCTGCCTGCCTCTCTGCCTACTTGTAATCTCTCTCTCTGTGTCAAATAAATAAATAAAATCTTTAAAAAAAAAAATCTACTAGGATAACAACCACTTGGTCATTTGGAAAAATACAAACCTAAACTCATCTCTATTTTGTTCCTTATACCAAAAAAATTTCAGGTAGATAATAAATTCAAGAAAAAACAAACAATAACAAAAACATGAAGCATAACATTAAGATACTAAAATATTTAAGATTTTATTTATTTTAGGGAGAGAGAAAACATGTGTGCAAATACCTGTGAGCAAAGGGAGGAGCAGAGGGGGAAGGAGAGGGAGAGAAAGAGAGAATCTCAAGCAGACTCCCTGCTGAGCATGGAGCCCTACAGGAGGCTCAATCCCATGACCCTGAGATCATGACCTGAGCCAAAACCAAGAGTCGAGGTTTAACTGACTGAACTGCCCAGGCTCTCTGATACTAAAATATATTTTTCAAAGATTTTATTTGACAGAGAGAGAGAGAGAGAGCACAAGCAGGGGGCAGTGGCAGGCATAGAGAGAGGGAGAAGCAGGCTTCCCGCTAAGCGGGGACCCAATGCAATGAGGGGCTCGATCCCAGGACCCTGAGATCATAACCTGAGCCGAAGACGGATGCTTAACCGACTGAAAAACCTAAGAACCCCTAAAATATTTTTTATGTATAAAATCTTCAAGTAGAGGTGGTCTTTCTAAGAATGATAAACCAACATGTTTTACAACATGGAAATTTTAAAGGTTTAAAGGAGAAAAAACATCAAACAAGTCAAAAGACAAATGAAAACTGAAGGACAAATAGTAACACGTATGATAGAAAATGGATAGAAAATATTATATTAATATAATATCCTTTATATATAAGGAGTGATTATAAATCAATAAGAAAAAGATCCCCCCCCTTGGTTTAAGCACATGCTTAAGATTTGTCCCTATGTATGTGCAGCAGAAATACTGGGAACCCAGAGACTGGCCACATTCCAGGATCTCTTAGAACTACACGTTTCTCATCCATGACATGGGAGAACTGACATCTGTCCCACCTACCTGAAGGGCTCAAATAGAAATCTATGAGAAATACCTAGAAAAATGTAAGTCACCATACAAACTATTAATTCTAGAAGGATCATTATTATCCAAGTGTTCTTTATCTGAGTCCCTGGAGATTCAAGCTGCAAAAAACAGCAAAAATCACCTTAACGTGCAACCATCCGCAAGCCAACTGACCGTTTACGAGTTTAGCTCCTGCTTAAACATTGACCCTTGCCTCTCCCAGATTCCACAGTCTACTTAGGCAAAGTGATGGTTGGGGTTGCTGTCATCTGACAAGATACAATGTAACAAAATGCAAACCCACAACAAAGTGAAATTGAAAATCAATGCCAAAATACAAAAAGTTTCATGAAGTCAATGAAACTGATAGACAACCGTTCATAATTCCACTCCAAAATAAGGATCTGGCAAAGTTAGACTGTTTAACACTGAAACACAGGTGACCAGCAAAGGATGAGCTCTTCAAAAGAGAATGAATGACCTGTATATCAAAGGATCAAGAGAGAGATCCCTAGCTCTTAAATACTCTTGCAAAAAGACTCTTTATGATCATGCTGTGAAAATCCAATGTGAAGTTTGGAATGCCACACTGTGTTTTCATACAGTTTTGCCAGAAAAACCACTCGTGTGCACAAAACCCACATGACTTATTATTTGCTCAATTTAAGAACCTGCATGCAAAGGCAATCTTAATTTGGTTGTCAGGTTAAAATAAATGAGACAAATTTTTCGGTTTCATTTTTATTTTAATTTCTTCTTCTTTTTTTTTTTTAAGTAATCTCTGTGCACAACATGGGGCTTAAAGTCATGACCCTGAGATCAAGAGTCTCATGTTCTACCGATGGAGCCAGCCAGGTGCCCCTTCATTTTCATTTTTAAATATAACCAGTTCCCGGGTATCTGGGTGGCTCAGTTGGTTAAGCAACTGCCTTTGGCTCAGGTCATGATCCCGGAATCCCGGGATTGAGTCCCGTATCGGGCTCCCAGCTCCATGGGGAGTCTGCTTCTTCTTCTGACCTTCTCCCATCTCATGTTTTCTCTCTCTCTCTCTCTCAAATAAATAAATAAATCTTAAAAAAAAAAAGATAATCAGTTCCCATCTCCCAACCCCTATCCCATTTTCTATGAAATCTAGTCTCCATTTAAAGTAGATTTGTTTCAAGTGACCTTTTTTTCCTAGGAGTCAAGGACCTTCCTATTTAGGTCCAAGGAACAATCAAATTTTTTATAGCCCCCTATTTGCAACGTGCAAAAGCCATTACACTTGGCATGCCAATGGGTCTTGCCTGGGATGAAAGAAAACACCCACTAAATCAGGCTAGTCTAGCCTTGTCCCTGGCCTGCGGGGAGTGGTGTATAGGATCACAGAAGCTGTCTTCAGTCAGCCCAGTGCAGATGGACTTTATTCCTCCATAGCAACCAGTCTCAAAGTGGGGGCCTTGAACTGACTTAAAAATTTTTGAGGTCTTTCGTCTCTGTGGATAAATGATGCCCGTTTCAATTTGTTATTATAGAAGACTAAGGACTAGGGGCACCTGGGTGGCTCAATCAGTTAAACGTTTGCCTTTGGCTCAGGTCATGATCCCACCACCGTCTTGGGATCGAACCCCATGTCAGGCACTCTGCCCGCTTGTGCACGAGTGTGCTCTGTCAAATAAATAAATAAAAGCTTAAAAAAAAAAAGACTAGAGCTTACCAACTGAGTGGGTTAGTATGGACCACTGATATTTGGAACTTAGAAAACTAAAACTATTACCAGAGATCCACTTTCCAGTGGGAAATCTGAGCCAAGCATTATGGGGAAGGTTCTACAAGGCACACTCTATTCCTTTTAAATTCTATTCCCTTTAAGATGACTTCACATAGATAATTATCAACCAAGTCTGTTGTAGATCTCAAGGTTGACTTGTGTAGTCACCTGTTCTTGTATCAACAGAATTTCTGGCTCTTAGTTTTCTTATGACAGGACTTGATGATGTATTTATATGCATCACAGTTCCCCAAATTTGCTTATCTGGTACCACTATTTAAATACCTTGCATTATACTATCAAGGCAGGAAAACAAAATATTTGGAGACTTATGCTTCACGACAAAAAATCTTGAGTATGACGTTTATATATCATATCATCCTAGATGAGTGGTGATTAGAGAAGATGGGAGAACCGCAGTTCTGAGACCATACGCTTTAGAGAAATTTGCATGAAAAGACACAGGGAAGAGTAAACAGAACTGGAAATCTAGACATCCTGGGTCCTGCCTGTGCACATCATGCAGGCACTTAAAGCCACATGGGGCTGGTCACAGCCCTGAGAGCAATGAGGGCTCTCGACTGGCATTTTCCATGATTGACTTCATGCCTACCCTGGTAGGGGACTCATGGGCATGCGCGAATGGCAGTAGCCTGGTATGGAAGACAGTGGCCAACTCTGGCTGAGACTAACTGGACAAAGGCAGAAATGAGAGACTGCTTCGATAGCCTTCCATCCTTTCCGCCAAACTCCCAGCCCTTTTAGCCAACAAAGAACTGGAAAGAGATTTTTTTTTTTAACTTTGTAATTCTTGAAGTATCTTGCATGTGCTAAGATTACCACTTTCTTTTTCAATTATGCGTAGGTCTCAGTTTTCCAAGCAGCTCGCTCATTCACACAGTAAATAAGGAAGAACATTATGAACTCTGTAACGCAGGTGCAGGCATAGGGCAGGAAGCTCTGTGGAAGAAGCGGGCCCTGGAGCCAGACCGAAAGGATGTGGCAGTGGGGAGGCCCTAAAGGTTTAGGAATACTGCAGTGGCATGACAAAATTCTCTTTAGGAAAGGTCGCAGGCACTGAGGTGCGGGAGAGACCTGCCTGGGAGACTGTTGCAAGAATGAGCTTAGCGGGGTGCTGGCCAAAGAAGGGCAGTAGCGGGGAGCCATCCTGGATGGAAGACTGAGGAAGCTCATGAGGAATAGTGCGTGGTCTGTGCCAGTGCTCTGTCTTCCAGTTAGTCTCCATTCTTTCCTTTCTACTCCTGTGGCTTCTCAAGGACACAGCAGACAGTGGAGACAGTTGCCATCAAGAGTAAGGAAGGGGCGCCTGGGTGGCTCAGCCAGTTAAGGGTCTGCCTTTAGCTTAGGTCATGATCTCGGGGTCTTGGGATTGAGCCCCGAATCGAGCTCCCTGCTCAGCGGGGAGTCTGCTTCTTGCCCTTCCCCTCTGCTCTCTCTCTCTCTCTCTCAAATAAATAAAATCTTCATTTAAAAAAAGAGTAAGGAAGACACAGAGAATCCCCCAGATGGAGGATTGAACAGAAGCAGCTACCCAGTAGAGTATACGTTATATGGTTCCATTTAAACTTTGCAAACTTCTCTGTGAGATGAGGAGCAAGAGAAACCAGCCAAGAAGACTGACAACAAAGAAGACTAACAACCAGGGCTACAGGTGGTGAGGCAGGTGGAGTGATGCACCCACCTGCCCCCCAGTCTACGTCCCCACACCCGGCACCCATGAATATGTTATCGTACATGGCAAAAGGGACTTTGCCGATGTGATTAAGTTTAGGGCCTTGCGATGGGGAGATGATCCTGGATGATCCTAGCAGGCTTAGTGTAATCACAAGGGACCTTAGAAGTGAACTCTGAAGGCAGGAGAGTCAGAGAAGGAGACGTGAGAGCAAAGGTTGGAGAGATGCAAGTGCTGGCTGGGGAAGCCAAGTATATCAGAAGTTTCTAAAAGCTGGGAAAGGGGGTGCCTGGGTTGGTTAGGCATCCAACTCCTGATCTCAGCGTCGTGANCCGCATCGGGATCTCTGCTCAGCAGGGAGCCTGCTTCCTCCTCTCTCCTCTCTCTGCCTGCCTCTCTGCCTACTTGTAATCTCTCTCTGTGTCAAAATGAATAAATAAAATCTTTAAAAAAAAAAATAAGTAAATAAAAAACACTGTTTAAAATGAATGAATGAGTGAATGAACGAATGAATGAATGAATGCTGAAAAGGCAAGAAAATGGATTCTTCCTTAGAACCTTCAGAAGGAAGGCTGCCCTGCTGACTCATTTCTGACTTCTGAACTCTGGGACCATAACACAATACCTTTGTGTTGCTTTAAGTCACTGGGTTCATGGCAATCTGTTAGAGCAGCCACTGGAAACTCGTGCCAGGGAAGAACTAAAGGATGTGGTCTCCAGAAGCCAAGTGAAGGAAGTGTACCAGGAGGAATGGTGACTGCGTCAAGAGATGCTTCCAGACCAGGTAAGGAAAGGTGTGAACTGGCGACCGGCTTTGGGGAGGCAAAGGTCCCGTTGACCGTGGCGAGGGGAGTCTCAGTGGTGGGGGGGAGCACCCTGAGTCCTCCTGCACTTAGGTGTCCTACGCCATTGGATTACTCAAGCCCTGAGGCTCTGCCTGGCCAGACCCCCAAAGGCTGGCAGAAACACACATGGCAGATTCTGTGGACTTCTCAGCCACTCAGAGAAGGATGCACTCTATGGGATGAGGCCCCAGCACCCAGAGTCATTTGGATATCAGAGTTACGCCAACAGCAGTGGCTGGGGAGTTGAAGTTTGCCTTCCTCCGGGGTCTTCTCGAACAGAAGGCTATCAGAGGCATGGTCGGATGTTTGCCCATGGGAGGAGGTCCCAAGGTCGCATGTGGGGGGTGGGGTACGAGCCACCTTTTCACAGTTATTAGCCTCTTGGTGGAAGGTTTGGAGTGAGGGAAGGATTCTGGTAGGACTATGATAAAAGCTGTCGCTCTCTCACTAGAAAAATGCACAACCCCATTCACCAACCCCAGAAAATGATCCATAGAACACCAGGATTAAGAAGCTCCGCTTTGTACGTTTTCCAAAGTATGATGTTTACTCCACTGATGGGACCTGAGATGATTTTAGGAGATACAAGGGATGAGCATCTCTTATCTGAATAGCTCTCTATTTCCAAGTGCATATAAAACTTGTGATGTCACTGATATTACTGCCTAGGGTAAGTGGGAAAATAGAAAGTGAGTCTACCCAAAGATAAATCTTAAGTATAATAGTTCAAGTGGTATACCAATTCAGAAAAAAACTTGACAGTGATTCACACAGGGAAACACAGTAGCTATGACCTTGGGAAGAGATTTGAACCCAAATCTATTTCCTTTCCTCTAAATGAGGACTGCAGCTCAGAGGCACCTGGTGGGCTCAGTCAGTTATGCGTCCAACTCTTGGTTTCTGCCCAGGTTGTGATCTCAGGGTTGTGAGGTGGCGCCCCATGTTGGGTTCTGTGCTCAATGGGGTGTCTGCTTGGAATTCTCTCTCTCTGCCCTCCCCCTGCTCACATGCTCTCTTTCTCTCTCCCTGTTTCTCACTCTCTCAAACAGATAAATAAAAGGGCGCTTGGGTGGTTCAGTTGTTAAGCATCTGCCTTTGGCTCAGGTCGTGATCCCAGGGTCCTGGGATCAAGCCCCACCTTGGGCTCCCCACTCAGCGGGAAGCCTGCTTCTCCTTCTCCCATTCCCCCTCCTTGTGTTCCCTCGCTTGCTATGTCTCTGTCAAATAAATAAAATCTTTAATAAAATAAAAGAGATAAATAAAATCTCAAATAAATGCTGGTTGTAGCTCAATAAACAGACCCCATGCCCCACTAACCGCATGAGCTACAGCTGGAAGAACGCTGCTCTTACCTGAGCTTGCAGTGGGAGCCTGACCCCGCCTCCACCACCCCTGAGGGTCAGGATAAGAAGAGGGCTTGACTTCTCTGCTCAGCCATAGCCCTCTCACTCGCTCTAGGTGGGCAGCTTGGCTTCCTCAAGTGCAAGACCACGACCACAGCAGACCTCATTTCACCCCGACGGTATGTTGGCTCAAACGAGTTTAACTTGTGGGGTGTGTGTGTGTGTGTCTTTATGTGTGTGTGAATGTGTGTTAGAGTACCTAGGGGTGTGTGAAGAGGTGTGGCAAATTGGAGAGCAAAGGAAACCAAAGGCACCAGGCCTTCTTTCTGGAAATTTCATAGTGGAGCTCCAGAATGCTCCCCCAAGGACTACACTGGGGAAGAAGGACCGCTGGAAGGAGTACCATTCAGAAATGAACTTCAGGGACACCTGGGTGGCTCAGTCAGTGAGGCGTCTGCCTTCTGCTCAGGTCATGATCCCAGAGTCTTTGGAATGAGCCCTGCATTGGGCTCCCTGCTCATCCGGGAGCCTGCTTCTTCCTCTTCCCCTGCCTGCCCTGCTCATGCTCTCTGTCTCTCAAATAAATAAATAAAATCTTAAAAAAAAAAGAAAAGGAAAAGAAAAAAGAAATGAACTCCAAACAAATGGAGCTGGTTCATGACATTCCCCCTTCCCATCGGCCCTCCTGGTCCTCACCCTCTGGGAGCTGGGCTCGAAGCTCCACACATGGCAGCATCTCTGGTCTAGCAGGAGAGAGAAGGGAGGGGAAGAACACAATATGAAGGTCGCTCGAAGGGCTTAGCCAGAGAGAAGGACAGAGATGTCTCCATTCGGGCCTTCAGAAGGGGGCTTCTCTCTGTACAGGATACTCCGTGCCAGATTTCTCCTCTGACTACCTTCTCCCTCAGTTTAAGGACAACACTGTACTAGTTTCCAGAAGAGAAATCTGTAGACAGAAGCTGACAGGCAACTGGAGTATTGGTTAAGTATGACTACTGGCCAAGTCTGAGCCATGGGTCTGTTAGTTTTGTTTTTTCCCTACAACCTCAGACTGGGGTCCAGATACAAGGATGCCTGCAAAATGGCCACGTTGGGACTCTTGGAGTAACAGGTGAGTGCAGGGGTAGGAAGCAAGTTTGGTCTCTGTATTCTGAGTCCTCCCTGAGAGTCAGGTAAGGCAAAGTGAAGCGAAACGAAGCAAGAGCGAACCGTAGGGTTGGGTGGTTGGCAGCGTTGGGAGGTGGAGCCGTGGCGGGCAGCTGGCCTGGGGTGATCCTTGCTATCTGGTAAGAGAAGCCATGCCCTAAGGCTCCTGTTTATAGGACACAGTTACAATGGAGGATGGCTCCCCTGAGCCATCACAAATCTCCAACTCTCTGGTATTCTGACCCCAACCTCTCGTTTCCTGCACTCCGCTGGGGTTGTATCTACAGCTAAACCTCTCTGCCCTTTCAGCATGACCTGACACCAAACACCAGCTTCCAGGATTTAGCTGGACTGCTGCTGCAGAATGCTGAGCCCTGGCATTTTACCTGAGAAAGCTCCCAAATTCAACCCCCTTCTCCCCTGGGTCACCGCCCTCATCGCGTAATCCACCATCGCTTCTTACCCAGGCTATGCGGTACCCTCCTGCATAATCTCCTCACACCCACTCAGGCTCCCTCTGTTCCTTCTTGGCCCTGCAGCCAGGGTGTTCTTCCAAAGATGCAAATCTGACCACACCACACCCCTGCTTGATTGAATCCCTTCCCTGGTTTCCTGTCGTTCTTAGAATCAGGTCCCAAATACTGCCCACAGTCTAGGAGGCCTGGCATGACGTAGTCCCTGCTGATATCAGGCCTCTTTCCCCTTCTCTCCTTGCCCACCAGCCTCTAGCCACACTGGTTTTATTTGTCCCCTGACTGTGCCAAGTCCTTAGCCTTCAGAGCCTTCTTCACACACACTGTTCCCTCTGTCTGGAATGCTCATGCCACCACACTTGACCAGGCGAACACACCTGACCAGCTACCCATCAATTAGCTCTCAGTGCAAGTGTCACCTTCTCAAGAAAGCTCTCCTTGAACTCCTCACCTCCAAATCCACATTCTGCTGGTACCAGATAATGAAATAATTATTGTGCCATTAGTATGTCCCCTCATTGGCCTGTTAGCTCCAAGAAGACCGTACTGGTTCTGTCCATCTGTCCATCGGTGCCTCCTCGGTGCCTAGCTCAGTGCTGACAATCGTTCAAGGACCAAGTGAGTGAGTGAATAAATGATTGATGTATTAGACTAGACAGTCCCGTGCGGAGCCACCAGGAGCAGTTTATCCTTTTATCCAAAGATCTAAAAGCACTTGCTGGGGCCACTCTGAAAACAAGAGGTAGAAGCAAGCAACAACTGTTGGCTTAATGCCCAAGCATGACGGTCCCACTGTCACCAATCCTACAGCGGAACCTGGAGTCAGTCTGTCTCGGGCTCAGCCTACCTGGACCCCTGTGGATGGGGGCAATCCCCCATATCCCAAGATCCTTGGGATGGAGATAGCATCGATTTTGGAGTTGGGTACATTTGGCTTTCCCACTAACTAGCTCTTTAACCTTGGACAAGTTACAGAGCCTGCCTGAGCCTCAGTTTCCACATCCTAAAATGGGGATTAAAAAAAGAACAAAACAACCTACCCTGGGATGAGATGGAGGCTTAAATAGCATCATGAGGCTGTCCTGCACAGCAGAGAGCGGTTCACAGTGCTAATCTGCCCCCCCCCACACTGGCTTACCCCTGTCCTTTCGCTCTTTTGGACACCCATGCCAGCATGCAAGACAAGAAATAAAGGGAGGTCTGAGGGATGGGAGGACAGAGTCCACCCAAGACACTCCCCCAACCTCTCCACCTACCCAAGGGAAGCCCTAGTGCAGACTTGGGTGGCACCAGGAAACCCAAACTGGCTGAGAAGGATAACTGAAATGTGACTTTTGGAAGCAGCAGGAGGGTGAGATGGAGAGGGGAGGGCAGCTGAGGCTGCAAGCTATTATTCAACAGAAATGAAGAACAGATGCAAAGAGGGAGAGGCTGATGAGGAAACAGGAAGGAAAGACTGGGAGTGTGAGGGGCTAGTAAAAGGTGATCCAAATTGTCAGATGGCAGAGGCTGCAGAATGAACAACTAGGAAGGAGGGAGTAACTTGGGAGGTGGTGGTAGAAAGAGCAGGTAGAAGAGGGTCAGGTCAGCAGCAAGGCTGGAGAGGAAGGACAACTCCTGGTGGGGGGGGGGGCGGCGGGTAGTGACCTGTTACCTGGAGAGAAGAGGGAAGCGAAGGTGAGGGCGGAGGCTGTCACCTTGGGTCCTCCTAGAGGACAGGTGGACTGGGCTTGCCGGTGCGTGGGGAGTGGGGGAGGAAAGACGGGGAGCAAGGGGGAGGGTGTGACCCCGGGGCCGGGATGTACCTGGGGGTCTCCCTGCAGCTCGCCCACGTAGTACTGCTCCAGCCAGCGGCGCGCGTTGGCCGAGTGCCGGTGCGGCGGCCCGTCCAGGTCGGCGCTCACATCCTCGCCAGCCCGCGCCCGCAGCAGCTGCTCGCCCCCCGGGTGGTGCCGCACGAAACCAGTGAGGTCGTAGAGGCGGGCCCCGCGGCGGACCCAGCAGGCGCCGGCCGCCAGGCGCCGCTGGACCTCGGCGGGTGAGAAGGAGACGGCGGGGGGCGGAGCGGAGGCCATGGAGGGAGACCGAAGCTCGCAGCTGGAAGCCCGGACTTCTGCTCGGCGGCAGCCCGGCTCTCCTCTAACATCCCCGGAGCCCGGGCCGCCTTGACGGGCCGTCCGCCACCGCACCTGCTCATTTGCATGCCGCGCTCCCATTGGCGGCTCGGCCGGACGCTGCCCGAGCCCGAGGCTCCCTCGTCCTCATTGGCCGAGGGGAAGCCCGGACGACCCGAGCTGGGCGGGCCACCCGCTGCGGGCCGCCAGCCAGGTGGCCCTAGGCAGGTAGAGGGCGCGCCCGCCAGGTGTGTCCCGTCGCAAGAGGACAGCGAAGGGGACGGGCAGAGGCAGGCAGAGCAACTCTTCCTGTCGCGGGTGGCTGCATGGACGGACATCCCCCGTGGCCTGATCGCTTTTGGAATAACTCTTGCTGCTGCTTGTTGGGAGAAACTTGCAGTTCTCGATTCTCAGGCTCCAGGAGGGGGCGAGGAGTGGGGGAGGCAGGCCGAGGACAAGAGTAAGGCGAGTGGGGCTCTGGGCTCTGGCGCCCCCAAACTCCATAATCACAATCTATAATATTTTAATGTGATGTTGAAAAATCCTATCGTTACACAACAGCCGCGAATGTACTTAAGGCCACTGTACACTTAAAAATTGTTAAAA
>LNAC01000200.1:2599607-2637753 GCA_002007465.1 Ailurus styani | reverse complement strand
AAGCAGGGGGAGTGGGAGAGGGAGAACAGGCTTCCCACAGAGCAGGGAGCCTGCTTCCCCCTCTCTCTCTGCCTGCCTCTCTGCCTACTTGTGATCTCTCTCTCTCTGTGTCAAATAAATAAATAAAATCTTTAAAAAATTGTTAAAATGGTAAATTTTATAAACATTGTATCTTTCACAATAACAATATGATAGTTATCACAAAATATAATAAAGCGCGTTTGTTGTTGTTTTGCTTTTGCTTTTTGACAGAGAGACAGCGCTCGAGCAGGGGAGGGGCAGAGGGAGAAGGAAAGAGAAAATCCCAAGCAGACTCCATGCCCAGCATGGGCCTGACTGGGGCTCAATCCCACCACCCTGAGATCATGACCAGAGCCCATCGAATGCTCAATCAACTAAGCCACCCAGGTGCCCCTATAATAAAGAATTTTTTTTAATTGAGCTTGAAAGTCAGTTGTGTAAGCAGATTACACTTTATTTTTTTTTAAGATTTTATTTATTTATTTGACACACAGAGAGAGATTACAAGGAGGCAGAGAGGCAGGCAGAGAGAGAGAGAGAGGAGGAAGCAGGCTCTCTGCTGAGCAGAGAGCCCGATGCGGGCCTCGATCCCAGGACCCTGAGATCATGATCTGAGCGGAAGGCAGAGGCTTTAACCCACTGAGCCACCCAGGCGCCCAAGAATTTTTTTGTAAATAAAACTTTACTGGAATGGGGGCTAGTGAGGCAAGAGAAGCAAGGTGGTAAATTGCAGGGTTGGATCTTTTCCTTAATATTTAAAATTTTAGGGGCGCCTGGGTGGCTCAGTGAGTTAAAGCCTCTGCCTTCAGCTCAGGTCATGATCTCAGGATCCTGGGGTTGAGCCCCGCATCAGGCTCCCTGCTCAGCAGGAAGCCTGCTTCCTCCTCTCTCTGCCCGCCTCTCTGCCCACTGGTGATCTCTCTCTCTCTGTCAAATAAATAAATAAAGATTAAAAAAACTGTTTAAAATTTTAGTATTGTGTTCATTATGGATTATTTTTTGCATTAAGTTTGAATTAAATACTGCATTAAAATATTGTTTATCTTGATTATTAAGTTTTTTGGCATGGGCGTAAATTTTGCATGCTGACTGCCTCGCCTGCAAAACTCTCATCTTGCCTTGGAGGGAGGACCCTGAAGGAAGAACAGAGAATCCAGCTGGGCTCTGTCTCTCTCAGGAAGTTATTTTCAGAGTCACTCTTGTTTATGTTCTGGGACTGGGCACCTCTGCCCAGCCAGCACTGGGAGAAAGCCTGGGCCGGATGTCTCAGAGGCCACCCCAACAATAGATGTGCCCAAGGTCAAGATGGTTGTCCTTTCCTTCTCCCTCTTCCAGGCCTCTCCTGGCACATCTTCAGGGAGTAGGGAAATTGGACTGAGTCTATGGATCTGGAAGGAACTCCTGTCCAACAGGCCTGGAGGCCTTAGGTCACAAATGGTGCTTTTCACAGGTGGTGAATGCATTGTCACCCTCACCCCATTTCCACGCCTTCTCTGTTCCGAATACCTTACATGTGCAAAAGCAATCAGACACACACTCACAGGTGTCCTCAAGTACTCCTTGCTGACAATATCTTCGGGGAAACCCCTATTTGCGTTTCTCACCATTGCCTTAAACTATTATGTGAAGTTGAACAAGTAGTTTATGGCATCTATTCAGAATCATAACACATTTCTTGCCATAGTAATTTTAATTCTAAAAAATGTGACCTTACAGATATATTGTGTAAGGATGTATATGTAATGACATTAATTGCAACACTGTTTATAGACTAGAAACAACCCAAATATTCATAAGGGAGGACTGGTTTTGTCAATGTCCACGAAAAAGTCTACTGAGATTATGAAAGGAGTTGCATTGAATCTTTAGATTAATTTGGAGACAATATGTTTGTAATACTAAGTCTTCCTATTTAAAAACTTGAGTTAAATCTCTACTTATTCAGGTTATATGCAATACTGTTCCATAAAGTTTAAAGTTTTTTGCATATAGGACTGGCACATACATGCAAATTAATTCCTAATATACCTTATAGGGTTATTTTTTTTTTGCTATTGTAAATGACTTCTTTTTAAAGTAAATTTTTGGTTAAAGTATGACACCCATAGAAAAAGGTATGTAAAATTATAAGTGCACATACAGCTCAAAAAATTTTCACAAAATGAACACACACACTTATCAGAAGATAGACACCAGCAGCCCCACAGAAGCCTCCCTCCCTCCTTTTTTGACAGTTACAACCTACCTTCTTCCCCAAGGAAAATCACCATATTGTTTTCAAAAATGACATTTGTTTTGTCTACTTTTGAATTTCATATTTTTAAAAATATTTTATTCATTTATTCATTTGGAAGACAGAGATATGAATATATACATATATATATATATAGAGAGAGAGAGAGAGAACAAGCAGGGGCAGCAGCAGAGGGAGAGAGAGAGAGAGCACAGCAGGGGGAGGGGCATAGGGAGACAGAAGAAGGCTCCCTGCTGAGCAGGGAGCCCGATGCAGGACTTGATCCCAGGACCCTGGGATCATGACCTGAGCCAAAGGCAGACGCTTAACCAACTGAGCCACCCAGGTGCTCCTGAACTTCATGCTAATGGAATAATACAGAGTGTGCTCTTTTGTAACGACCTCCTTTTACTCCCATTATGTTTGTGACAGTCACCCATGTTTCGGGGTATGGTAATCATTTGTACGTTCCTATTGCTGTATAGTACTCCACTATGTGAAGCTGCCACACCTAGACATTCTGTCATAGATGGCTATTTGGGTTGCTTCCAGTTTGGGGCTACTAAGAATAGTACAGGTAAGTACATTCTTGCACATTTCCTTTCATCAACATTTCAATGCATTTCTGTCAGGTCGATAGCCAGTAGTAGACTTGAGTGTGTTCAGCCTCAGTGGATACCGCCAATCGAAAACATACCAAATTACATGCCGCCCCTCCCACTGAAATTCCAATTTCTCCATACCCTGGCCACACTTGATATTACTCCTCTTTTAAAGATGTTTTTACTTCACAGACCTGTACCCCTGGGGCAAATAATACATTGTATGATAATAAAAAAAATTTTTAAATGTTTTTATTTAGTTATTTCTACTGAATTCTGTGTCTTTAAAAAACTAATTATGTGAGTCTCTTTTTATTCTAAAAATGGGAGTTCTTTGTCAGCTACATGTATTGCACATAGTTTCTACCAAGCGTGGCTGGCATTCATTCTTTCTTTCTTTCCTTCCTTCCTCCCTCCCTCCCTTCCTTCCTTCTTTCTTTTTTCCTTTCTTTCTTTTTCTTTCTAGATTTTATTTATATTCAAGTTAGTTAACATATAGTGTATTATTGGTTTCAGGGATAGAATTTAGTGATTCATCAGTTACATGGATCTGGAAGCAACTCCTGTCCAACAGACCTGAAGGCCTTGGGTCACAAATGGTGCTTTTCACAAGTGGTGAATGCATTGTCACCTTCACCCCATTTTCACACATTCTCTGTTCCAAATACCTTACATGCATTACCTTTTTTCTTTCTTAATGGCTTCTTTTGAAGGACATGGGTTTTGGTTTTTCATAAAGTAGTTTGATTTATCAGTCTTTTATTTTATGTTTGGAGTTTTTTATGTCTTAAGAAATATTTGCCTACCACCAAATAATAATTATACTCTTCTATATTACTTTTTAGAAGCTTTCTTGTTCTATCTTTCATATTTAGATCTCTAGTCAACTTGAAATTGATTTTTGGAGATGGTGTAAGATATGGGTCATGATTCATTTTTTTCCATATAGACATTCAATTTGTTCAGCAATGGCTATTGAAAAAAACAGTCTTTTCTGCACTTCTCTGCGGTATCAGTTTCTTGGTTCTTAAATCTGTGCCACTAATACATTTGGTCTATTCTTGAACCAATACCATAGTACTTAAGTACTATATACTTTAAATAAGTTATAAAACCTGGTAGGATAAATCCTTCAACTTTGTTCTTCTTTTTTTTAATTTTAACTTTGTTCTTCTTCAAGATTATCTTGGCTGTTCATGGCCCTTTTAGTTTCCATGTATATCTTAGAATCAGCTTGTTCATTTTTACCTTAAAAAGCTGATGGGATTTTGGGGTGCCTGGGCAGCTCAGTCAATTAAGCATCTGACCCTGTATCTCAGGATTTTGTGTTCAAGGCCCATGCTGGGCTCCATGCTGGGTGCTGAGCCTACTTAAAAAAAAAAAAAAAAAAAAAAAAGCTGATGGGATTTTGTTTGGAATTGCATTGAATCTACAGGCTGGGGAGGATAAATAATTTTATGTTGTTGAATCTTCTAATCTGTCAATATGGTATATCCTTGCATTTATGTTAGGCTTCTTTAACCTAAATCAGTGTTTTCTACAATTTTCCATGCAGAGGCATGTACACCTTCTATTAGATTTATTTCCAGGAATTTCATGGTTTTTATACCATTACATACATACACACACACACCCCCATATGTGTACATATACTTTTGCTATTTTATATATTATTATATGTGTTACATATATTACAGCTAATATAGCTATATATAGCTACATATAGAATATATAATATGTATAAACTAGCTAATACATATAGCTACATATACTATATAATGTATAGTAGACAATACATGATAATATAATATATAATAGCTAATATTAAAAATATATTATGCTATTATTATAATATTCCTGATATTGGTGACTTGGCCTTTTTCTTTTTTATTGATCAGGATTGCCAGAGGTTTATGAATTCAAGGAACCAAATTTTGGCTTTCTTCATTTTATTGATTATACATTTGTTTTTCATTTCATTGATTACTGGTTTTATTTATTTCTAAAGATTTTATTTATTTATTTGAGAGAGAGGGAGAGAGAGAAAGAGTGCGGGAGCTGAGGGTAAAGCATAGGGGAAGGAACAGAATGGAAGGAGAGGGACAAGCAGACTCTCCGCTGAGCAGGGAGCCCCACATGGGGTTCAATCTCAAAACCCTGAGATCATGACTCCAGTCAAAACCAAGAGTCGCAAGCTTAACTGAGCCACCCAGGTGGCTCCACTACTACTTTTATTTTTATATGCCTTCTCTTCTGTTATTTTGTGTTTGGTTTGGTGTTCTTTTTTTAAGTTCTTGAGATATATATTTAAATGATCAGTTTTGGGCTTTTGTTCTAACAGGCATTTAGGCTAGATACCATCAAGCAAAGTTGGCAAAACCTTCCACCATCATGGTAGGTTTGTCTGTTTCTCCTGTGGTTCTGTAAATACTTCCTTAACATATTTTGAGGCCACATTATTGAAAAAAAATTCAAAATTGTGACACCTTCCCAGTGAATTTGACCTTCTGTTATGAACAGAGTAAACCTCTTCATTATAAGAGTATAATTATTTTTATATTTACATATACTTAATATTCCTATACCAGCTGTATTTTGGTTATCACAAGCCTAATATATATTTGTTTGTGCTTTTTTTGTTTTTTACTTTTACTTTTTCCATAAACATACGTTTAGATTTCTCATAAATAGTGAATAGCGGGTTCTTAAAACATTTTTGACTGACAGCTTTTGCTTTTATTTTATTTATTTTTTTTTTAAGATTTTTTATTTATTTATTTCACAGCGGGAGAGAGATCACAAGGAGGCAGAGAGGCAGGCAGAGAGAGAGAGGGGGAGCAGGCTCCCTGCCAAGCAGAGAGCCGGATGCGGGCCTCGATCTCAGGACCCTGAGATCATGACCTGGGCCGAAAGCAGAGGCTTTAACCCACTGAGCCACCCAGGCGCCCAGCTTTTGCTTTTAAAGATTGAGAAGTTCAGGGGCACCTAGGAAGCTCAGGTAAGTGTCTGACTCTTGACTGAGGCTCAGGTCATGACCTCAGGGTTGTGAGATCAAGCCTTGGGTTGGGCTCCTCACTCAGCAGGGAGTGTGCTTGAGATTTTGTTTTCTCTCTCTCTCTTCCTCTGCCCTTCCCCCTGCTAGCATATGCGCTCTCTCTCTCTCTCTCTCTCTCTCTCTCCAATAAATAAATGAATATTTAAGAACAAAAAATATAAAAAATTATTGCAAAGGAAAAGTTGAATTCAGCTTGTGCTCAGTTCAGGAGCCCCTCCCAAAATGCTTGACTTCTGTGGATCATACTACCCCTTCCCTAGTCCCCACATATACAAAACCTTAGAATCCCTCAAAACCTATGCTGCAGCCACCTTCTTTAAAAGGCACCTCCTGTAACTCTCATTTCCTTTTCCTTTTTAAAAAAAGTTTAATTAATTAATTAATTAAAGTAATCTCTACACCCAATGTGGGGCTCGAACTCACAACCTGGAGATGGAACGTCGCACACTCCTCGGACTGAACCAGCCAGGTGCCCCTCATTTCCTTTTCATTTTAGAAACATTAAAGTTAAAAGTGACCCAACAGAAGGAATATGGCTCAATCTTATTCTTTGATAGGTGAACATGGGCCCCGAGATCACACCACCAGTTAGAAGCACATCTGGGAGCCAAGTTCTCTCTCACTTCGAGTTTAATGCTCGTTCTTCTATTGCCACTAGACGGGAGCAACTCAAGGAGCCAGCTTGCCTCCATGGTTGTTGCTTTGCTTCTCAGAGAGCCTCAGACACTGGAGTTGCTTCGTAAATATTTGTTGAAATTGAACTTCTCTCTGTAACTCGGCTGTTCCCCTCATGCCAAGACTAGTGCCGTGTCGCTGAGGGTCTCTCTTCCTCCAGGCCCCGCCCCTTCCAATCCCTCCTCAGCACCCCTGAAGAACTGACGTTTGATTTAGCCCATCTCATCACCCTGCTCAGAACCTGCCAGAGGTTCCCTCTTGCAAAAACAATGAGAGGCCAGTTCGATCTGGGACACAACCCCTAATGAACTCCTCAACATCCTCAAATGGCGAGATCCTTCTATCTCTCTACCTGGCTGGCCTGACCCCTAGATTCAAGGGCCACCTCTCCACAGAATCTTCTCCTTGGCATACAATGTCCTGTACTGTTACCCAATCCCTAACTAGACCAGAAGTGCCTGAATCTCCAGCACTTAGCACGCAGGATAAATAAACAGATATCTGCTAATAATTATGCCCATAAATATAAACATGCATTTTCCTCTAGCTTATGTGTGTACACAGAAAGCATACATATACACACTCATCTGAACACTAAACACTGCCGATATTATGATATCTGAAGGTAATATCTTTTTATTCAACATGTCATTGAATACGTACCTCATTCACTATGAGACAAACCCTAGGTTTGTTTGTTTGTTTAAAGATTTTATTTATTTATTTGACACAGAGAGAGAGATTACAAGTAGGCAGAGAGGCAGGCAGAGAGAGAGGAGAGAGGAGGAAGCAGGCTCCCTGCCAAGCAGAGAGCCCGATGCGGGCCTCGATCCCAGGACCCTGGGATCATGATCTGAGCTGAAGGCAGAGGCTTTAACCCACTGAGCCACCCAGGCGCCCAAACCCTAGGTTTTTTTGTTGTCTGGTTGGTGAGTATGTCCACCAGCATCTTAAAGGTGGTGGCTCTTGTTCTGCTCTTACTCTTTGGCTCTAACTCCTTGTGGATCCTTGCCCCTGCTTTTTTTTTTTTTTAAGATTTTATTTATTTACTTGACACAGAGAGAGAGAGAGATTACAAGTAGGCAGAGAGGCAGGCAGAGAGAGAGAGGGGGAAGCAGGCTCCTCGCTGAGCAGGGAGCCCGATGCGGGCCTCGATCCCAGGACCCTGAGATCATGACCTGAGCCGAAGGCAGAGGCTTTAACCCACTGAGCCACCCAGGTGCCCCCAGGATTTTTCTTTTTAATAAGCATACTCATATGTTCAGCTCATCATTCAACATTAGGTGTATGAAAAATTCAGGAGAAACTTGGCATATTCCAGGGGATTTGGATACAGTGGTGAAGAAAACAGGTGAATTCTCTCTCTGAAGGAGCTTATATTCTAGGGGAGACCATTGAAAAATAAATCAGTAAATAAATAGAAAGTCAGAGAGTGAAAAGCACCAATCAGAAAATTTAAACAGTGATGTGAAAACATCCTCTTCTAGTCAAGATGAAATAAATCAATGTAACCAAGGCTGGTCCTTTGGGAAGAACATCAAAACTGATAAATCTCTAGCCAGATTGATAAGGAAAAGAAGACATAAGTTAACAATATCAGGGATGAGAGAGGTGAGCTCAAAACAAATTCTACCACTATTAAAAAGTTAATGAGTGTTTGTTACAATTTTTTCCCTAATAAATTTGACAATTTAAACGAAGTGGACAAATTTCTTGAAAGATACGAACTACCAAACCCATTAAAGAAGAAATACATCAGCTTAATAGCCTTATAGCTATTAACAAAATAGAATTTATAGTTTAGAACTACCTCACAACTGAGATCTTAAAAACTTTCTCACAAAGGATATTTTAGACCCAGATGACTTCACTGGTTAATTCTACCAAACACTGTCTTCACTGATTATTTTACTAAAGGAAAAAATAATACCAACTCCACACAAACTCTTCCAAAAATTGAAGAGGAGACAATACATTAACTTATACTTTGAGGCCAACATTACTGTCATACCAAAACCAGATTTTGAAATCACGAGAAAATAAAACCACAGATCAGCATCACTCATCAACACCACTGCAAAAATTCTTAACAAAACTTAATCAAATTTTTAAAGAAGTAAGCAAATTAAACACAGCAATACATTAAAAAGATAATATATCATGACCAAATGGGGTCATGATATTTCAGGAATTTATACTTGGTTTAATATTAATAACTCAGTCAATAATATCATCATATTAACAAGCTGAAAATGCAAAACCATATGAGCATCTCAGTAAATGCATAAAAAGCATCTGACAAAATCCAATATCCATTTCTCATTTTTTTCAATTTTTAAAATTGTAGTAAAATACACAAAATGTAAAATTTACCATCTTAACCATTTTAAGTGCACAGTTCAGTGGTATTAAATACACTCAAAATGTTGTACAATGATTGTCACCATCCTTCATAATTCTTTTCATCTTGCAAAACTGAGACTTTATACCCATTAAAAAATAACTCATCATTCCTTCCTGTCCCTAGCCCCAGGCAACCACCATAACTCTTTCAATGATTTTGATTACTCTAAGTACCTCATGTAAGCAGAATCATACAGTAGTTGTCTTTTTATGACTGGCTCATTTCACTTAGTAAATGTCCTCAAGTTTCATCGATGTTATACCCTATATCAGAATTTCCTTCCTTTCTAAGGCTGAATAATATTCCCTTGTGTGTACAGCATACCAATACCCATTTCTATCATCCCATCATATCCTTTCATTGAAGCAAGAATAGAAGGCAACAGTATCAATCTCCTAATGGGTGTCTTTGATATCTTTGAAAATCTTACAACTAATATAAAACCTAATGGCAAAAACCTGAATACTTTCTCCTAATACCAGAAAGAATGCAAGGATTCCACTCTTACACTTTTATTCAACATTACACTAAAAGTCATAGCCAGGGCAATAGGATATAAAAGTCCTGCAGATTAGAGAGGAAGAAGTCAAATCATCTTTATTGAGAGGTGACATGACTGTAGAAAATCTAATGGAATCTACAAAAAAGCAACTAGAAGTCCTATGTGTGTTAAGCAAGTTTGCAGAGTATAAGGTCGAGTTGCAGGAATCAGTTATATTTCCATATACTAGTAACAAAGAGAGGTTGAAGTTAAGAAGCAATACTATTTACAAAGCATTAAAAATCATGACATAGTTAGGAATACATCTGACAAAAGATGTATGAAACCTGCACTCCAAGAACTACAGAACATTGCTGAGAGAAATTAAGAATTAAATAAAAGGAGACATACTATGTTCAAGAATTGGAATACTTAATAGTGTTAAGATGTCGCTTCTCCCTAAATTGATCTACAGATTTAATGCAATTCCACTCAAAAGCCCGCAGACTGTTTTTTTTAAGATTTTATTTATTTATTTGACAGAGAGAGAGATCACAAGTAGGCAGAGAGGCAGGCAGAGAGAGAGGGGGAAGCAGGCTCCCCGCTGAGCAGAGAGCCCGATGTGGGGCTCAATTCCAGGACCCTGAGATCATGACCTGAGCCAAAGGCAGAGGCTTAACCCACTGAGCCACCCAGGCGCCCCAGCCCGCAGACTATTTTTATAGAAATTGACAAACTGGTTCTAAAATTCAAAGGAAACCCAGAGGACCTAGCATAGGCAAAAGACCTTATAAAAAGAACAATTTGGGGGGACTTACACTACCTGATTTCAAGACTTACTATAAAGGTCCAGTAGTTGAGGCAGCATTATAGTGGGAGTAAAGTTAGATAAAAGATGAATAAAACAGACTCCAGTTTTATTTTTCCCTCCCTTCTTTTATGATCCTCTTTTGTTTCTTAAATTCCACATGAGTGAGATCATATGATAATTGTCTTTCTCTGATTGACTTATTTCGCTTTGCAAAATATCCTCTAGTTTCATCCACGTCGCAAATGGCAAGATTTCATTTTTTTGATGGCTGAGTAGCATTCCATTGTATATATATACCACATCTTCTTTATCCATTCATCTTCTGATGGACATCTGGGCTCATTCCATAGTTTGGCTATTGTGGAAACTGCTGCTATAAACATTGGGGTGCACGTGCCCCTAAGATCACTATGTTTGTATCTTTGGGGTAAATACCCNTCATTCCATAGTTTGGCTATTGTGGAAACTGCTGCTATAAACATTGGGGTGCACGTGCCCCTTAAGATCACTATGTTTGTATCTTTGGGGTAAATACCCAGTAGTGCAATTGCTGGGTCATAGGGTAGCTCTATTTTCAACTTTTTGAGGAACCTCCATACTGTTTTCCAGAGTGGCTGCACCAGCTTGCACTCCCACCAACAGTGTAGGAGGGTTCCCCTTTCTCCACATCCTCCCCAACATCTGTCGTTTCCTGACTTGTTGATTTGAGCCATTCTGACTGGTGTGAGGTAGTATCTCATTGTGGTTTTGATTTGTATTTCCCTGATGGCAAGTGATGCTGAGCACTTTTTCGTGTGTCTGTTGACCATTGGGACGTCTTCTTTGCAGAAATGTCTGCTCATGTCTCCTTCCTATTTCTTGATTGGATTATCTGTTCTTTGGGTGTTGAGTTTGACAAATTCTTTATAGATTTTCCATACTAGCCCTTTATCCGATATGTCATTTGCAAATATCTTCTCCCATTCTGTTGGTTGTGCTTTTGTTTTGTTGACTGTTCCCTTTGCTGTACATTAGTTTTTTTTTTTATCTCAGTGAAGTCCCAATAGTTCCTTTTTTGCCTTTGTTTCCCTTGCCTTTGGAGCTGTGTCTAGCAAGAAGTTGCTGCAGCTGAGGTCGAAGAGGTTGCTGCCTGTGTTCTCCTCGAGGATTTTGATGGATTCCTGTCTCACATTGAGGTCTTTCATCCATTTTGAGTGTATTTTTGTGTGTGGTGTAGGGAAATGACCCAGTTTCGTTCTTCTGCATGTGGCTGTCCGATTTTCGCAACACCATTTGTTGAAGAGGACTGTCTTTTCTCCAGTGGATAGTCTTTCCTGCTTTGTCGAAGATTAGTTGACTGTAGAGTTGAGGGTCCATTTCTGGGTTGACCATAGAGTTGAAGGTCCATGGTTCTCTATTCTGTTCCACTGATCTATGTGTCCGTTTTTGTGCCAGTACCATACTGTCTTGATGATGACAGCTTTGTAGTAGAGCTTGAAGTCTGGAATTGTGATGCTACCAGCTTTGCTTTTCTTTTTCAACATTCCTCTGGCTATTCGGGGTCTCTTCTGGTTCCATAGATGGATTATCAGGAAACATAGACTTTGAGAGGTATTTCCAGGGGTCAGAATAGCTTTCTGGAGACCTGTCCACATACTCTACCTAAACTTTATGGCACACAGTAGGGACACAGCTTAGGTTAATCAAGCACAATCAAAATAAGGACAGATCTAACCTAAGTGGAATCACCCCTTAACCATGACTCCTTAAGTGTAATCAACTGTATAGACCCAGGTACAAACATCTGCCTGTAAACATCTGTCTACATAGGTATACCCAGTATTAAAGATAAATAGAGCAGGACATTAATTAGCATTAGCTAGAGGAGTGAAAAGAGAATTTACTCAGTAATTACTGATCGCAGGGGAAAAGGCTGAGCTCCACTCTGATTTGTGCAGACATGAACAGGTATTTTATTTAATTTTTTATAAAGATTTTATTTGTTTATTTGACAGAGGGAGAGAGCACTGGAGGGGGAATGACAGGCAGAGGGAGAGAGAGAAACAGGCTCCCCTCTGAGCAGGGAACCCGATGCGGGGCTCGATCCCAAGACTCTGGGATCATGATCTGAGCTGAAGGCAGACACTTAACCCACTGAGCCACCCAGGTGCCCCCTGATCAGGTATTTTAAAGGGAGAATGAGGGAGTAAGGTGGGGAAGAAAGTGGGGCTCTAGTAAAAAATGACAAAGGGTTGGTCACTGTAAATCTGACTAGGCTAGCTCTGTCTGTTAGCTAGCAATGATGGAAGTTAGGACTCCACCTTCCCAAAGAGACCTGGAGACAGAGACCCTATCCTTTCTGATAGGAATGGCTTTTAGGTCCTTGAGAAAGACACTCCTGAGTTGCAGGAGATACATACACATCTCAAAGGACAGAGGAAAGGGGCACCTGGGTGGCTCAGTTGTTAGACATCTGGCTTTGGCTCAGGTCATGATCTCAGGGGTCCCGGGATCGAGGCCCGCATCAGGCTCCCTGCTCGGCGGGCAGCCTGCTTCCCCCTCTCTCTCTGCCTGCCTCTCTGCCTCCTGTGATCTCTCTCCCTCTGTGAAATAAATAAATAAAATCTTAAAAAAAAAAAAGAATTCCATGATTTCTATCTGCAAACCCAAGGTTAAGAAACCCTTAGTGAAAATAGAGGTGGTAAGGAGGGGTGAAATTTAAACGGGCGGGGTGCCTTAAGTCATGCCCACGGACGCCTCAGTCTTTCCATGTGGGAACATGTCAAACATTTTCCTGTTCCGCCCCAGCTTCAGTGCTTCCGCAGCCTTGACCCCCAAGGGGCTGGCTGTGAGCAGCACTAGACAAAGGCATAGTCTAAGCCACCAAGGGTCTCAGGAGACATTCCTAGAGAAAGTAAAGATTGGCAAGAGCCTAAAATATCATCCAGGCACACCCATTTAGTTTCCAGACATGGAGACACAGGAGGAAGTAAGTACTCAGTATCTTTCCACTCACTGGGGCACAGCCAAAGGCCCACCCTTCATTTCCATTTCCCCACTTGGGTCTAGAGGACAACCTGGGAGGGACACAATGAGGGAGATCTCTCCAAAGCAGACCAGGGCACTCTCCAGGGTCTTAGAAAGTCACCAGGTAGCCGTGATGGGGAGCCTGGTTTCTTTGGGAGTAAGGGTGCTCAGGGTAAGCCTCCCTGAGAAAACGACATTTGAGGCAAGATGTGAAAGAGGTAGGGACTGAACCAAGAGGATATCTGAGGGAACAGTGTTTCATAAAGAGGGAACAGACAGTGCAAAGGTGCTGATGTAACAGTATGCTTGGCGTGCTTCCAGAAGGAAGCCATCCAGCTAACGCAGAGCAAGGGATTAGTGAGGGAGAGAACAATAGGAAATGAGATCGGAGAGGTAACCAGAGACTAGATCTAGAGAAGCATCCCACCCTTTATTGGGACTGTGCAAAATAGGGACCCAGCAGAAGATTTTGAGCAGAGAGGAAACATGATCTGACTTATGCTTTTTAAAAAAATATTTATTTATTTTAGAGTGAGTGAGAGAGCACAAGCAGGAGGGGCAGAGGGAGAGGGAAAGAGAATCTGAAGCCAACTCGTGCTGAGCATGAAGCCCAACACAGGGCTCAATCTCGTGACCCCGAGATCATGACCTAAGCTGAAACCAAGAGTCAGAGGCTTAACCAACTGTGCCACTCCGGCGCCCTGATCTGACTTGTTTAAACCAGGGTGATCACATGTTCTGATTTGCTGGAGTCAGTACTGGCTTACTCCTGTTGGCCACTGTAATTATTATTAGCACTCCTTTTTCCTCTCAAAGAGGATGGTAACTTACAGTCGCATCAGTAGGATCACCTGGCTGCCATGTTGAGAAAGACTGAAGGGAGTCAAAGGTGGAAGGAAGATCATTCAAGAGACCACTATGATAATCCAGGAAAAAGTGAATGGTGACTTTGGCCAGGGTGGTAGCAGAGGAAGTGGTGAAAAATGGAGAAATAAATCTAGAATTTAGTTTTTGACATGATAATTCTTTAGACTTCCAAGAAGCCATTGGCCAAGAGGTGGATGCTGCTGGCCCATGATGAGCCTTGGGGTCCTTGTATCCTGTCTCTTCTGCCCTCTACTGCCTGGCCCACACAGGAGGAGGCAGTTGGATACGTAGGAAAAAGGATGGTATATTCTAGGGGTGGTGGACCAAAGAATCTCTTATATCCTGCAGGGATCCAGCTCCAGACATCCAGATACTGTCCTTGTGTCTTCCTGTCCCAACCAGAAGCTTGAGTTTATAGGGGCACTCAGTTATATGAGCCAAGCTGTGTTCGTAGTTCAACACTCAAATAGTATCCACCACTTTTTGCTAGGACTTCATACACCCTACATCCAGGACTGGCTACATAAGTGCAAAATCAAAATGCAGGGCCCTGTTAGAAAAATTAAGAATTTCAAGACAAGGGTGGCAGAGCATTAAACCAAGTGTCAGGCCCTGTGCAATCACATAGGTCACACACCCATGAGGTCAGCCCTACCTGAAAGATGTTTCGTAATCACTTTTGGAAACCAGGAGTGAAGGTCACACAGTACGTAAGAAAGGGAAAGCCATAGAAGCGTAGGTTCACAGAATTCTCAATTGCAATTTCCACCTCCACCACTCCAGCTGCAAATATTTATGTGTCTGATGGACTTCCTGTTGAAAATAAGCATTATAATGAAAGACCTACCAGACCCAGTAGGTTTCTGGTCTCAACTGCTGGGTAATTTAAAAATGTGGGACAAATGATCTTCTCATACAGATGGGCAGTGGGCATGGAAAGGAACTGCTGGAGGGAAATTGTTCTTGGTGGGAGGCCGGGACGAACCAAGAGAAATCACAGGGTAAAGGGCCAGTCGGTGGCATCACAACAATGAATAAAGTACCAGCAGCCCCCACACTGAACTAGCCGATCTGGTGTGGTGACCGTAAGTCTGCTGAGGCCTAAGTGTAGAGGTGATGCACAATGACACAGGCAGGCAGAAAGGAGGACAAGACAGGTCCTACCACAGGTCCAGGGGCGGGATTGTGGGGATGCTGCCTAGGAAGAGGCGGGGGAGACAAGATGAGCTGTGAGAACTTCTAGAGGATTTGACTAGGTAGAACCAGTAATTCTTCCAGATGCTCCCCACAACCCAGGTGAGGATTCTCTCTAAAACCCAATTAAGTCTGGCCTTGATCTTTGATCTTGATCTTTGCCCCAATCTATCTCATTTGATCTGAGCTCCAAGAAGTGTTTCAATCTGCAAGATGGTCAGTCTGGGTCTATTCAAGAAAACAGCAACCACACTAGTTATTTCAACAGAGAGAATTCAATATAGGGAATTCAACAGGTACTGGAGCAATAAAAAGGCAAAAAAGGAATACTTGACATAACACAGACATTGTAACTTCAGGAAGCAGGTCCCTACTCCAAGGGCTGAGAGAACAAAGGAGAGACATTGGACCCAGTGGAATGCAGATGATTATATGAAGGGGCCCAAGGTTCTATAGCTCAGACCTCTGGGGGGGAAGTCCCCACCAGGTTAATGTGGTATCTCAAAGGTTGAGGGATGGACCCTCCAGAGCTGGGCCCCAGATTTCAAGGGAGGGGGAACTGCCTGGCTTTTATCTTTAAGGAGAGGGATAAAACTGGTTTGGGAGGTGTAGAAAGTGCCTGTCAGGGTAGAGCACAGTTGCTGTGGTGAGGCTGGTAGGAACAGAGAGCAAACAGGATGGAGCAGCTCCCTCCTCCCTGTCCCCACATTTCTGCTATCCCTTGCATCCCAATTGGCAGGACTCAATACAGAACCAGTTGGCAAAACGAAAACATGGACATTAGAATCTCAGCCCAGCACCTCAAATCAGGGCACAGAGGGTAAGATGGAAGAGGTGAGATAGTAGATTGGACTTACCAAGTCACAAAGTTGGACAGGCCAGAGTGGTCCATTGTAGAATGGAAGATGGTATGCCTGAACCTGAGTCCAGGAAGAACCAGAGCACAAAAGTAAGCTACGTAGACAGGCAACCCAGACTCAGATGTCACCCACCAGAGTCAAAAGTGTCCAGATGTGGTGCTCTGAAATCCATCACCGTGACTGCAATGAGGCCATGCCTGCCATGAGCTTTTCCCTGCCATGACCACACCTGGCGCGTGTACTAAAGCAGACCCGCTCCTAGTAGATCCAGGACTCCTGTGACAGCCAACTTTGGCTCAAGAACTTACTGATGGCTTGGGTAAACCTTCCTCAGATGCCTGGCAGTCTAGAATTCTTCCACCTATCTCTGTCCCCACTTCCACCCTCACCCCACTTTGTTCATTTCCTTTGGTCAGGTACCCAAGTTCACAAATTCACAATTAAATGCTTCTTTGAGCTTCTGAGTTTCTCAGCATTGTCAGAAACAAATCGTCAGGAAGGTCAGCATCTGCTCCAGGCCCCAATTTCTCTGGCAGGAAATCCCCCGCTTCTGGTCCCCAAATTTCTACTAGAAACAAATACATTGAAGCCTAACAGCAGCCTCTGAAGATTCTGCAAAAGACTCCACATGACAATAAGCAAAAGCTCATGAAGTTGAAGGGATTAAGGTGTAAATATCACTGGCACCCTGAAACAGCTCAGGCCTCAGGATAGCTCAGAGCCCCACCTTACCTTGGGGGACAGGGGGAAGCAGGGCTCTGAACTGGTTTAGGAGAAATGAAGCAAAGGAGAACAGTGGTAAGCTCTGGTGGTGTCCTTGAGGACAGCTGGACGAGAGCTAAATATTAGAAACTTGGAGCTCCTCCTTGATCTGGACCCCCACCAGGAGACTGTGCATCTTTCTGCCCTCTCAAAAGCTGAGGCCATACCACCCCCATCATATGAACCCAGGAGCTCCAAATAGTTCTGCCTGCTCTGCTTCCAGAAATGCAGCCACCCTGAGACTCAGGCTCAGGGCTCTCATTGACATGAGAATTTTTCTACTCTCCCCACCTATTCACTCTAAACCAAGAAAGTCCGTTTTTTGGTTAAAAGCCCATCTCCTTAAGAGACTTCCTCTGCTCTATATCGGTGTGCATTCACACCTATGAGCCTTTTGTCCTTCATGGTCTTGCTAGTTCAAGATGAAATTTCCCCTTCCTTTCGGTAAGTTATCGCTAAGGCAGTTTCTTAGAGATAATGAAGATATGGGGTGGAAATGGCTGGGTGAACAATGTCAGCTATTCCAAAGACTAGTTGAATTCTTTGTATGAGAAGTGATAGGCAGGACTGAGGCTTGGTGTGGGTTTTTGCAAAGTGTGACTGTAGCACATCTGTTGGTGCCCTGCCCAGATTCCCTAACTGGTATTCCTCTCCTCCAGCTGCAGGCTGTTGGCAGCCAACAGCTCACACTTACATTATTCTCTTGTCCTTGGCCAGAGCTGCCTTGCCTAGAGATATTTTGGAAGTTGTATCCCACCTTCCAAGGGCAGCTGGTGACCAATGACTAATAGAGAAGACTGTAAAACAGCTCAGCCCCTCTCGTCTCTGGGTGTGTGTGTGTGTGTGTGTGTGGAATATCTGAAAATGTTGTTTTCCTCCTAGAGTGTCAAAATGTATATTAAAGTTTCTGAGAAATCCTTCAAAGAAGAAGGGGGGGAGTGGGAGGAGGAGGAAAAGGAGAAGAAGGAGAAGAAGGGGAGGAAGAAGGCGAAGGAGAACCCTATTTAATCCTGGTAGTACCTACTGTAGCACATCTAAGCAATGTGTCCCAAGGAGCCAATCAGGTTCAAGAGTAGGGTCAGGTGGGAAAAGAGATTAAAAAGAATCCTTTGGAATAGGAAGAACATCTAGAATGTTCTAAGACTAAGTTGATTCTGATAATGGCTTTAGGTTTTAGGGATTAAAGAGAGGATTTGTTCTGTGATTAAATCGTAACCCTGGGAAGCTTCCAAACCAGTAGCACCCTAGTCCATCTCTGAACACAAATGACAAGGCTCAACCTAACTTGAACCCCAGGGTGTAGGTACGGATGCGTCATTCCTCTTGCCCTGCTGGCTCCACGGTTGACCGATGATCATGATTCCTTTGTGCCTTGCTTTACCTAAGAACCACACCAATGACCACCTCTCCTCTGTTGACTGCTATATGGGAAGAGCATTATTTGACTATAAAAAACTTCTTTTTTTCTTTCTTCTTCTTCTCCTTCTTCTTTTTTTTAAAATTCAGTTCTATGTCCAATGTGGAGTGGAAGCAGATAGCTGTTTTTTGTGGTGAGGGTATGTGTAATGTGGCATAAATGGCTGTCTACCTGAGGAGAATTCCTGCATGGATAGAAAGCCATGCGCAGACAAGAGTTGTCTGGCTTCAGGTTTCCACAGGTTTTAAAATGTGGGCAAAGCTTCTAAAGGGAGAAAAGCCCATAGCAAGTCAGCACACTTGACTCTTGCTGATCCCTGGAGAGAGTGAACCTCAGCTGAGATACCACCTCCTCCATGAAGGCCTCCCTGATGCCTCGGGCATAGTTCTCCTCCCTATGTTCTCTGATGGTACTTGACACATTCCTCTTTGCATGGCCTGGTTCAGTGTTAATATTCAATAAATTGGTTAAACATAAGCCTAATGAAGTATCCTTTACAGAAAATTATATGGAAGCTAAAAATACAAGCTACCTATGAAAACTTAAATTTTCTAGTAGCCATATTTTAGAAAGATAAAAAAAACAGGTAAAATTAATTTTAATAATATATTTAAACTTAACATATACAAAATATCAAAACAATATGCAATCACTAGAGAAACCTTTTTTTAAAATTGAGGTATAATTGACATAGAGTATTATACTAGTTTCAGGTGTACAAATTCGTGATTTGACATTCGTACACACTGGGACATGACCACTGTAAAGTCTACTTGCCATCTGTCAACCTTACAAAATTAAAACAACATTATTGACTGTATTCTGTATGCTGTACATTATATCCCCATGACTTTCTTTTTTTATAACTGGAAGTTTGTACTTCTTTACCTGCTTCACCAATTTTGGACCCCCTGACCAGGCAACCACCAATCTGATCTCTGTATTTACCAGTCTGGGTTTTGCTTTGTTTTGCTTTGTTTCTTTTTTAGATTCTACATGTAGGTGAAATCATGCAGTCTTTTTCTGTCTGATTTATTTCACTTAGCCTAATACCCTCAAGGTCCATCCATATTGTCACAAATGGCAAGATTTCATTCTTCTTGGTGGCTGAGTATTATTCCACTATATATATTTACCATAACTTCTTTATACATTCATTCACTGATGGACACTTAGATTGTCTCCATATATTGGCTATTCTCAGTAATGTTGCAATGAACAAAGGGGTGCATGTATTTTCTTGAATTAACATTTTCATTTTCTTTAGATAGATACCCAGTAGTGGAGTTGCTGGATTGTATGGCATTTCTATTTTTAATTTTTTGAGGACAATGCACACCATTTTCCATAATGACTACCCCAATTTACAGTCTCAAAACAGTACACAAGAGTTCCTTTCCCTCCACATCCTTGCTAGCATATGCTATTTCCTGTGTGTGTGTGTGTGTGTGTTTTAAGATTTTATTTATTTATTTGACAGAGAGAGAGAGATTACAAGTAGGTAGAGAGGCAGGCAGAGAAAGAGGAGGAAGCAGGCTCCCTGCTGAGCAGGGAGCCTGATGCAGGGCTCGGTCCCAGGACCCTGAGATCATGACCTGAGCCAAAGACAGAGGCTTTAACCCACTGAGCCACCCAGCTGCCCCGTGTGTGTGTGTTTTTTAAATAACCATTCTGACAGGTTAAGGTGATATCTTGTAATTTGTTCCTGCATTTCCCCGATGACTAGTGACATTGAGCATCTTTTCATGTACCTGTTGGCCACGTGGATGTCTTTTTTGGAAAAATGTCTATTTAGATCCTCAGCCCATTTTTTAATTGGATTGGTTGGTTTTTTGGTTATTGAGTTGTATAAGTTCTTCATATATTATGGATGTTAACCCCTCATAAGACATATGATTTGCAAATATCTTCTCCCATTCAGAAGGTTGCCCTTTCATTTTGTGGATGGTTTCCTTTGCTGTGCAGATCTTTTTTAATGTGATGTAGTTCCATTTGTCTATTTTTGCTTTGTTTCTGTTACCTTTGGAGTCATACCCAAAAATACACTGCTAAAAGCAATGTCAAGGAGATATAGCCTATGCTTTCTTCCAGGAGTTTCATGATTTTAGTCCTTCCTTACATTCAAGTCTTTAATCTATTTTGAGTTAATTTTTGTATAGCGTGTAAAATAGTGGTCCAGTTTCATTCTTTTGCATGTGACTATTCAGTTTTCTCAACACCATTTATTGAAAAGATTGTCCTTGAAACACCAATTATTGAAACAAATTGTGTATTTTTGCTTTCTTTGTTATAAATGAATTAACCAAATATGTGCGGGTGTATTTCTGGGCTCTATTCTGTTCCACTGCTCTAGATGTCTGTTTTTATGCCAATACCATACTGTTTTGATTACGACAGCTTTGTGGTATAGTTTGAAATCAGGGAGCTTGATACCTTTGGCTTTGTTCTTCTTTCTCAAGATTACTTTGACTATGTGGGATCTTTTGTGGATTCATACAAATTTTAGGATTGGGGAAGGAGTGCAAGATGGCAGAGGAGTAGGAGACCTTAATTTTGTCTGGTCCTGGGACTTCAGCTAGATAGCTATCAAACCATTCTGAACACCTGCAAACTCAAACGGACATAAGAGAAAATAATAGCTGCAACTCTACGAATAGAAAAGTGACCACTTTCTGCACAGACCAGGAAGAAACAGAGACAATATACAGTAACAGTCACCATACAGGCAATACAATGGCATTAAATTAATATCTTTCAATAGTTACCCTGAATGTAAATGGGCTAAATGCCCCAATCAAAAGACACAGGGTATCAGACTGGAAAAAAAGCAAGACCCATTGATATGCTGTCTGTAAGAGACTCATTTTAGACCCAAAGACACCTCCAGACTTAAAGTGAGGGGGTGGAAAACCACTTATCATGCTAATGGACATCACAAGAAAGCTGGGGTGACAATCCTTATGTCAGACAAATTAGATGTTAAACCAAAGACTGTAATAAGAGACGAGGAAGGACACTATATCATACTTAAAGGGTCTATCCAACAAGAACATCTAACAATTGTAAATATTTATGTCCCTAACATGGGAGCAGCAAATTATGTAAGACAATTAATAACAAAAACAAAAGAAACACATTGATAACATTACAGTCATAGTAGGGGACTTTAACATTCCCTCATTGAAATGGACAGATCATCTAAGCAGAAGATCAACAGGAAATAAGGGCTTTGAATGACACACTGGACCAGACAGACATCAGATTTATTCAGAGCATTCCATCCCAAAGCAAGAGAATACACATTCTTCTCAAGTGCACATGGAACATTCTCCAGAATGGATCACAAATCAGGTCTCAACTGGTACCAAAAGACTGGGATCATTCCCTGCATATTTTTGGACCACAATACTTGGAAACTGGAATTCAATCACAAGAGGAAAGTTGGAAAGAACTCAAATACATGGAGAATAAAGAGCATCCTACTAAAGAATGAATGGGTCGAGCAGGAAATTAAAGAAGAACTAAAAAATTCATGGAAACAAATGAAAATGAAAACACAACTGTTCAAAGTCTTGGGATGTAGCAAAGGCAGTCCTAAGAGGGAAGTATATGGCACTATAAGCCTTTCTCAAGAAACAAGGAAGATCTCAAATACACAACTAATCCTATGCCTAAAGAGCTGGAGAAAAAACAGCAAATAAAGCCTAAACCCAGCAGGAGAAGAGAAATAAAAAGATAAGAACAGAAGTCAATGAAATAGAAACCAAAGGAACAGTAGACCAGATCAACAAAATTAGGAGTTGCTTCTTTGAAAGAATTAATAAGACTGATAAACCTCTGGCCAGACTTATTAAAAAGAAAAGAGAAAGGGCCCAAATTTATAAAATCATGAATGAAAGAGGAGAGATCACAGCCAACTCCGAAGAAATACAAACAATACTAAGAACATATTACGAGTAACTATATGCCAACAAATTAGACAACCTGGAAGAAATGGATGCATTCCTAGAGGTGTATAAACTACCAGTAGTGAAACAGGAAAAAACAGAAGCCTGAACAGCAGACCATTAACCAGCAAGGAAATTGAAGCAATCATCAAAAATCTCCCAAAAAACAAGAGCTCAGGGCCGGATGGCTTCCGAGGGGAATTCTACCAAACATTAAAAGAAGAATTAATACCTATTCTTTCGAAGCTGTTGTAAAAATTTGAAATGGAAGGAAAACTTCCAAAATCTTTTTATGAGAGTTTTCTAGCATTACCTCACCAAAAAGGAGAATTACAAAGCAATACCCTTGATGAACATGGTTGTAAAAATTCTCATCAAAATACTAGGCAGTAGGATCCAACAGTACATTAAAAAGATTATTCACCACGACCAAATGAGATTTATACCTGGGCTACAAGGGTGGTTCCACACCCGCAAATCAATCCGTGTGATACACAACATTAATAAAAGAAAGGACAAGAACCATACGATACTCTCAATAGATGCAGAAAAGTATTTGACAAAGTACACCATCCTTTCTCGATTAAAACTCTTCACAGTGTAGGAATAGAGAGTACATACCTCAATGTCATAAAAGCCATCTATGACAAACCCACAGCAAGTATCATTCTCAATGGGGAAAAACTGAGAGCTTTTCCTCTAAGGTCGGGAACACAGGAGGGATTTCCACTCTCACCACTGTTGTTTAACATAGTACTAGAAGTCCTAGCCTCAGTAATCAGACCACAAAAAGAACGAAGGCACCCAGGGGCCTCCATTTCGGTTCTTTTTTTTCCCCCCCAAATATTTCATTTATTTATTAGAGAGAGAGAAATGAGAAAGCATGAGTGGGGGGAGGGGCAGAGGAAGCAGCAGACTCCCCGCTGAGCAGGGAGCCAGATGTGGGGCTCGGTCCCAGGACTCTGGGATAGTAACCTGAGCCGAACACAGAGGCTTAACCAACTGAGCCAACCAGGTGTCCCCATTTTGTTCTTTTTTGATACAATTGTAAACAGACTTGTTTTCTTGATTTCTCTTTCCAATAATTCACTATTAGCGTTTGGAAATGCAACTAATTTTTGCATATTAATTTCATATCCTGCAACTTTACTGAAGTGTTAGTTCTAACAGTTTTTTGGTGGAGTCCTTAGGATTTTCTATATATTATATTATGTTATCTGCAAACAGTAACAGTTTTCTTCCTTTGCAGTCTTCTTCCTTTACTTCTTCCTTTACAATTTGGGTGCCTTTAATTTCTTTTTCCTGCCTAATTTCTGTGGTTAGGACTTCTAATACTATGTTCAATAAAAGTGGGGAGAGTGGGTATCCTTGTCTTATTCCTAATCTTAGAGGACAAGCTTTCAGTTTTTCACCACTGAGCGTGATGTTAGTCATGGGCTTTATTATCTTGAGATAATTTCCTTCTATTTCTAGTTTGTTGAGAGTTTTTATCATTAAAGACTGCTGAATATCGTGAAATGCTTTTTCAGCTTCTGTTGTGATTTTATCCTTTATTCTGTTAATGTGGTATATCACATTGATTTTTTTAAAGATTTTATTTATTTATTTGACACACAGAGAGAGATTACAAGTAGGCAGAGAGGCAGGCAGAGAGAGAGGAGGAAGCAGGCTCCCTGCCAAGCAGAGAGCCCGATGCGGGCCTCGATCCCAGGACCCTGAGATCATGACCTGAGCTGAAGGCAGAGGCTTTAACCCACTGAGCCACCCAGGCGCCCACATTAATTGATTTTTATATGTTGAAACATTCTTGCATCCCTGGAATGAATCCCACTTAACCATGGTGTATGATCCTTTTAATGTATTGGTGAATTTGGTCTGCTAATATTTTCTTGAAGATTTTTGCATCTATGTTCACTAGGATAGGCCTATAATATAGGATATTGGTCTATAATTTTCTTTTTCTTTGTCTGGTTATAGCAACATTTACTGAGACATTTTATTACTTTTTAATGTATTAAGTCTTTGAAATTCAGTATGAGTTTTATATTCAAGGCACCTCTCAGTTCAGATGAGCCACATTCTAGTGTCCAGTAGCCACAAGTAATCAGTGACTGCTATACTGAGCAGTAGAGATTTCGGGCATCTCCTACACAACAGCCACTATGCTGAGCACTTTGTACCCGTGTCATGACAATAAAAACAATTATAAACAGACTGAACTTCATGTTTCATACTTACACCCTGCCAGAGCATAATGGATTATGATCTTGGATTGTTGCATTTAATCTTCAGAGCAATCCTGTGAATACATGCCATTATGATGCTCACTTTCCATATAAGGTGACTGAGGATTAGATATATTAAGAAATGAGCCCCAAGCTACGTAGCTACTGAGTGAAGGAGCCAGGCCAGGATGCCTTAGGCAGAAACTGCCTTCGTGAATAGCTTCTACCTTGTCTCCCCAAATCCTCACACTCACCTGGCAAAGTAGGTTCCTATTATAAGTCTTTATAAGTCTTTATAAGACTTTATAAGTCTTTTTGAAAAATAAAATTAATGAAGATTGAGCTATAAATATGTATTCATTTTGGCTAACTAAATTTTCACCACCATGATATCATTGACTCCTTAAACTATTATTACGAAACAGGGTATAAACTGCACAATCATCTATCTGTCTTTACTTCAGAAGTACAAGAGCGTAATTTACTTCCCCATTGATTTGATTGGTGATTTCCAATTATGCAGACTGTTGATTTTCAAGCAGCAATCAGAACAGAATAGGGCTGTCTATACTTCTATCCATGGTTTTCAATGTGATTTAAGTAGTTTTCACAAAGGTTAAGATCTTTCAAACCACATCACCTTCAAACTTCTTCAGTAGTGTGAAGGTCATTGCAAAAATAGCTATTTTAGGGAAAGCAAGGGTATTAAGCTCTTGTGGCAATTTCTATACTATTTGGACATGGGATCTCTAAGATTATGGATACTTTCTATTCTTTTTGGGGAAGTGGTTAGAGAACGCAAGAAAAGAATGTTATGATCATTGCTTGCAAGTTCTGAAGTTCTTACAATTTCTGATGTTAGGTAAATTCTACTGTTTTGCCTGCTCAGTAAGGCTGATTCTTAAAATGTGGAGACAAAACAATGATTTCAAAGTGGTGATTTCTCAAATTTTAGGGTTTGGTAATAATCACTTGGGATTATCATCACCTACTTATAAAAATGCAGCTTTTTGCCCCAATCCTCTGAGATGTTGATCTAATTTATTTAGAGTGAGCTCACAAATGTACAGGGCCTCCCCAAATTTTCTCCTCCATGAAACAATGAGAAAACTGACAAAAATGTCCAGAATCATTTTTTTGTCAGAACTTTAGAAATTAGCCAAAATCTTGCAGCAAATCAGAGAGCATTTATTCAAGAAAAGTTTCCATACAATTTGCACTCTTTTCTGTAAGTATCCCAAATAAAAACTTCATTCGTTAAAAAGAGGAAGAACGAAAAGTGTCCAAATCTTGGTAAGAATGGCAAGCATTGTGGTGTTTTAACTTGCCGTAGTCCTTACCCCTTCTCTCCAGCTCTTTGGTAACCTTGAAAACTGACAGCTTGAAATCATGGGGCAATCCAGTGGTCTGGCAGCCCACAGAGGGGGCTGGGTTAGAGCTCCTTGAAAGCCTCCTTCCAAGAGAATTCTCATGGCGTGACCTGACTTGTGGTCCCTGGAAGACCGTCTGCATGGCGTGACCTGACTTGTGGTCCCTGGAAGACCGTCTGCATGGCGTGACCTGACTTGTGGTCCCTGGAAGACCGTCTGCATGGCGTGACCTGACTTGTGGTCCCTGGAAGACCGTCTGCATGGCGTGACCTGACTTGTGGTCCCTGGAAGACCGTCTGCATGGCGTGACCTGACTTGTGGTCCCTGGAAGACCGTCTGCATGGCGTGACCTGACTTGTGGTCCCTGGAAGACCGTCTGCAAGGCCGTTCTTATTTCACCTGACTTGGAGCTCACCCCATGAAAAAAAGGCTCTTACCCAGGGACATTTGTCAAAAACATTTAGAGATACTAGTTGAATTCCATAGTTGCCTAAAGTGGTAGATATTAGCTAGGGTAAACAACAGACTTTTTTTTAAGAGCTTAAAAGGCGGGCGCCTGGGTGGCTCAGTGGGTTAAAGCCTCTGCTTTCGGCTCAGGTCATGATCTCAGCGTCCTGGGATCGAGGCCCGCATCAGGCTCTCTGTTCAGCAGGGAGCCTGCTTCCTCCTCTCCCTCTCTGCCTGCCTCTCTGCCTACTTGTAATCTCTCTCTCTGTGTCAAATAAATAAAAAAATAAAATCTTTAAAAAAAAAAAGAAAAGAAAAAGTACAGTGTCAAAGTTCTGAGGGTGAACTGGCAGTCAGTTGAGCTGCGGTTAAGTCTTGGTTCCCCTAGATGTAAGCTGTGTGACCTTGAAGAGTCATCTAGCCTCTAGTTGCCTCCTCACTTGTAAGGAGAGATGAAGAAGAGTAATCTCTTCGTCGGATGGTTACAAAATAAAGTATACAAAGCGGTTGGCATAGTACGTGGTCCCAGTAACATCCCAATAAATGTTAGCAATGAATATTATTACAGAGGGCCATGTGAGCCCTACCAGAATTTGCCAGAAAGTTCATTGTTCAAACGCACAAAACTCAGACTGACATGCTCTATCCACTCACATCTTTCCAGAAAATATAATCATTTTAACTTTGTCTTTGGAAGCAGGTAAGTGACTCTGCCTAAATCAGGGACATAAACTACCAGCATATCTTCCTATCTTTTTCCCAGTTTCTCATTTAATTCATAGAAAAATGGGCAGAGACAGGTCAAAAAGCTTGCTTCAGATTCACAGAAGGTTTAGCAACGTCAGGAACAAAGCTGGGAGCCCCCACCCTAGAAGGAAGCTGTGCAGAAAGAGGTTTTGAGGAGCATGATGTTGGGAGAGGGATGGACATCCAAGGAGGTATGTCCAGAGAGGCCAGCTGAAGTTTTAAAACATTACCTGCCTTCCCTGCTCCTCTATCATCCTACCATTATCGAATAATTCTGGGATTATTTAAGATAAGAGCATTTCTCTTTGTGGTTCCATTGCCTTGTCCTGTGATCTCTGTCAAACCAGACAATCATTTCATTTCTTTCATCCTCTGAAGCTGCCCTGTCCACTAGTATTTTCCACAGTGATGGAAACGTTCTCTATCTGTACTGTCAAACACGGCAATCACTGGTTATTAAGTCAGAGTATGAAATACAGCTAGCATGACTGAGAAACTGAATTTTTTCTCTTAATTAATTTAAATTTAAATAACTATGTGTACCTTACAGTTACAACATGGGATGGTTAATTTTATGTGTCAACTTGTCTGAGCTAAAGGATGCTCAGATGGCTGGCCAAACATTATTTCTGGCTGTCTGTGAGTGGGTTTCTGGAAGTAATTAGCACTTGGAACAGTACACTGAGTCAAGAAGAAAACCCTTACCAATGTGGGTGAGCATCATCTAAACTGTTCAGGGCCCAGATATAACAAGAAGGAGGAGGAAGGGTGAATCAGAGCATAGTCTTTAAGATTTTGGAGCAAGACCCTGCCATTATGGATAGAGGTGTTCTGCTTTTGAGAAACAGCCCTTGGCCTCCTACTGGGCCCTAGTAGAGACTGAACATTTGACGATGAGCCATTAAGTTACCATGCAACCTGAGCTGCCTGTACTGGGGGTGTTCTATGCCACACCAAGCCATAAAGTTGGGTGTGCCTGGCAACAATCCATCACCAAATGGAAGCGGTATATATGCGATCAGGCTGGAGCAGGTTCTGAAGGCCCAGGAAAGCTACGTGATTGGGTGGCCCAAATGCCCACGGTCCCTACTCCTGCTACACTGCCTTCTCTTTCCCAGGTTGCACCTATGGCCTTATAGGGAGTTCCCTACAATTAGCTGACAGAGAAAGTAAAGACTCAGGCCTGGCTCACAGATCGTTCTGTATGATATACAGGTCCTGCCCCAAAGTGGAGAGCTACAACTCTACAGCTCCTCGCTGGGACACCCCTGAAAGGTAATGTTGAAGGGAAATCCTCTTAGCAGGTAAGACTTTGGGCAGAACACCTGGTTATGCACTTCCCTTGGAAGGAGAAATGGCCATACGTGCAATTATGTACCAATTCATGGTCTGTAGCCATGGATGGTCTGGGACTTGGAAGGAACATGATTGTGAAAGTAGTGACAAAGAAACGTGGAGAAAGAGGTATGTGGATAGACCTCCCTGAACAGGCCAAGAATGTGAAGATATTCGTGTCTCATGTGAATGTTCACCAAAGAGTGACCTCAGTAGAGGAGACTTTAATCATCAAGGGGACAGGATGACTTGTTCTGTGCATACCACTTGCTTCTTTCCCATTCCACTCTTGTCATCACCCCATGGGCTCAGGAACAAAGTGTCTGTCGTGGCTGGGATGGAGGTTACCCACGCATTCAGCAACATGGGCTCTGACTCAACCAGGTCGACCTGTCACCACTGAGCACCCAAGCAGCCAGCAGCTGAGACCAACCCTGGCCCTGGACATGGAACCGTTCTCGGGAGTGCCGTACCAGCCACCTGGGGAAAGGTCGATTACACTGGACCTCTGCCATCATGGAAGGCACAGCATTTTGCCTTTCCTGCAATAGACACTTACTCCGGATACAGATTTGTCTTCCCTACATGTAATGCTTCTGCCAAAACTACCATCCACAGACTTGCAGCATGTCCTGTCCCCTGCCACGGTATTCCACATGGCATCACTTCCGATCGACAAACTCATTTCACAGCAAAAGAATCGCAGCAAGGGCTCATGCTCATTGGTCTTAGAATGTTCCCCATCATCTTGAAGCAGCTGGCTTGCCAGAATGACAAGCTAGTACTACGCGGCTGGGCTCTGGCAAGGTTGTCCAGAGTCTACATATGCTCCGAGTCTATGTCCAATAGACGGTGCTTCTATCCGGTAGTCTGGATCCACTGGTCCAGGGATCAAGAAGTGGAAAGGGGAGTGGACCACTCACTATTGTCCCTAGTGACCCACTAGCAAAATTTCTGCTTCTTGTCCCCACATCTTTATACTCTGCTAGCCTAGAGGTCTGTTCCAGAAGGAGGAATGCTTCCACCAGGGGACACAACAATGACTCCACTGAAGCCAAAGTTAAGCCCACCACCCACCCACTTTGGGCTCCTCATGAATGAACAGGCAAAGAAGGAAGTTACAGTTTTGGCTGTGGCGACTGATCCCGACCTCCAGGTGCAAACTGGGCAGATATTCAACAATGAAGATAAGAAGGAGAATGTCTGGAATATAAGAGGTGACAATGTCTCTTAGTATTACCATGCCTTGTGATTAAGGTCAATAGAAAATGACCACCATCCAGTCCAGGAAGGACTACTAATGGCCCAGACCCCTCAGATATGAAGGTCTGAATCTCTCCAAGTAAAGAACCATGATCAGCTGAAGACAAAAGGAATATAGAATGAGTAGTAGAAGGTAAGTTATAAATATCAGCCATGACCTTGTGACCAGCTACAGAAACAAGGACTGCACTTATCATGAGTATTTCCTCCTTGTTTTGTGATGAATGTCTGTGTGTATATATGCACGTATACATTTTATGTATATTATAATATGTATTTTTATGTATATTATATAATATATAAAATATACCTTATGTATATATAATACACACATATGTGTATTATATATTATATGTAACTATTATATGTGTATTATATTTTATATAATACATATATTACATATACATATAACACATGCATATATACATATTCTATGTTATATAATTAATATTTCTATTTTATATATTATATTAAAATTATCTATATATTATATATCTTTATCATATATATGTATATATACTATATACATATATCTTATATATAGAAATATAGGTGTAGGTACAGATATAAAGATATAGATCTCTCCATCCTATTGGTTCTGTTTCTCCGGAGAACCCAGACTAATACAGGAACCAAGATTCACAAGCCAGGGCCCTAAAAAAAAACCCTTAAAAAGGACATTGTATGGTTTCAGTAATGGGAGAACAGATTCTAATAATCTGTTATTTATTATCAGATAATAATTATCAGAACATTCTGATGATAATACCAGTAACAGCTAACATTTATGATGTGTAGACACTGTTCTAAGCATTTTATGTGACTTTAACAACAGCTTTATCGAGAGATCATTCACATACCGCACAACTGACCCGTTTAAAGTACACATACAACTGAATGGTTTTTAATATATTCATAGAGTTGGGCAACTATCCCAACCAATCGTAGAACATCTTAATCACCCCAGAGGAAACCCTGAGCCCATGTGTTCCTCAGTTTCCCCCAAGTCCTCCAGACCCTGGAAACCCTTACTCTACTACTGTCTCTATATTTGCCTGTTCTGGACATTATATAACTCATTTGAATCTTCACAACCACTTTACGAAGTGGGTACTGTGAATGTCCGCCTCTTACGCATAAGGAAAGAGAGACACAGGTCACACAGGCAGACAGTGGCGGAGCTGGGGTTTGAACCCAAACAATTTATCTCCACGGTCCACGTGCTATCCTCCAGTTCTCGTCCGCATGAGCAGCCCTTTTGAGCCATGTTTGAGCAAACCACCCCCTGCACCCCAGGGAGCTTGAAGGTAAGGCCCCATGTAAATGCGAGAAGCCACAAAAAGATTAACAGCCAATATACCTGAAGCAAATACTGCCAGCCAGGCACTCACAGTCCAAAATAACGCCGTGAAGAAGAGGACCTCAGCTCACCAAGAGGGTTGCTTCTGTCTTCCTTCCTAACAGTGGTCGCTGTTACCAAGGGCAGCCTACAGAAAAATCAAAATGCACCCCTGATTCCACTGTCAAACTTACAGTGCTAGCTGGGAAGGGCGGGACGGCCAGCCTGAGTCTAAAGTTTGTTCACCACTGAGATTCACCTACATCAGGCCCATCTTGGAAGCATCTGGGGAAGAGAAGGGCTCTCGGCCACATCACCAGGGAGCTGTGTGCATGGGCTGAGAAGTTTACGCGGGACGCTACCTCTGGGGCGGGGGGAGGCGAAGCAAGAACTGCATGCCTACCTCAAAGCAAAGCCTTAGTCGTCGAAGTCAGTCATCCCTAGGACTGCAAACCGCCTTGCCTTCAAATGTGCCCCTGGCCCAATCTCCAGACCCACGCCTGCATCCTAGGGGAGGGAATTATTCACCTGGTTGCTTTATTTTTTTTTTTTTAAGAGTTTACTTATTTATTTGACAGAGAGAAAACCAGAGGCAGAGCAGGAGCAGAGGGGGAGGGGGAAGGGCAGGGGGAGAGGGAGAAGTTTGCTCCCCGCTGAGCAGGGAGCCCAACGTGGGACTCGATGCCAGGACCGAGATTCATGGCCTGAGCCGCAGGCAGACACTTAACCGACTGAGCCACCAGGCGCCCCTCCTGAGCCGCAGGCAGACACTTAACCGACTGAGCCACCAGGCGCCCCTCCGGTTGGTTTAGGCAGCGCTCTTTACAGCCTTGCTTCAGGCTCTCTGGGAAAGCGGGAAGCCAGAGAGCGAGCACTCACCCCCTTCGCTGCCTCAGGCCAGGAGTATCTGTGGGGTTCGGGAGCAGCACTCGGGCTCTGCCGGGAGCTGGTGAGAGCAGCGGCAGGCCTGCCCCTTTTCCCGGGCACGGCTGGCCGGTGGGGGACGGGGGACTGATGAACGTTAAGGAGGTCGCCTGCGCCCAACGCCAAGGTTCGCCAACAGCACACCGTGTGCGGCGGGGGGCGGCCGGCCGACTGCGTGTGCGCGCGCGCCTGCGCACAGAGCCGAGCGCCCCGGAAGCCCTTCGAAACGCTCGGCGCCCAGAACCGCCGCGTTTGGGTTTCTTGCTGTCCGTGTGACCCGTTGAAACTCAGTGTCCAGCCTCTGTTTGGGTTTTAAGAAGCACACAACTGACCCTGAACAGCCTCCCTGCTTTCATTTCCTCTTCCTCTAAAATTTTTAGACCTCCCTTTCCACATCATTTGTTCACGCCAACATTTGTTAAAGCGCTTACCGCACGCCTGGGGTTCTGCCGGGCCTGAGGACAGGCAGGCGGATAAAAGCGGTCCTCGTCCTGGGGGACCTTATGGGCTAGCGAGAGAAGCGGAGGCAATAATGTGGACGGGACCGGGCTGGGAAGGGGGAGAGTGCAGGGAGCCGTGGGAAAGGAGGCACCTCGCCTTGGGGGAAGCAGGGAAAGCCCCCGGGTCTCTCCTCTTTTGACTTTGGGATGACAGTTTTCCCCTAGAAATTCTTCCCTTAAGAGCTCAAAAAGTAGGGGCGCCTGGGTGGCTCAGTGGCTTAAAGCCTCTGCCTTCGGCTCAGGTCATGACCTCAGGGTCCTGGGATCGAGGCCCGCATCGGGCTCCCTGCCTCACTGCCTCCTTGTGATCTCTCTGTCAAATAAATAAATAAAAATCTTTATTAAAAAAAAAAAAGCTCAAAAAGTCCCCTCCATGGCCCAATTCCATAGCTACGTTCTATGGTCGCTACCTGTAACCTTCTGCATTCTAGTAGAATAAAAATGGAAAGACTGTATATTATCTTCCTTAGGTTACTCATAAAAACTACATTTGAGCACCTTCACCCGTTTGACCCACCTCTCAAAAGTTTGCACTTTTTGAAGGTGGTTAAAAGGTACACACTTCCAGTTATAATATAAGTAAATCTTGGGTAGGAAATGTACAGCCTGGTGACTACAGTTTACAAGGCTGTCCCCTGTATCTCAAAGTTGCTGAGAGACTTGACCTTAAAAGTTTTCATCATAAGAAAAAAATGTAACTAGTGGGTGATGGGTGTTCATTGAACTCATTGCAGTGATCATTTCACAATATGTGAAATCATTATGTGTGCACCTGAAACAGTGTTATTTGTCACTTCTATCTCAATTTTTAAAAACTGAAAAAAGAGAAAGACATTTTTAGCATTTATTCTTCCATTAAACAATATTGAGCGTTACTTGCAAAACTTGTTAGTAGAATCACACGATGAGTATAAAGCCAACAAAACTTCATGCCTAACAATAAATCAGACAAAAGGAGAGACATAGTTAAGGACCAGTTTCCTACTCATAACAATGTGTATTCTATTTTTTTTAAAGATTTTATTTATTTATTTATTTGACACACAGAGAGAGAAATCACAAGTAGGCAGAGAGGCAGGCAGAGAGAGGGGAGGAAGCAGGCTCCCAGGACCCTGAGGTCATGACCTGAGCCGAAAGCAGAGGCTTTAACCCACTGAGCCACCCAGGTGCCCCCATGTTTATTCTATTAATAATGCCATATGAATAATTACCTTGTTAATTACCTACTGTTAGTCATTACACTATTACCAATAACAATATTGCTAATTATCAACAATAAATAATAAATGGACCCTCCTAGAACCCAGATATTCATGAGCTCCTCAAATATTCAATCAGCCTTCATTTCATGGAATCTTTAGAACTTGAGCAGTTCAAGAGAAGAGGCATTTTTCTATACTCTTTTTGTAATTACTCTTTTGGAAAAGCATTTCTAGCTAGAACTAGTAGTCTAACAAATTGGTGACCCATGTTACCTCTTACAGAGAAGTAATAGTCCAGGATTTGTCCTTAATTGCCTTTGGTTATTAAGATACAATTTGTTTTATGGCTTCTCATAGTAGGTTGTTTTATTGTTATTATGAATTGTTTTTCACAGATTTATTTAAACCTTCTTGTGTGTAGGTCAAGTACTGACTTAAAAAGCTCTGGAGGGCACCATCAAGGGTGAGACAGAAAGAATCATTGAGAACTTACTCCGCTCTCAGGAAAGTAAATCTTGAGTAATATCGTAGTCATTCTCCAAGATGGCAAGAATCACTTTCACCTTATCAACACCAAGTACATATCTGCATGGCGAGTGACCCTGGCACAGTTGTGGCTTTTGAAAGTTTTTGTAGGGGCACCTGGGTGACTCAGTCAGTTAAGCGTCTGCCTTTGGTTCAGGTCGTGATCCTGGCGGGTCCTGGGTTCGAGTCCTGTGTCCAGTTCCCTGCTCACCAGGGAGTCTGCTTCACCCTCTCCTTCTTCCTCTGCCTCTCCCCACCTGATTCCTGCTCATAGCTCTCTCTCTCTCTAAATAAACAAATAAATATATGAAATCTTAGGGGAGGCGGGGGAGAAAGTTTTTCTATGTCTCACACATCCTTGGTCACTGATTTCTCTAAGAGCTGGCTAGGCTGCAGTCAAACAAAACATTCACCTTGTGGGCTTCAGTACTCTTGCTCTCTTCTCTTTGCCTTTATGACCTTGTCCTGTATTTTCTGGGCCAAGGGAAGAATCTACAACAGTGTTTTTTATTTATTTGTTTGTTTGTTTATTATTTGTTTGTTTTGCCCAACCCTATATAAGTATATTATCTTATAGTTCTGGAGGTCAAAAGTCCCAAAGAGGCCTTTGGAGCGAAAATCAATGTTTTGGCAGTGCTGTCTCTATTCTGGAGATTCTAGGGGAGAATTCGTGTCCTTGCCTTTTCTGGAGGTCACCCACATTTCTCGGCAGTGGCCACTCATCCCAATTTCAAAGCACTCCACTCCAGCGTCTGACGGCAGCCTTATGTCTCTTCTCTGCTTCTGAGCCTCCTTCCTCCTACTTATGAAGACTGTTGTGATTACACTGGACTCACCTGGTAAGTCCAGGATCTTCTCCCCATTTCAAGATGCTTCGGATTAATTTCATAACATCTGCAAAGTCTCTTCTACCATGTGCTAGAGGCTGAATGTTTGCATCCCCCAATACTCAAATGTTGAAACCTAATTCCCATTGTGATGGTATTAGGAGGTGGGGGCCTTTGGGAGGTGATTAGGTCACGAGGGTAGAGCCATCATGAACGGGTTTCGTGCCTTTCTCAAAGCGGTGCCTCGGAGACCCTTTGCTCCTTCCGCCATAGGAAAACACAGCGAGAAGATGGTCGTCTGTGAACCAGGAAGCAAATTCTCACCAGACCCTGAATCTGCCAGCACCTCGATCTTGGACATCCCAGCCTCCAGAACTGTGAGAAACACATTTCTGTTGTTTATGGGCCCCCTAGTCTATGGAAATTTGTTGCACCAGCCCAAACAGTCTAAGACACCACGGAAGAGAACACATTCACAGGTTTTGGAATTAGGATGGGCATGTGTTTGGGGACCATTATTCAGCCTGCCACAGGAAGATTTTAAGCTGTAAGCTGCCTACAATCCTGCTTTTACAAATGAATCGAAAAATGGAATTTTAGTTCTGGTCTTGATTTTATTAGCTCAGCTGTTGTTACCCTACTTGGCATATGGTAGACGTAACCAGCCATGGGAACCTCTGAGAGAAGGCAGAATCCCTCTGGGGTTGAGCTGCATAAGTAACACTTGAAAAGGCTTGAGGCACTTTTCAAAAACACAGAGGTGTTTTGGGTCTCTCTGTTCTATGAACTGGCCAAGATCGGTCCTGTGACTGGTTTACTCCTTTGGGAAATTTCCAACTATTCTCCCAATATTTACACAATGTTCCCAATGACAAACTCCTAAAAAAACAAAAACAAAAACAAAAAACAGAGTCCATAAGGAAAAGGAACCAATTGCCGTCAGAGAGATAAAAGCCCTTTTTACTACCACGCTAATGAAAATAATAATGCCTCAAGCTAGAATGCCTTAAGGTAGATTCTATCTTAGCATTCTGTTTTTGTTCGTTTGTTTCAAGTTTTTACTTAAGTTCTAATTAGTTAACATATAGCGTAATATTGGCTTCAGGAGTAACATTCTACTTTTTAAGAACTACATAGAATTTTTAAAGTTACTGTATAGAATTACACAAGGATATAATTTTTTTAACATTTAGGAGTTTCTAGAATAGATTGTTATTTCACATGTCATAGAAACTGCACATGTTTCTAGAAGACAAGGACAAATCAACAAGGAAAATGGACTAAGTAACTGCAAGGTAGCAAGAAGCTCCACCTTTAGAATGGAAATGTGGAGGCGCCTGGGTGGCTCAGTCAGTTATGCGTCTGCCTTCGGCTCAGGTCATGATCCTGGGGTTTGGGGATCGAGTCCCGCATCAGGCTCCCTGCTAGGCGAGGAGTCTGCTTCTCCCTCTGCCTGCCGCTCCCCCTGCTTATGCCCTCTCTCTCTTTCTGACAAATAAATAAATAAAATCTTAAAAAATAAAGATTGGAAATGTGTTGCTTAACAGTCAAGGGAATAATACAGGTTACTTTAAATAATACCTTTACCCGAAAGCCCCAAGGTCCATTTCAACAAATCAGGGGCTGCCATTATTTTATACAACTGAGTGAACAATGACATTAAAGATATTTTTGTGTTCAAGGAAACAGACGGCACAAGTTGTTGCACCATGTTATTTTTGCCTGTGAGCTCATTCTTTTTCAATGATCTCTCACCCACAGGTATGAGGAAATGGAAGAGCAGAAGGTAAGAAGCTAAAGGGCACAGAGCGTCCACCTGCGCTAACAGGGTGAATACCCAAGACAGAATCCAGGTCACACCCTACCCACTCCTGACCTAGTAATCACGGGAAGGTTGTCTCTATCAATAGCCCTGGCTTTTCAATGGAAAACTTGTCACGAGAGACACTTGCTTCATTTCTTAGCGCCTCTGTCTTTACCTGAAATATACCAGTGAGAATGAGAAGCTTGGGCAGGGGACACTGTTCACGTTTGATTTGGAGTTCTAAGTTCAGTTGGTCTACAAACAGCTGTGGAATGGGGTAGATGCAGAATGAGGTAGATGCGGAAACAGTCCAGAGTAGAGAATCCAGTGAGCTCTTAACAGGATGATTAGCCGCAGTCCAAGTTGGGGCTACAGAAGGGTCACCAAATTCCATCTACTTAGAAAACAAAGACAGGTACAGAGGAAATGCCAAAGATGACCAGAATGTGGGCACCTGGATGGCTCAGTCGGTTAAGTGGCTGCCTTTGGCTCCGGTCATGATCCCAGCGTCCCAGGATAGAGTTCTGCCTCGGGCTCCCTGCTCAGCAGGGAACCTGCTTCTCCCTCTCCCTTTATTCCTCCTCCCTGCTTGTGCTCTCTCTCTCTCTCAAATAAATAAATAAAATCTTTTAATTAAAAAAAAAGTATAGGGCGCCTGGGTGGCTCAGTGGCTTAAAGCCTCTGCCTTCGGCTCAGGTCATGATCTCAGGGTCCTGGGATCGAGGCCCATATCGGGCTCCCTGCTCGGCAAGGAGCCTGCTTCCCCCTCTCTCTCTGCCTGCCTCTGGCTACTTGTGATCTCTCTCTCTCTGTCAAATAAATAAATAAAATCTTTTAAAAAAATAAAAAAATATGGGTGCCTGGGTGGCTCAGTGGGTTAAAGCCTCTGCTTTCGGCTCAGGTCATGCATGATCTCAGGGTCCTGGGATCAAGGCCCTCATCGGGCTCCCTGCTCAGCGGGGAGCCTGCTTCCCCCTCTCTCTCTCTGCCTGCCTCTCTGCCTCCTTGTGATCTCTCTCCCTCTGTGAAATAAATAAATAAAATCTTTAAAAAAAAATTAAAAAAAATAAAAATAAAAATTAAAAATTTAAAAAAGTATAAATGTGCGTCCTTTCATAATAATTGAAAGGAATACACATTTAAAGTTTAGCTTAGTGAAAAATATAGTATTGTTTCCCCAGCTGTTTACAGACTTTTTTTTTAAGATTTATTATTATTTATTTATTTGACAGAGAGATCACAAGCAGGCAGAGAGGCAGGCAGAGAGAGAGGAGGAAGCAGGCTCCCCACTGAGCAGAGAGCC
>LNAC01000200.1:2580625-2599407 GCA_002007465.1 Ailurus styani | reverse complement strand
AAAAAAAAAAAAAAAAAAAAAAAGATTTTGGAGGTTCCCAGGAGTGGAACTGAAATGTTGGTGGGGAGGGTCAGCTTAAAGATGGGGGGCTAAGTGAAAGAAACATTATGGGAACAGAAAAATGTATGCCTCACACTTTTTAATTCCACAAGGGCTTGAAAATACACCTAAAGAGAGAAGCCTCAATATGCAATTAGCACTTAGAAAACTTGAAAATAGAGCACAGTTGGTGCACTGTCACACCTGGTTAGAACAATTTAGCATTTATCAACTATTTCCCACAGTATTTAAGTTATGATGCTGTAACTTCTGTACGATATCATAATGACGAATACATGTCATTATACATTTGTCCAAACCCACAGGACACGGGACAGCAAGAGTGGGCGTAAGGAAAAGCACCGGCTTTGGCTGACGACTGCGTCTCAGTGTAGGTCCATCAATTGTAACAAATGAGCCGCTGTGATGGGGATGTTGGGAATGGGGAGGCTGTGCATATGCAGGCACAGGGGGTATGTGGGAACCCTCGGTACTCTCCATTCAACTCTGCTGTGAACCTAGAAACTAAAAATAAAGGCTTTTTTTTTTTTTTTTAAAGTGAGGTATTGGGGCGTGTGAGTGGCTCAGTCGGTTGAGCATCCAACCCTTGGTTTTTGTTCAGGTCATGATGTCAGGGTCGTGAGATCAAGCCTTGCAATAGGCTCTGCACTCAGCGTGGAGGTTGCTTGGGATTTTCCCTCTCCCTCTGCCCCTCCCTGCTCGTGCTCACGCTCTCTCAAGAGGGGGGAAAAAAAGTGAGGTATCACTGCCTATTTTGGTCTGCCTGCCACACCGGGGAACCACACTGATCTATTTATTTATTTTTTAGTTTTTATTTTTTTAAAGATTTTTATTTATTCATTTGACACAGAGAGAGAGATTACAAGTAGGCAGAGAGGCAGGCAGAGAGACAGAGAGAGGAAGCAGGCTCCCTGCTGAGCAGAGAGCCCGATGCGGGCCTCGATCCCAGGACCCTGAGATCATGACCTGAGCCGAAAGCAGAGGCTTTAACCCACTGAGCCACCCAGGCGCCCCACACTGATCTATTTAACATGTGTATTTCCAGAATGCTTTTGTTGTTGTTGTTGTTTTAGATTTTATGTGTTCATTGGAGACAGCAGGAACGGGGGAGGGTAGGAAGAGAGAGAAGGAGAAGTAGACCCCCCACTGAGCAGGGAGCCCCCAATAGGGGACTCGATCCCGGGACCCAGAGATCATGACCTGAGCCAAAGGCAGACGCTTAACCAACGGAGCCACCAAAGCACCCCCAGAATGTTTTCAACATAGACAGATACAAGCCCCCACAGAAAATGCACAGCATCATATTGTGTGTTTTTGTTCACTTGAGGAACTTTCTCACTGTCCTCTGACAGGTAAATGACCCCAGAGTAAGGTGAGGAAATCGAGATACTGACTGATAAACACTGTGAAAACACTCTTGTATAATTTGTTTAAAACAAACATAAAATGACTCCTTGAGGCTAAAACTACCAAGAAGCTAAGGATTTGGGTTAGTAGATAAGAACTTGCTGTTACTCTGACAGTGGCATTAGCCTGAGATTTGCTGTCCTCCTGCCTGAGGCAGGAAAGCAGCCCCACCCCGGCCCCCAGCTGGCCGCCCTCTCATCTAGGTCCTGCTGTCCCCTCCTGAGCATCCACAGCAGACAGGACCACTCGGGGACCAGGACGGAGCCAGACCAACCCCAGGCCACGGAGCGAGCCCCTCCGCAGCGGGGAAGCACGCCAGCCTCTCGGGATCCTAGCCTACAAGCTTTTTTCTTGAAATCTTTAAAATCAACAGAACCCTGCCCTCAAATACTCAGAGATCAACCCTCCTTAACGATCGCTTCTCTCGGTGGAGGTCATGGTCGCCTTCCGATCTCCATCTCCCGTGTCTCTGGGTATCCACCACTAATTCTCTTCTTTTGGGAAGCCATCCCCACTCAGCCTACCTGTTCAACTCCTTGGCTTCCAGGAGTCCTCAAGGAGGCCAGTGTAGACCCCCTCTCCAGGGAGCCGCCGGGACCGCCTTGCAGGGCCCTTCCCGGCTGCCGGCCAAGCACCTTCCCTGCGGGCCCAGCGCCCCAGCTGCTCCGCGGGGAAGGAGGGGCAGGTAAACTGGACTCGAAACCATTCTTGGTCCATGTTTCTTTTGTTCCCTTAGTCCACGTTTAAATATGTCCGTGTGCGGGTTTTTGTTTGTTTGATAAAGTTGGAATTCTAACGTAAATAAAAGTTCTTCGCTGTATCTTTTTTTCTTAATAGGTCATCCTTGGCTCCAAATTGCTCCCAATTTCTTGAATTCAAATGTCTTGGAACAGACCTCAGCTCGTCTGTCTGACGTAACATCTCTCTTTGTTTTAACTCTTTCTGAATAGAAAGAGTTTTGAGACTTTTGAGACTTACAGGACTCACTGGGGTGCTTGGGTGGCCGAGGAGGTTAAGCACTAGACTCTTGATCTTCGCTGTCTTCATCTCAGGGTTGGGAGTTCAAGCCCTGCATTGGGTTCCATGCTGGGTGCGGAGTCCTCTTCTATTTTTGTTATTAAGATTTTATTTATTTTTGCAAGAGAGAGAGAGAGAGCACAAGCTGGGGGGAGATGCAGGGAGGGCGGGGGATGCAGGCTCCCTGCTGAGCAGGAAGCCTGATGCATGACCCGGAGTCATGACCTGAGCCGAAGGCAGATGCTTAACCTGCTTAACCCACTGAGACACCCAGGTGCCCCGGAGCCTACTTATCAATCAATAATAAGAAGTCACATTTTCTTGGGCGCCATTGTTATTCCAAGGACTATGTAATATAGAAAATGCCAGCACTTTTTAGGGAAAGACTTTTAAAATTATGCTTTTGTCATCACCTATTAACTAAGCTATGAACCTTAAGGTGGTGAGGACAGTCTGCTTACTTGAGACTGAAGTGATATGGCATCTGAAATGGGAAATACACCCGTGAAATTTACTTAGTGATAAACCTGTTCAAGAGAGCCCTAAATCGCAAGCGCGTATTCTTCAGGTGTGGGCTTTTTCGGCCCGTACAAACGTGTTGCCTGAGGCACAGCTGTCCCATTTAAAACAAAATTAAGGGACTCACGTGCTTTAAGCCTAGCTGTCTCCAGCAACACTAAATTCTTCTCAGTCAGGCACCGAGCAACCAGCAAAAACTTCTCTTTTTATATTTGAAAAAAGTTGCTTGTTTGCTTTTGGCACAGAAGACTTACGGTATTTAACTAGTTTTTTCTTTTTTACGTTAAAGAGTCCAAGCAACATAGCAAAAAAATCAAGCAGTTCAAAAAATTAAAAATAAAACGTAAAAATCTTTTTTCACCCCAAACCCTTCCAGGCCTATTCTCCAGAAAACACTCCTGTGACTAGTGTATGCTTGCATTTATAAATGTATCTGCATTTATTATTCTTTAAAAAAGGCAGAAATAGGACCACACCTTATACACAGTTGGGTGTCCTTTCATTAATATATACGGCAGCACATAGAACCTGTGTCCACATTTTTCCAATGGTGCATAATATGCCATCCTCTGGACATATCACAGTTTATTTATGCAGATTTAGGTTGTTTCTTTTTTCTGTTAGAATAAACAATGTGAAGGCCAACATTTTCATATTAACATTTTTTTAAAGATTTTATTTATTTGAGAGCAAGAGAGAGAGAGAGCACAAGCCGGGGGAGCAGCAGTGGGAGAGGGAGAAGCAGGCTTCCCGCTGAGCAGGGAGCCCAACTCGGGGCTCAATCCCAGGACCCTGGAATCATGACCTGAGCCAAAGGCAGACGCTTAAGCAATGGAGCCACCCGGGCGTCCCCTAATCCTTTTTATTTTAGAAGAGTGTTAGATTTACAGGAAAAATGCAAAGATGGTACAGGCGGTCCCCAAATGCCTCACACTCAGTTTCCCTCTTTGTTAACACTTGACATTAGTTGTTTCCTCCTGTCACTTTTCTGTTCCAGGATCCATTTCAGGATCCCACATTACATTAAACTGCCATGCCTCCTTTGGTTCCGCTTGGCTGTGATAGTTCAGACTTTCCTTGTTTTTGATGACCTTGACACTTTTGCGTACTGGCCAGGTGTTTTGTAGAATGTCCCTCAGTTGGGATTTGTCTGATGTTTTTCTCATGATTAGACTGGGCTTATGGATTAGAGGGGGGAAGACCCCAGAGGTAAAGTGCCCTGTTCATCACACCTTATCAACTATCATATCATACTGTCAACATGACTAATCACTGTTGCCTTTGACTTTGATCACCTGGCTGAGTGAAATGTATTTATAAACCTCCCGTGTTGACATAAGCAAGGTTACAGTGATGAATTGAGTCTTGAGGGTTTCCAAAGTAAATTGTGGTGGCAAGGCTGAGTATTAGGGGACAGGAGACCCCTAATTCTCTAGGAGACCCTTCCAAGGGAGTGGAGAGAACTCTATGCCACAGTACAATGAACTTTGAAGCAATATTGGAAACATATAAATACATCGTTCAGAATAACCCCAGTGGGATGAGCATAGTAGTCTTTCCTTATTGTCAGGGGATGTGTCCTAAGACACCCAGCACATGCCTGAAACCGCAGCTAGAAACAAACCTCATATACTGTATTATGTTTATCCCCACACACACATACCTGTGATAAAGTGCGATTTATAAATTAGACACAGCAAGAGATTAACAATAACTAATAATAAAACAGAACACTTTTACCAATACCTTGTAATAAAAGTTAGGTGAATGTGGTCTCTCTCAAAATACCTTCACTGTACCGAACTCCTCGCTCGTGGGAGTGTGTGAGATGGTAACGTGCCTACGTGATGCCCTGAAGTGAGGTGACTGGCATGGGTGTTGACCTTCAGGCTACTGTTGACCTTCTGGGCACACGTGAGGAGGAGGATCACCTGGTCCCGGATCAGTGTTGACTGTGGGTAGTTTCACGGGAGTGAACTGTAGGTAAGGGGGACTCCAGCCCTGTTACTTTTTTTTTTTTTAAGATTTTATTATTTATTTGACACACAGAGAGAGAGACAGCAAGAGCAGGAATACAAGCAGGAGGAGTGGGAGAGGGAGGAGCAGGCTTCCCACGGAGCAGGCAGCCCCATGTGGGGCTTGATCCCAGGACCCTGGGATCATGACCTGGGCCGAAGGCAGGCGCTTAATGACTGAACCACCCAGGCGCCCCGACTGCCCTGTTACTTAAACTTTGCAGAGGAGGAAACTGAGGCACCATGTCAGGGACACCAGTGAGCTGAGAGGCAGTCCACGCAGTCTGGGCACAGGGTTCCAGGCTCCCATCCCTGTGAGCGCCGCCTCACCAATGCTATCATTAGTCCTAAGTTGCATTTCCCAGACTATTAGTGAGACCCGGTATCTTGCCTTTGGTTTATTAGCTAATGGAAGTCTTTTCAAGACCTCAGGGTAGTGCATTGTTGGTGCCAGAAGCTGGGATCATCGCAGGGTATAATTTCAGCACAACCCTGGGCTAGGGTTGCCAGATTTAGCAAATAAAAATACAAGATACGCACTTAAATTTGAACTTCAGGTGAACCACAAGCAAGCATGTTCCAGCTGAAATTCAGATTGCCTGGGCATCCTGTGCCTTTCCTGGAAGCCCTCTCTCCGGCTAAAGGGCCCCCAGGCCTGGTTTCTCAGGGTACCTCAAGTCTCTGTGACTTACTTCCCTTTCATAAATCTCTTCCCTGCTTCAAAAAGCTGTGGTAAAGTCGATTGTGTGCCCCTAAGACCTCTTACACCGTGACTCTATCAGGGTGGGAAGATAAGTGGAAAGATCTGGAAGCCTGAGGGTTTCAAGAAAAGAATGTTGTGGATGCCTGGGTGGCTCAGTGGGTTAAAGCCTCTGCCTTCGGCTCAGGTCATGATCTCAGGGTCCTGGGATCGAGCCCCGCATCGGGCTCCCTGCTCAGCGCGGAGCCTCCTTCCTCTTCTCTCTCTCTGCCTGCCTCTGTGCCTACTTGTAATCTCTCTCTGTGTCAAATAAATAAATAAAATCTTTAAAAAAAGAAAAGAATGTTGTTGATTTCCAAAAAGGAAAATGCATTTCAACTGTGTCCCCACAGTTAGGTGACAGTTCCTTGCTGATGCTGCTTTGCCTGACGTAAATCCGGTGAATCTGGATTTGTTTGGGGTGTGTTGAATCTCAAATCTTTGAGCATTCAGTCCAGTGAAGATGTTGTGTATAATAAAGACCTAGTTGAATTAACTATGTGATGTTAACTATTAATAAATTGTAACATTTTTCAGAATAAAAAAAGAATGGGAGACACAATGGTTTGTGGAAGAGGAAAAGACACAGTGTGCTTACTATGCAAGGAGCCTTTCCAGAGAATTCTATTTACGGTATCATTAGGAAACAACTCGTAACATCTGCTCGCCCCACATACTTTTGTTACGTGAGAGAACGCCACAGGCTTTGGAGCTGGTGACACCTGGAACAGTTCTGTGCCTTTGCTTCCAGAGGGATGATTAGAGACTTACAGGAGTCCTATTCGTCCTTGCTCCGCCCACCCCCAGCAACACTGGGGTGAGAACAAAGGTCTCCGATTTGTCGACACCCTTCCCACCGCCCTAAATCGGGAACCCAGAAAGCCCTCCTTGTAATCAGCATAGTGCATGCCAAAATGCAAGATCACAGAAGAGCAGGAATCGTGTCTAATGAACAAGTGTGTCTTACAAGTGGTTCAGAGTGCCTGAAGCCCAACAGACACTTGTTAAGCAAATGGATGTAAAAGTGAAATCAGAATGCGTGGAACATCCTTTAAGAATAATCCCTGGAGCATCAGCACACTGAGGCATATTACATTTCTGCCAACCCCCAGGGGTTTGTTTTTCTGCAAACCCTCAGGATCTTTGCATGAAAGGGTATCAGGAAGCAGGTAGAGGCAAAGGCAGTGATTTTCTCTCATCCGGATTCTTGTGGAGCCTCCTAATCAAAGCAAGAACGCTCCCTACGACTCCCTGGACAGATGCTATGAAGAGAACTTTTCCAGTGATGGGGAGCTCACTGCCTTTTGCTAAACAATTGAAAGTTTAAGTCTCCTCTGGTGTAATCCAGGTACACCCCCCCCCACTTCTCGATCTCGCTTTTCTTTTTAATATCAGTGAGGCAGGTTGTGGGCTGCCTTCCCTACTGAGCTCACCGACTTCCTGGAACCCAATGTGGATCCAGGCAGTGCAGGCTGCAACTTATTTGCTTGCAACTCAGCACCAGGATTCACTGCCTGCCTTAACCCGTCACTCCATCCTGACCCATACTCCTCTGCTTTCCTTTCCCCAAACCCAGCGACACAAAGATACTGAGTGAGGCCGACTTGGACGGAAGGGTTGGTAGTAGTTGAGTGTAATCATGGCGTAGAACAGGGAATGATCCAACGTCGAATGGAAGTATGACTACTCTGAGAAACTTTTCAGCCATTCCCCCACTTCAGCAAATTTCTCAGCGTGTCCCTCTGTGGGGTTAGACCTCCTGCCACGTGTCTCCTCCCCACAGCTCGCTGGGAGCGTGCAATTCCTCTCTCCTTATTAGATGGGAAAATGAAGCTTTATTTTTTGGTATCTTCCTTTGATGGTGCCCAAGGCAGTCCACCCCTCATACCCAAAGGGACCCATCAAGTTTATTTCCCTAAGCGAGAGGACTCTAAGACGAGTCCGGTTATATCCAAAATATATGAAAGCCATTAAAACCAATTGTTTTGATTTTTTTCCTGCTATATTCCTACGGAGTTGAATTCTATTTCCTTGTAACCTGTTTCCATTAATCCTACTTTTGACTTCTGGGATGACAAGATAAATCTTTCAGCCATTGGACGTCAGTGTCTCATGCCTTCTCTTCATCTTCTCTTCACCAGATCAAAACTTTCCAGTTTTTACAACAATTCTTCATTTTATATAGTTTGCAAACTCTTCCCCGCCTTGCTTATTCTTTGAACTCTGTTCCTCTAAAAATGCCCAAGAATTGAACAGAATGATCCACAACCAGCCATAAAGAGAATTATTACCTTCTCTCTCCGTCCACATAATAAAGGCTGAGACTTGGTTGACTTTTGGCCATAAAGGCACATTTCTTGGTGTATATTGAACACAGCTAGCTAAAATTTCCAGGTCTTTCTTTTTTAAAAGATTTTATTTGAGAGAGAGAGAGAGAACAAGTGGTGGGGAGGGTCAGAGAGAGGGAGGGAGAGGGAGGGGGGGAGAGAGAGAGAGAGAGAGAGAGAAGCAGACTCCCTGCTGAGCAGGAAGCAAATGCAGGACTGGACCCCAGGACCCAGAGATCATGACCTGAGCCAAAGGCAGAAACTTAACCCACCCAGGTGCCCCCACTACACCTTTTTTGTAAGAACTCTCTCATCCTGTACTTCTACATCTAATCATTTATAACTAACTGCAGAGTTTGCATTTATCCTTCATAAAATGTATCTTTTTAGTTTGGATTCATGACAATAATTTGCTGATTTTTTTTCTTTGAAATATTGATTTTTAAAATAAGTTTTATTATTATTGTTGTTATTATTATTATATCGTAAGCTCTATTCCCAGCGTGGGGCTTGAACTCACAACCCTGAGATCAAGAGACCCAAGCTCTCCCAACTGAACCAGCCAGGCGCCCCTTAGATCTTGATTAGATGCAATCATCCAACATCCAAATTATGCATCTCAGTCGTGTCATGGAAAATGCATTTTCCCATAAGCCATCCATCAGAGAGTCTGCTCATTCTTTCTGTTAGAGCAATGACACCTGACTTCAGCTTTATGTGATTATTTTATTTTCTCCTTACTTCAGTTTTTGCCTTTCTCATTCACTTCCAGAATTGATACTGAAGGAATCCTCTGAACCACTTCGCCCAGCACCTGTATTTTAACTAGGTTTCTCATTTTAAAATGCAATTTAAAATCCATGTTAAAAGCTCAGATTTTAGGGATGCCTGGGTGGTGCACTGGCTTAAGCGTCTACCTTAGGTTCAGGTCATGATCTCAGGGTCCTGGGATCGAGTCCTGCGTCTGCCTCCCTGCTCAGCGGGGAGCCTGCTTCTCCCTCTGCCTGCTGTTCCCCCTGCTTGTGATCTCTCTCTCTCTCTGACAAATAAAATTTTAAAAAGCTCACATTTTAGCAGTGCATGAGAAATGTTCATACTCAAGAAGGTGTGGGACAGGATTTCAAATGGCTTTTCTTTTCTGAGGAAATTGTTCAATCCCTGGATCAATGAAAGGAGAGTGAATTACAGGTGAGGCAGATCTTCCATTTCACAAGTAGAGAAACAGGCACAGACTAGTCTGGATTAACCTTATCCTCAACCTTATTTCAGACCGGGGAATTGATCAGATTCTCCGAACAAGGTCTCTGCTGCCACCTGGTGGTAATAATTTCTCAGCTTCAAAGAGACAAATGTTTCGGAAGTTCTGGGTTCTTAAAAATTACACCTGAGCTCTTTCCTCCCTCTCTACTTCAGATTTTCCAAATCTATCAGAGCCTTTTGTGGAGAAAAGAAGAAACAGTATATCCTCTATTTGTACTACACAAACTTTACACTCTGTTGTAACAAATGTGTCCAAAATGTTCACAGAAGCAAAAAAAAGTTTTGATTCCTTTAAAGTTACAGATTAACTCAAGCCTTTTATTTTTTTATTTTTTTAAGATTTTATTTATTTATTTCACAGAGGGAGAGAGATCACAAGGAGGCAGAGAGGCAGGCAGAGAGGGGGGGGGAAGCAGGCTCCCCGCTGAGCAGGGAGCCCGATGCGGGCCTCGATCCCAGGACCCTGAGATCGTGACCTGAGCCAAAAGCAGAGGCTTTAACCCACTGAGCCACCCAGGTGCCCGACTCAAGCCTTTTAAAACCAGCAAAAACGTTAGTGGGATGCTTTCCAGATGGGAAAGAAAACTCACCTATGTTGGGTTTTCTTTCTTTCTTTTTAAATATCTTTTTTCCATTTGATTTCCATTAGGAAAAGAAGAAAAAAACATAGTAATTTGGGGTGCTCTAAACTAAGAAAGTAACAGAAGAAAGTAAAGCCTGGCCCTGGCCTTTAAGCCAGAGTCCCTCCCAGCTTGGGCCAGTGTGTGCTGGCAACCTTCCGGAAGCCCCAGAGCGTGACAGAGGATGCCTTCCTGAATGGCAACCCAGAGCGTGACAGCCAAGAGCTGAGTTCAATGACAAAACAAAGGTCTTTTTTAACCTGATCGTTTTTCTTCCTTTATATTATATCTGGACTTAACAGCAAAAAGGTAGGAATGAAAGATTGTTTTCCGATTTATGCTACTGGAAGAAGTATTTTTATGGTAGAAGAAATGTACTTTTCTCACCGTTTTTCTGTTAGTCCAGTCTGAAAGAGTTGATCCATGGGCCTTACCCATTCACGGACAGGCAGTCTCCCTGGTGGCAGCTCTGGGGATTTCTGAAGTCTGATTTGCAAGGTAATAACCAGTCTCGCAGGATGAACTGTGTATGTTCAAGATGGTGACAGACGCCACATGTGTCATCGATTCCCGGGAATTTTAACTGCTTTTCGGACCACAGGTGTGGCTTGAAAATAATTACAACCACCATAAGGGAACAGATGAGAACTAAAATCCAGATGACACTCTAGAACCTAAGATGGGGGAAGGAATTGATTTTTCCTTCCCTATGGCTGTGGACACAAGTCCACAAGCCCCTGCGCAATTGGTTACGAGATCCGCTGATGGTAACTCAAGAAAGTCTTTGGCTAGGTCCACAGCAGGTCCGGCACGTCCCAGCTGATGCCCAAACTTCATACTTGTTTCTCAGAACCAATTGTGGTGAATCAGTGTCTTGCTTTCCTTTTTTTTTTTTTAAGCAATTAAACTTTGAGATAATTATAGACTCACATGCAGTTTTAGGAAATAATACAGAGACACTCTGTGTACCTTTTGTCCAGTTTCCTGCAAAGGCGACATCCTGCAAGACTGCAATACAATATCTTACCCACGATTTTTTCTCCCCTTTTTATAGCTTTATTGAGCTGTAATTGATAATTTAAAAACTCTACACATTGAATGTATACATTTTGATGAGTTTGTACATACGTATGAATTTGTGATACCATCACCACAATCAAGGTAATAAACACATCCACATCTCCAAAAGTCTTGCCACACCCAGGATATTGACATTGATGCAACTCGCTGATTATTCACATTTCTGCAATTTTACCTGTACTTGTTGGTGTGTGATTCTGTGCAATTTTATCACCTGCATAGGGGTGTATTCACCACAGTCAATATACACAACTGTTCCATCGTCACAAGGGTCTCTTGTGTTACCCTTGGACAGCCTTACTTCCCAGCTGCCCCTCCACCACCCCCTGACAACTGTCTTTTCTCTGGCCTGAAAATGTTGTCATTTCAAGAGTCTTATGTAATGAGAATCACACTAATGTGACCTTTGGGGATTGGCTTTTTTTACTCAGCATAATTCCCGCAAGAGTCATCCGGGTGGTAATGGGTATCACTGGCTCATTCCTTGTTATTGCCAAGTAGTTTCCTGGTACAGATGTGCTCTCATTAACTACTTGCTTGTTGCAGGACATCTGGACTAACACCATTTGGGGGTTATCACAAATCTTGGCCATTTTGGTATGATTTTTCTGTTTTTATTTTTTTTTAAGATTTGATTTTGAAGTAATCTCTGCCACCCAAATGGGGCTTGAACTCATAACCCCCAAGACCGAGTCACATGCTCCACTGACTGAGCAAGCCCGGCGCCCCAGTTTCCTCTGTTTCTCATGTCTTGCCTTCCTGTGGTTGCTTGAACACTTTTAGAATATCATCTTGATTTATGTATGTTTTCTCCTTTCAAATTTTCCCATTGTAACCAAATATACAAAACATAAAATTTATTATTTTAACCACTTTTAAGTGTATATTTACTTTGTTGCATAGCCATCACCCCATCCATCTCCACAAATCTGTTCATCTTAGAAACTGGAAACTCTATATTCATTGAGTAATAACTCCCCATTCCCTCCTGCCCCTAGCCGCAGGCAACCACCATTCCACTTTCTGTCTATGCTTTTGATGACTCTAAATACCTCATGTAAGTGGAATCATACAGTCTTATACTGGCTTATTTCCCTTAGTGTAACATCCTTCAGGTTCACGCATTTGTAGCATATCGCAGAATTCCTTCCTTTTTGAAGGCTGAATAATATTCCATTGTATAAATATACCACATTCTCTTACCCATTCAACCAATGATGAACTCTTGGGTTCTTGCTTCCATGTTTTAACTGTTATGACTAATGCTGCCACGAACATGGTTGTACAAATAACTCTGGGCTTTTGCTTTCCATTCATTTGGGTACATACCCAGAAGTGAAATTACCATTAATTCCACATAAAACTACGTGGCTATTCTATTTTTAAGTTTTTGAGGAGCCGCCATACTGTTTTCCACAGTGACTATACCGTTTTACATTTACAGTGTTTCTGAGTGGATCACTCTATGTAGTTTGGTTAGTGGCGGTTCTGGGTATTACAACATACATTTAACACCACAGCCTACTGGTATCATTTTACCCCTTTGGGTGAAGTGTTGAAAGCCTCCTTCCACTTAGGTCCCTTACTTCCCCACTTTTAAATATCATTGTCTTGGGCGCCTGGGTGGCTCAGTAGGTTAAAGCCTCTGCTTTCGGCTCAGGTCATGATCTCAGGGTCCTGGGATCGAGGCCCGCATCGGGCTCCCTGCTCGGCGGGGAGCCTGCTTCCTCCTCTCTCTCTGCCTGCCTCTCTGCGTACTTGTAATCTCTCTGTGTGTGTCAAATAAATAAATAAAATCTTTAAAAAATAAATAAATAAATATCATTGTCTTGAGTATCAAATGATCTTATAATTTTTGATCATCAAACATGATTTATGTAACTCATGAGGATAATTATTGCATGGACCCATGTTTCTGCTCTTGCACGGTCCCTTCTTCTACCATTTGTTTCTGGTTGAAAACTTCCCTTGGCTATTGTTTTAAAGTACATTCACAATCACAAATTCTTTTAGTTTCCCCTTCATTCTGCAGGATAGTTTTGTTGGATATGTAATTCTGGGTCGGTAGCTCTTCTCTTTCAGCTCTTGGAAAACATCCACTTTTTTCAAGCCTCCAGAGTATCAGATGAGAACTTTATTGTCATTTGAATTGGTGTTCTCTTGGAGATAACGCGTGGTTTCTCTCTGGTACTTTCAAGATTTTTCTTTGCCCTTTGTTTTCAGAAGTTTAATTATAATGTGTCTTGACATGGATTTCTCTGGGTTTATCCCATTTTGATAAATAAATTTTCTACACAAATAAATAAATCCCAAGTAATTGAATGTTTTTCACTAAATTTGGGAAGTTTCTGGCCATTATTTCTTTGAATGCCATTTTTTGAAAGCTTCCAGTCCCCTTCTGAGATTCTGATGGTCCAAATATATCTTTTGTTATTGCCCCTAAGATTCTGATCTTTTTTTTTTCAGTCAACTTTTCTCTGTTCAGGTTGGGTAAATTCTATCCTCAAATTCATTAATTTTGTTCTCTGTCATCTCCATTCTACCCTTGACTTCATCCAGCAAGTTTTAAAAGTTTTCTATTGCATTTTCAGTTCCATAATTTCCATTTAGTAATTTTTCATAACTTCTATTTCTCTGTTGAGACTTTTCTATATTTTTGTTTCAAGAAAATTTGTAATTGGCTATGGAAGCTTTTTTATGATGGCTGCTTTAAAATCCTTATCAACAGGACACCTGGGAGGCTCAGTAAGTTAAGTGTCTACTCAGGTCATGATCCCAGGGTCTGGGGATCAAATCCCACATTGGGCTCCCTGCTCAGCGGGGGCCTGCTTCTCCCTCTGCCCGCTCTCTCCCTGCTGGTGCTCTCTGACAAATAAATAAGTAAAATCTTGAAAAAAAAATCCTTGTTAAGAGATTCTAACATCTATTCCTCTCAGTGTTGCATCAATTATTTTTTCTATTCAAGTTGTGTCGGCCTGGTTCTTGGTGTGACAGGTGATTTTCTATTGTATCCTGAACATTTCAGCTATTATGTTAGGAGGAGCTGGATTCTATTTAAATCTTATATTTTAGCAAGCAGTCCCCTTGTTCAGGTTTAATGTTTATAAGTGGGCCTGGCCTACTTTTCTCGACTACAGTTCCAATGACAATTTAATTTTCAGAGCCTTTGTGATGTTATTTTGGGATGCTTAATATATCTGGAGCCACTGGGGCTCCTCTGGTTCCTGCTGGTGCTGGGTGAGGGGGCTAAAGGAGTTTTCCAGACCGGCTGCCTGGTCCCTCCGGGCATGTGGGAATAAAGAGGCTTCCAGAGCCCAACGCTGACTATGGTGAGATTCCCCTTGCCAGTGTATCCAACCACCTGGCGTCTCAGTGTGAGTGCTCACTGGTCACCACGTGTCTTTCAGTGAGGAAGAGGGTCTCAGACCCAGACGGGAGCGAGAGCATCTCCCCAGGTGCCAGACATAAACAGGACTGCCCCCTGCTTGGTGTCAGCGAGTTCCCAACCAATCTTTCCCTGGGGCTGCCTGGCTCACCTGGCTTTGGCTCACATTCCCCCGGGCTGCCTTCTACTGCTAGGCTGGGGGTTGGAAATTGCTGGGAGCAGGTTGCTTTCTTTAGCTGGGTGGTGGTGGTGGTTGTAAAATGTCCTCCCTCTGTGTTGTTCCACCAGCCCTGGCATCCCAAACAATTCACCTTTCTTTTTCCACCTTTGCAGAGTTCTCCGGTTGTCGCCTGTACTGTTTCCAGAGTCAACAGTTGCACTTTGCAGGGAGGAGCAGGGAGAGGCAAGTCTACCCTGTCCTGTCTGGACCGGAGGTCCTGGTGCACTGCTGTACCCATTTTGGTATTTCCTAGGTAGTACTGCTGCAAACGGCAAGTTCTTCTTTTGCATCTGTTACTGGAGGGATAAAGTATTGTCAAGTGAGAAAGGCTAATTGCAGTGTAAAGCATATAATACAAACACATTACTGTACAAACAAAAAATACCCTCTAGTATTTGCACGTTTGTGTATGAGAAGAGTGTGTAAGGATAAGCACAAGGCTGTTAACAGTGGTTGCTGGGGAGGCAGGAGGCAGATTATTAATTTTGTCTCCAAGTATCCTTTCACCGACTGCAGTGAAAACTTTTTTTGTTTTTGAAGAAGAAATTAAAATAACTTTCAAAAATCAATTCTGAAGACTGGAAACAACACAAAAACCTTTCAATAGGTGAATCGTTAAACACACTGTGGTCCATCCAGACCATGGACTATACTCAGCAATAAAAAGGGACAAGCTATTGATACACAAAGCAACTTGGCTGGATCTCAAGGGAATTACAATGAATGAAAAAAAGCCAATCTCTAAAGATTATACACTATATGATTCCATTTCTAGAACATTCTGGAAACTACACAATCCCAGATCCGAAAAACAAATTGGTGGTTGCCAGGAGCTTAGGAGGTGGTGTGTGTGTGTGTGTGTGTGTGTGTGTGTGGTGGGCGGTGGGTGGGGACAGTGACTATCCCCATGAAGGACCACTTGTGGCAGAAACATGAATCTACATGTAGTAAAATTGCAGGGAACTAAACACACACACACACACACAAGTGCATCTAAAACTGGTGCATAAGGTTGATGGATAGTACCAAAGTCAACTCCCTGGCTTGTGATATTTATTACAATTACACAAGATGTTGCCATAGGGAGAAACTAGGTGAAGAATATACCAGATCACTTTGTATTATTGCTTACAACTGTATGTGAATCTACAATAACCTAAAAATAAAAAGATTAAAAGGATAAATTCTACCAGAGGGGAGGTGGGTGGGGAGATGGGTGAAACAGAGGAAAGGGATTAAGAGGTACAAACTTCCAGTTATAGGGCGCCTGGGTGGCTCAGTGGGTTAATGCCTCTGCTTTCAGCTCAGGTCATGATCTCAGGGTCCTGGGATCGAGGCCCGCATTCGGGCTCCCTGCTCAGCGGGGAGCCTGCTTCCCTCTCTCTCTCTGCCTGCCTCTCTGCCTCCTTGTGATCTCTCTCCCTCTATGAAATAAATAAATAAAATCTTTAAAAAAAAAAACAAAAAAACAAAAAAAAAAAACTTCCAGTTATAAATAAGTCACAAAGGTGAAAAGTATAGCACCGGGAATACAGTTAATAATATTGTAATAACATTGTATGGTGACAGATGGTAACTACACCTACCAGGGCAAGCACTGAATAATATATAGAATTGTCAGATCACTACATTGAGCGTGTGAAACTAACATAACAGTGCATGTCAACTATACCTCAATAATAAATAAAAAGAAATAAAGTTTAAAAAAGAAAAACTAAAAAAATAAAGTCATGAAATACAATAAATAAAAATAAAAATAATAAATCCTAGCACAGTGGGACAGGGCAGTATAAGCTCCCTGTGCTTGTTCTTGGTGATAGCTGCTCTCTCACTGTGGGAAGCAGTACCCAGGCTGACCACATATTTTTCCCAAAGACATGATTTTCATCTCTTTCTGCGTTAGAGTCTGTATTCCCACTGTTGCAGTCCTAATTAAGGCACAGAAATAGACTTCTAACCAAAGTCCCTTTCCACCATCTCTTCACCTCTAATTTGCACATGGTCGGATTAAAACCTGACCTGTCACTCTCCCATTTAACTTTCCTCGATGGCTCCCCATCATCTACAGCAGTTATTTCTCAAGTAAGATCCTCAAATCATGGGTGTTCCCAGTTGGTCTGCAAGTCAAGCCCTTGAGGGGAAAAAGATAATTTGGTGTGTGTGTATATGTTTCCTCAAATTTGATGCATAACATTAACTACAATTTTAATAAACATCTCATTTCTTAATTAGTACGTTCTTAATGATATCCCCAAAGATTGCATATGCGCATATAAAGACTGTATTGGCCATTTCGTCTTGTCTATCAAATGATTGTGCTGTTTATTAAATTTGCATTTTCACTATTACTAGTAGAAGATTTGGTACAGGCTTTCAGTTATGCAATGAGTAAGTGATGGAGATAAAAGGCACAGCCTAGGGAATATAGCCACTGGGATTGTAATAGCCTGTAGGATGACAGACGGCAGCCACAATTGTGGGAAGTGTATGAGCATAGCATAACGTATACAGTTGTTGACTCACTATGTTGTACACTTGAAACTAACATAATACTGTCAATTATACTTCAATTTTTATTTTATTCTAAGAGTTCAAGTCTACTCCATTTTTTTTTGATTCAACATTTCCCGTATATCACCGAGTGCTCATAATGACAAGTGAACTCCTTAATCCCCATCACTTATTTAACTCATCCTCCAACCCACCTCCTTTTTGGTAACTACCAGTTTGCTCTCTATCATTAAGAGTCTATTTCTCTATGTGTCTCTATCTCCCTCTTTCTCTTCCTCTCTTTTTTACTTTTGCTTGTTGGTTTTATTTCTTAAATTCCACATACAAATGAGATCAGATGGCATTTGTCTTTCCCTCACTGACTTATTTTGCTCAGCATAATACTCTCTAGCTCCATCCATGTTGTTGTAAATGGCAAGATTTCACTCTTTTTTATGGCTGAGTAGTATTCCATTAAATACATATACCACATCTTCTTTATCCATTCATCAATCAGTGGATACTTGGGCTGTTTCCATAATTTGGCTATTGTAGATAATGCTGCGATAAACATTGAGATGCATGTATCCCTCTAAGTATTTTTGTATTCTTTGGGTAAATACCTAGTAGTGAAATTGCTGGATTCTAGGGTAGTTCTATATTTAATGTATTGAGAACCCCCATACTGTTTCCATGGTGGTATACCAGTTTGCATTCCTACCAACTGTGCAAGAGAGTCCCTCTTTCTCCACATCCTCCAACACCTGTTGATTCTGTTGTTGATTTCAGCCATTCTGACAGATATAAGGTGATGTCTCATTATAGTTTTGATTTGCATTTCCCTGATAAGAGGTGTTGAGCATCTTTTCACGTGTCTGTTGACCAGCTGTATGTCTTCTTTGGAAAAATGTCTGTTCATGTCTTCTGTCCATTTTTAATTGGATTATTCATTTTTGGGGTGGTTAGTTTAGGTTTTTAGGGTTTTTTTTGTTGTTTTGTTTTGTTTTGTTGGTGGTAGACTCCATACTGGGCATAGAGCCCAATGAGGTGCATGAACTCACAATCCTGAAACTTAGACCTGAGCTGAGATCAAGATTTCGACACTTAACTGACTGAGCCACCCAGGCGCCCCTCGGGAGTGAGTTTTATAAACTCTTTATGTATTTTGGATACTAACCCTTTATCAGATGTGTCATTCACAAATACCTTCTCCCATTCCATTGGTTGTCTTTTAGTTTTGTTGATGGTTTCATTCACTGTACAGAAGCTCTTAATTTTGATGTAATCTTAATAGTTTATTTTTTATTTTGTTTCCCTTGCCTCAGGAGACATACCTAGAAGTTTTGAGAGCCAATGTCAAAGAGGTTACTGCATTTCAGGTCTCACATTTAGGTCTTTAATCCATTTGATATTTATTTTTGTGTATGGTGTTAGAAAGTGGTCCAGGGGTGCCTGGGTGGCTCAGTCTGTTAAGTGTCGGCCTTTAGCTAAGGTCATGATCTCAGGGTCCTGGGATAGAGCCCCTCATCAGGCTCCTGGCTCAGTGGAGAGTTTGCTTCTCCCTCTGCCTCCTGCTCCCCCTGCTTGTGTTCTCTCTACCTTTTTCTCTCTCTCTCAAATATATATATATATATATATATATA
>LNAC01000200.1:2480056-2580202 GCA_002007465.1 Ailurus styani | reverse complement strand
CTCGCATATATATATATATATATATATATATATATATATATATATATATATATATATATATATATATATATATATATATTTTAAAAAGGAGTCCATTCTTCTGGATGTAGCTGTCCAGTTTTACCAACACCATTTGTTGAAGAGACTATCTTTCTCCTATTGGATATTCTGTCTTGCTTTGTAGAAGATCAGCTGACCATATAACTGGGATTATTTCTGGGTTTTCTGCCCTGTTCCATTGATCTAGGTGTCAATTTTTGTGCCAGTACCATACTGTCTCGATTACTACAGATTTGTGATATAACTTGAAGGAACTGTGACGCCTCCTTGCTTTGCTTTTTCAAGACTGTTTTGGCTATTCAGGATCTTTTGTGGTCCCACACAAGTTTTAGGATTGTTTGTTCTAACTTTGTGAAGAATGCTTTTGGTATTTTGATAGAGATTGCAATAAATGTGTTTATTGCTTTGAGTAGTACAGACATTTTGACAATATTTGTTCTAATCCATATCTGTCCATTTCTTTGCATCGTGTTGAATTTATTTTTCTTTTCTTTCTCTTTCTTTCTTTCTTTCTTTCTTTCTTTCTTTCTTTTTGATGTCTGATCTTATTTGTTACTCTTAAAAAAAAACCTCATTTTTGGCTGGACTAGAGGTAGAAGCTCTCAGAGAGGATTGCCTCTGTCTCTTGGCAATCTATTCTTGGATTTTTCTTTGGCCTCCTTCATTCTCTTGGCCAAACGTTTAACATATTCTGTAGCATCTTCCTTATTTTTCTTAGTGTCCTGTTTCTTCAAAGCAATACTCTGACATTTGTGTTGGAGGACACATGGCAGTAACAAGATGCTGAATCTCAGGCACTTTGGTTCTAGGTTTCTTACCTTCTTTGTTCAGAGGCTTTCTCATAACATACTGGTGGACATCATCTTCTTTAGAAAGACTGAAAAGTTTGCAGATTCTGCTAGCTCTTTTGGGCCCCAGGCAACGAGGCACAGTAGTATCACTGAGTCCAGAAATATCTTTCTCCCTTTTCTTTTTTTTTTCCTTCTTTTTTTTTTTTTTTTTTTACAATGAGAAGTTGAGAACACTGAGATTGGCGTCCACAATGCAATCCCAAACAGACTGGCATTTTCTTTCTCCAGTCCTCCTTGGTCTTTAGCAGGAATGCTCCTTACTCAGCAGCACACAGACATGGCCATGGGTCAAGCCACCATTTTGTTTGTCATTGCCACCACTGATGTGGGCCACGTAACCCTTCCAGTCTTCACCGAGAACATCAGCAGCAACTTCTGTGGCCATACACTTCTCATAAAATGTAAGAAGTTTCTGTTCATCCGCCACTTCAATGAGTTTCTCGCAGCCAGTAGCTGGGAAATAGATGTTCAGACTCACCCTGAAGCAGCCTACCACCTCTGAGGTGCCATGACAAAGAGTGTCTTGAATTTCTTCATTAGTTTTCAGAATACAGGTATTTCACCTCTTTGGTTAGGCATATTCCTAGGTATCTTTTTATTTTTGGTGTAACTGTAAACGGGACTGGTTCCTTAATTTCTCTTTCTGCTACTTCACTAATGGTGTAGAAATGCAACAGATTTCTGTATATTGATTTTGTATCCTGAGACTTTATTGAATTCGTTTATCAGTTCTAGCGGTATTTTTGGTGGAGTCTTTAGGGTTTCTATTTTTCTTTTTTTAAAGATTTTATGTATTTGTCAGAGAGAGGGGGAGAGAGCACAAGCTGGCAGAGCGGCAGGCAGAGGCAGAGAAAGAAGCAGGCTCCCCACTGAGCAAGGAGCCCAATGTGGGACTTGAGCCCAGGACCTTGGGATCATGACCTAAACCAAAGGCAGCCGCTTAACCAACTGAGCCACCCAGGCATCCCATAGGGTTTCTATATATAGTATCATGTCATCTGTGAATAGTGAAAATTTTACTTCTTTCTTGTTGATTTGGTTAACTTTTATTTCTTTTTATTGTCTGACTGCTGTCAATAGGACTTCCAGTACTATGTTGAATAAAAATGGTGAGAGTGGATGTCCCTGTCTTGTTCCTGACTATAAAGCTTTTGGTTCCCCCCCTGCCATTTAGGATAATAGTTGTGTGCTTTTCATATATGGCCTTTATATGTTGAGGTATGATCCCTCTAAATTTACTTTGAGGGTTTTTATCATGAATGGATGTTGTACTTTGTCAAATGTTTTTTCTGCATGTACTGAAATGATCACATGGTTCTTATCCTTTCTTTCATTAGTGTGGTACATCACATTGATTTGGAAATACAACCACCCTTGCAAGTCATGAATAAATCCCACTTCACTCTGGTGAAAGGTTTTTTTTTTAAATGTATTGTTGGATTTGGTTTGCTAGTATTTTATTGAGAATTTTTGCATCTATGTTCATCAGGGATATTGGCCTGTAGTTCTCTTTTTTAGGGGCATCTTTATCTAGTTTTGGGATTGGGATAATGCTGTCCTCATTGAATGAATTTGGAAGTTTTCCTTCCTTTTCTATTTTTTGGAATAGTTTGAGGAGATGGTTTTAACTCTTCTTTAAATGTTTGGTAGAATTTGCCTGTGAAGCCACTTGGTCCTGGACTTTTGTTTGTTGGAGTTTTTTGATTACTGATTCAGTTTCTTTGCTGGTAATCAGTCGGTTTTCTATTTCTTCCTGTTTCAGTTTTGGTAATTTATATGTTTTTAGGAATTTACCCATTTCTTCTTGGTTGTCCAATTTGTTGGCATATAGCTTTTCGTAATATTCTCTTGTAACTGTTTGTATTTCTGTGCTAATCATTATTTCTCCTTTCTAATTTGTGATTTTATTTGGGTCCTTTTTTCTTTTTGATAAATCTGGCTAAAGGTGTTATTGATTTTATTAATTTTTTTGAAGAACCAGGTTCTGGTTTCATTAATCTTTTTTTTTTTTTTTTTTTTTTTTTTTTTTTTTTTTTTTTTTTTTTAGTTTCTGTATCATTTATTTCTGCTCTGATCTTTATTTCCTTCCTTCTGCTAGCCTTAGGCTTTGTCTGTTGTTCTTTTCTAGCTCCTTTAGTTGAAGATTAGGTTGTTTACTTAAGATTTTTCTTGCTGGAGATAGGCCTGTATTGCTATATATTTCCCTCTTAGGACCACTTTTGCTGTATCCCAAAGGTTTTGGACAAGTGTGTTTTCATTTTCATGTATTTTAAAAATTTCTTCTTTTATTGCCAGGTGGACCCATCCATTGTTTAATAGCATCTTACTTAACCTCCATGAATTTTTGGTCTTTCCAGATATTTTCTTGTGGTTTACTCTAGTTTCATAGCTCTGTGGTCAGAAAAGGTGCATGGTATGACTTCAATCTTCTTGTATTTGTGGAGGCCTGTTTTGTGGCCTCATATGTTATCTATTCTGGATAATGTTCCATGTGCACTTGAAAAGAATGTGCATTCTGTTGTTTTAGGATGAAATGTTCTGAATGTATCTGTTAAGGCTATCTGCTCTGGTGTGTTATTCAAAGCCAGCGTTTCCTTGTTGACTTTTTGTTTAGGAGGCCTGTCTCCACTGATATAACAGGGGTGTTAAAGTCCCCTATTATCGTATCATCATCATAGATTAGTTCCTTTATGTTTGTTATTATTGTTTTACGTATCTGAGCGCTCCTATGTTGGGGGTACACATATTTATAATTGTTACACCTTCCAGTTGGATTGTCCCCTTTATTATTATATAGTGCCCTTCTTTTTGTTTTTTTTAAGATTTATTTATTTGAGAGAAAGAGAGCAGGGGGAGGGGCAGAGGGAGATGGAGAGAGAGAATCCCAAGCAGACTCCATGCTCAGCATGGAGCCCGATGCAGGGCTTGACCTTTAGGGCTAAAATGAGTCACTCATAGATAACATACAGATGGGTCTTGACCCCACAATCCTCGGTAAGAAATGAATTTACATTGTGATCCATTATACATGTATGTGAGTGTGTGCACATACACTCATAAACAGGTTGCACAAAATGATATTCACTCTTTGTACGGTACATGTTCATCATTTCTCTTCTACTCTATTTCATTTTTTAATTCTGGTTTTTATATACTAAATTGATTTCACAATCCATTACTGGGTCCTGATCTATAGTTTAAAACAGGGATGTACAGGGCGCCTGGGTAGCTCAGTGGGTTAAAGCCTCTGCCTTCAGCTCAGGTCATGATCTCAGGGTCCTGGGATCGAGCCCCGTGTTGGGCTCTCTGCTCAGAGGGGGGCCTGCTTCCTCCTCTCTCTCTGCCTGCCTCTCTGCCTACTTGTGATCTCTCTCTCTGTGTCATATAAATAAATAAAATATTTAAAAATAAAACAGGGATGTACAACACATTTTGAGACGTGTACTTACATTTCTTAAGTTAATCCACTTGGAATTGTAAAATTCTAAGAAACAAATACATATTCCAGTAGAAATATGAAAAAGATTTTTCTTTCCTGACACATACAATATGTGAAGAGTTGAAAATCATTCTGAAGACTAAAACAGGTGGATATCTGAGTCAGAGCCACTTGGAACGCAGATAAACAAAAAAGTCTGTGAGGGAGCCCAAATGAAAAGTGGAAGGAACTTACCGGAACTCAGCCAACCTGCCCAGTGGCAATGGGAGACTGGAATATCAGTGCTGTGAAGCCAACTCATTTTCCTTTTGCTAAATGAAATGATTAAAAGACTCCTGGGGTTGGGGCGCCTGGAGGGTGTAGCCAGTTGAGTGTCCAACTCTTGGTTTTGGTTCAGGTCATGATCTCAGGGTCATGGGACTGAGCCCACATCAGGCTCTGCACTCACTGTGGAGTCTGCTGAAGATTCTCTCTCTTCCTCCTCTCCACCCACCCTGCCCTGTGCTCTCTAAAATAAATAAATAAATCTTAAAACAAACAAACAAACAAAAAACCCTTGGAGTTGGAAAGATACTTAAAATATCAAATTCTATTTTCTCCCGTCAGATGACAAGAGTAAATCAGCATTTCCTTTGAAAATCTGAGCACTGACTTTGTTCCTATCCCAAGGAGTTAACTTCAATTAGAAAGATAGAAACAATTTGACTAAAACACTGTTCAACTTTCTCCTTTTTTTTTTTTTTCCCAAACAATGACCTGACTTTTATTAGCCAAGGGAGAGCAGCCTCAAGAGAAATAACAAACATAAGATACATCTTTAGGGTCCTTAAGTACACCTATTTATAATTTAAGCATCATTTTTAAAAGGCCACTATCCATCAGTTCACTGAAACGTACCAACTTATATCACAGTTGACCCACTAATCAACTAAGTTAATGTCCACTGTCCTCCGGCTCAGGACACTGCCCTTTGTAACCAACCTTGGTCTGAAACGGCATCAGAAAGGATGCAGTTCAGTGGTTTAAGGTTCACACCTTGAAGGTAAACACGGCTCTGGAGGCAGGTGGTTTTCTACAGGAAGATTTCCACCTGGCTCCGTGGCTCTGCACATCTGTCCCCTCCTTCCCGGTGACACTCATGCCACCAACAGCCAAACAGAAAAGAAGCAAAGGCTCGTGCACGGCAGGTGCGGTGGCACTCTTTGAGGGGAACGTGCTCCAGTCTGGTCAGAAATGGCTTGCTGGAGCCTCCCTCCTGGTGGAGAGTTTGGCGTCCAACACTCACGGGGTCCTCTGGGATTGGTGACAACTCCGCTGCTCCATAAGTTCAGAATGTGCTTTCAAGCAGGCAGTGACATCCACACCCGGTGGGACACACTTCCTGGGTCCGAAACCACTCCATCATGTGGCTGGTGTGCCCACCATGCCCGCAGGTCAGGCAGAAATTGGACGATCCTCGTACCGCCACGTGGCAGATGGCACACTGGAATGTGAAGCCCTTGCAGATGGCACACTGCGTGCCACGGACCTCGCTCCGGCAGTGGCTGCAGTACACGCCGAACTCTGCAGATGGGTGGAGGTGGCCAAAACAAGACACATGGAAGGTTAGCTCTGCAAAAGGAAACTGGGCCCGGTGAGTGAAAATGATGTCTTCATCTGAGGAGTCTGCAGGGCTTCTATTCCAACAATGATTCCTTTTTTTTTTTTTTAAACAGCAGAAGCCCTTCTTCCACCATCTCGCTAAGTCTCAAAGACACGCTGCTGTCCCCGCAGGCTGGGTGCAGGGGGACAGTGAAGGAGATGCCTGGCGGTTGGGAGGCCCAGGGTGAAAAGCCCAGGTGATGGCTATGCCTCATCCTCTCCTACGCCAACGGCTGCAGGGGCCTGGCTCATACAGGTGGTCACCAACTGTTGGCTGACAGAACTGAAGGACTCAGTGACACCCAGCAACAGCTGATCAGTGTCTCCAGTCTTCCCTACTTGTACGCCAATGACCAAGTGGCACAGATGTGCCAGGTCCCCAGCTCTCTGGAAGAGATCCCAAGGGCTAAGCCCAGCATCCGCGCACCCCAGTGCATGTTAGGCATGACACTGAGTCCGGGCAGCCCGTGTGGATCCCCATCTCCCCTGCCCAGCTTCTAGCGTGCCCCCCCAGAACAGACCTGCCCATGGCCGCACACTCTCCTCTGACAGCGCCCTTGGCACCTGACCCTGCCTGGAGCCTGCAGCCTCTGCTGGCCTCTGCAGTAAAGGCTGCTTCCACCTGGGGTCCAGAGGAGTGCAGGGACAGCAGCGCCAGACCTGCGCCCCACTACTGCCTCAAGACTGTCACCTCTCCCCTGGAGGAAATGCCACCTGGCTTCGCCACCCTTGCCTCTTCTCTGCCTTCACCTATAGCACTCTGGACACACATTCCCAAACCCTGTTTCCTCAGGACTTCTGTTCTTGGTTCTCTTCTCTTGACCCCCCATTTCTTGGCACCATCCCCCAACCCTGTGCACACCTGGCCTCCCCGGCATGTGCTGCCTTCACCCTTTCTGGTGACAGTTTCCCTTGAGGCCAACCTGAATGACATGGGCCAACATTATCATCACTCTTTTGCAAGTCTCCCCAACTCTCCAGCCATGGTACAAACCAGCAGAACCCCCAGGCTGGATGAACACTATAGGCTGCCTACCCCATGTCTGCCCTCAGTGTTCCTGAGGAAAATTGAGGTGGCAAGATGTGCCTCTCACTAAATACACGACAACCGACCAGCAGATGCCCCAGGGCTGCAGAGCGGCTGCTCCGCCATTTTCCCGACGGCGCTTCTTGCCTCCACCACAGCCCGCGTGCTCCTGCACCACCCGTTCCCTCTCTCACCTGCTGGCCTCCCCTCTTCCCTGAGAAGAGAGAAGCCACCAAACCTTCAAATTTTCCTACTTTGTTCCTCTTTTCCTTCCACATCCTACAACAGAGGAAGGATCCTTTCTTGTACCTGAGCCAAGTCCTCTGCCTCAGGACAAATGGCAGTCACAAATATGTACTAGTAAAGACTTCTAAATACATGATAATCAAGGAAAAACTTTATGACAGTCCTAGTTCAGGTAAATCCTGAGACAAATTAGGCTGGTTTGATAAGGTTGGTGAAAAATAGCCATGTCTTGTCCCTCTATGTACAACTTTTTATGTTAGGTAAGACTTTGGTTTATGATCCTGTGAAAAGCCTAATTCGTTTAAATTTCTTGAGTTTCCTTTACTGGTTTTATTGGTTGGACAAGATTCAACCTTTAAAATTATGAAAACTGAGAACGTAAAAGTTGTGCATTCAATAGATTGAATTATGTCTTTAAAAAGGGGTTGTTCTTTGACATTTGAGATAACTGTAAATGTAAACCTAATTATCCTCCAGATCTATCTGGGTAAAATTATTAAAATGTCATCTCCCTGAAAAACTCAATATGTCACTAGTAACTGTGTTCCTCCATACTATGTCAGCTTAAATGTGATCTCTAAAATCGTTAATAACTTTAAGACCTGAAGTAATATTTCATTTAGTTAATTAATGAATCATTTGGGGGGATGTAGCCAATTTCTAAGTGGATATAAACTCACAAAGACAGGGACTACAAAAACACTAAGTCACTAAGCATAATTTTAGTATTTCTCTCTTGCCTCTTACCGTTCTACATAATGAAATGGCCATTAGTTGAGAAGGACAGGCACGCATTTGGGCTGTGCTGGTGTAACAGACTAACTTCCGCCACATGTGGAGAAACAAAGGGATGTGGAGTTTGTGTGAAATCACAAGCTGTCAAGGTGTCTTTTCCAGAACACTGACAAACTTGAGTATCAGAGAATGAAGTATATGACCACAGGTATGGGCTTTGCACGTGAAAGCTAGCAGAGGAGAAATGGAGCATTCCTGGTTCCTAATGGACAAACTAATACGGACAAGAAAATACGTCTGGCACATAAATGATCAAATTATGATTCCTAAGGCTTTATGAAACCCCCAGGCAGAAGCCAGCTTCCAAGGCTTAGCGCCATATGGCCCTACATACAGACGAGCTGTATTAATTACCATCAATTACACAAATGTAAATAAAACCAGCTAAATAAATAAGATGTTAAATTAATAAACGCAGAAGCAGAAAATGGCTGAACAAAATTTAGGAGAGCAGACGGAGGCCTCTGGGGAAGGACTTGGCGGGGAGGCAAACACCTTACCTGTGCCGTCATAATGACCAAGCACCGCATACCACAATGGAAAACAACAAAATCGAAAATCACCTTGTAACAGAGATGGTTTATTAAAAAAGTATTCTGTCTAGCACTATCCCCTCAAAACAAATGCAGCCTCAAGTCCCTTCTATAAATCTAACCCCTCACATGAAAACAATTTTATCCCTAAAATTTGCTGTTGATATGGGATGACCCTTGCAGATGTGATGAGTCCAAGAGGAAACTGCTGGTTTTCCAACAATTTGGAGACTAACTAGCCCTGGTAACCCCGAAGCATTTTTCTCTCAGTATCTGCTGTTTCCTAGATTTGAGCAGTCCAATTCTTCCACACTGATAACTAATAAAGACGAAAATACGTAATGCTTTTTTTTGTCTGTGAGTCTCTCTTCCATAATCCCTCCCCTTTGAAATCTTGCAATACCATTTGCAATGGTATTAGGACTCACTGTTCATTCTTCAGGATCACTGAAGTCTCCACAAGTTCCTGTTTTACTTCTCTGATTGGAGACTTTTTGATACCTCTCCTCCCCCCAAAGCACACCTTGTGTTTCCTCCTATGGCCAACAGAACCTGGCATGGCGCTTATAATAACAGATGTTGGTAAGAGCACAATGTATCAGTTACCTATCTCGGGGATTCATATATTTTCCTGAAAACTAATTCTAAATGACAAATTGCTCCAGGCCTTCATTACTCTCTGATACACTTTCATGTACTTAGATGCTCTGAAAAATACACTGCTCAAATAGTATTTTGTGTCTTTGCATTTCCTCAAGTACATACACCAAAATAACCCACAGTAAAACAATCCTTGTTATTTGATATCTAAATCTCCATATTACTCTGGCTTGGTTTTTGTTTTTTTTTTTTTAAGATTTTAAGTCATTTCTACACCTAACATGGGGCTCGAACTCACAACCCCAAGATCCAGAGTCACATGCTCCACCGACTGAGCCAGCCAGGTGCCTTGTTTGGGTTTTTTAATTGAAACTACATCCATACAACGTAAAGAGTCAAATAATGCTATATGTCTGATTAACAAAACCAGCATTCCCTTCCACCCCCTCGCTCATCACTCCCGGGAGGAAATCCTTCCAACTCATTTAAATGTTTCTACCTTCAATCTCCCAACACCCCTTTATGAAGCGAATTCTTAATTTCCACATTTAAGCATTATCTCAACTTTCCGGTGGAAGTTTCTTTCACTCCCCAACCCCCCTAGCCACACACATACCCCGTCCTTCATCTTCCCCACACAGTTCCATTATTACTTGGTTAGATCAGTGTTCTGCTTTTACATCATCCATCTAGGTGAACGTTATTCAAGTCAAGCCACGTACCATGACCACTTTTCCTTTCTTGCATGCTTGGATTTTCTCAGTAACCGTGTTTTTGTTTGCTTAGTTTGCTTATCATAATTCACTTGCAAACCCTTTCTCAAATATCTGAATCTCTATAAATAGACTGAACACTGAAATCCACTAGCTATTTCTCTGACTTTTTCTTCTTGGAGACGATGCTCCTCAGCTCCAGCCTGGAGGGGTCTGTCTCTGGGTCCGCTGTACGGATCTCCCTTTACCATTATGCCAGTTCCCTGCCTTTCCGGAGTGGCTCAAGGTTCACTTTCACGTGACTGATCATCTGGGGCAGGATTCTAGGTTAGAAATCATCTTCTGGAGGACTCCGAAGGCGATGCTGCCTCGTCCTCTCCTTTCCAGGACCTGGTTTGCCGCTCCTGAGAAGTGTGCTGCTGCCCATATTCCTCATCCTCTGTACGGACCTGTTCTCTCTGGAAGCTCCCGGTCTTTCTTCATCCACTACACTGGGTGCTTGGTGGGCCCTTTCAATCTGGAAAGCTGTTTGCCTTCTCTGGCGAACAAAAATTCCCAATTTTCTGTTGTGATAGAGGAAGGCTCATAACCTGCTCCGCAAACTGGGAGCAGGGACCTGGGAGGGGACCCTAAAAAAGCCACCCAACAATACTCCTGTGTTTAGTCTCACCTTCATGCCACTTCCAGAGGTGCCAAGTATCACTAAATTCTGAGCCACTGGGGGGGAATAAGGGGAGGGCAGAGCGGGGTGGGGTTCTGTCATGTGTGGTACTGTTTTTCTGCCTGTCAGTTCAGGCTCCGTAAAATCAGTAACCACTAAGCTATCGGCTTCCCTGGTCCCAGATGCTATCAACAACACGATTCTCTTTGCACAGTTATACCTATTCAGGAAAGCTCTGGGGGGGGCGGTTCTGGGGGAGAGAGGACATCGAGGTGTGTTCAGACCACCCTCTCTAGTGATCCTCCATGTCACCCTTTAAAACTCTTCTCTTAGTTCCTTTCAGATCACACTCTTGCTTTTCCTCAAAACTCACTGGTGTCTCCTTCTGAGTCTGTCTCCGGCTCTTCCTCTAGACTTAAGCTGCTTGTACCGGCTTCTCTCAAGGCCTGGAGTGGGTGGGCTCTTGCTCTCCCTGCACTTTTCCTCTGCAGCCCCAGGTGCCAGGTCAATGTACCCATTCTCGCGGCTCCAGGACCACCTACATGCTGAAGATGCCAAAACTGCTAGTTCTCGCCCCAGGCTCCCCTTTGAGCTCCAGACTCACATCCAGTCGTCTACCTGACTTTCTGGTCTGGCAGCTTACATACATCTCCAGCCGTCCCAAACAGACCTCTTAACTTCCTTCCAGCCTCTTCTATCTTAGACTATGGCACCACGACCTACCCAGTTGCCCAAGCTGGAAACCTAGGAATCATCTAAGCTTTGTCCCTTCCCCTCAATCCCACTCCAGTTTGTCAGCATATTATGTGGAGTCGACCTCTAGAAGTATTTTGAATCCACTCCCCCCTATCTCTGTTGACATCGCCCGAGACTAGGCCATCCATCTCCCTCTGACTACCCTAACGGTCTTCCAACTTCTACCCCGCCCTCCTCCGATCCTTTCCTCATATAACAGCCAGTGATTCTCTCAAAACCACAGCATGTCACTTACCTCTTATTACCCTTTGAAGCTTACCACTGGACTCAGTATACAATCCCAATTCTGTACCATGACCTGAGTCCCTAATTACCCTACAATCTAATTTGGTACCCCTCTCGCTCACTGTGTTCTAGCCACTGGCCTTCCTCCACTAGATTAAGGTCTGCTGCTCTCTGCACAGACAGCTTCTCATTCCCCCACCACAGCCCCTCAGAAAGGCCTTCCCTGAACACGGCCAGACATCACCTGAAACTCTCCCTCCCTGCTCTCCCTGAGCCAACATCCTTTTTGTTTGCTCATAAACAGTGACCACACCTCTAGTTATTTAATTTTTCTCCCCCACAAGTCTGTGAGTTCCACAAGGGGAAGGAATGTACCAGCACTGTGCCTCACAGGAGCTTGAGATGTATTAGTTGAATAGACGAATGAGTACCCCTCCTTCAAATCAGAATCTGAGTACTGTGTGTAAAATCACTTCCACTTAGAAGAGAAATGTACTCTTGTGATGAAATGCAGGGTTTCCAGAAGGTTAGGGCAGACTCAAAATCTCTTAGAAATTTCTGCTTCTAAGTGAGATGCTAGAAGACTTCACTCCAAGTCTTATGTTTATGGACAAATTAAATTATAGGACCTTTCAGATAGTGACAGGAAAAGAAAGAAATTCATATTCACCAATCCCTTTGTGAGGATCAGGAGGACAGGAAACAAACTTCAGCACCTCAGCTCGTTTCTCTCTCAGACCCCAGCGATAGAGGATTTCTCCATAGCATTTCTTAAAGTCATCAAATTGCTGGGTATTGGCGGGGTCCAGAAGCCTGGATAAAACTCAAAAGATTTCCTGTCAGATCCTTTAAAGAAAAACAAGCCTGATCCCTAATGATCTCAACATACCTTTCTTACAGCCAGAGTCTTGATTTTGGGGAATCTAAGCATTAAGAAACTGCAGCTCTCGCCTGGGAAGGTGGTTACCTTTTGTTTTTATCATGCTGATCACGTTCTCGTTCACGGGGGTCACTGTAGGTAAGACTCCCAAAGCGGATTTCTTCTGGAGAAGACTCTCCCCAAGGTGAGGAGACATGTTCTGCCTCTCTTCCCGCTGAAGCAAATTAAAGGGGAGGGAAGAGGGAAATCAGAGAAGGCATGGAAAGTGTCTGAAAACTCTCATAATGCGCAGTGTGCTCAATTTAGTTGCTGGAAGGAAAATAAGCAGAGCTGAAGATGCTGAGAAAGATAACTAAGCAGAACTCTCTCCTAGCCTTATCTTTTTATTTAGATATTTACTGTTAAGGGAACCTGATAACTAAGTACACACATAACAATTAAGCAGCAAATTATGGTACAGTGATATAGGATATTAGATAAAATGGTCATTATTAATAGACTTTTTAAATGATGTGGGAAAATGCTAATGATAAAATTAAAGAGAGAACACAAAATCACATATACAGAATGACCCTTCTCACACACGCACACACACACACACATTGGGAAAAATGTTTTGGAATGCTAATAGACATTATTTCTAGGTGGAGGTTCAGTGATGATTAGTTTCTTCTCTAATACTTTTTGTAATACTGGACATGTATTACTTTTTTTTTTTTTAAGATTTTATTTATTTATTTGACAGAGAGAGAGATCACAAGTAGGCTGAGAGGCAGGCAGAGAGAGAGGGGGAAGCAGGCTCCCCACCGAGCAGGGAGCCCGATGTGGGCCTTGATCCCAGGACCCTGAGATCATGATCTGAGCCGAAGGCAGAGGCTTTAACCCACTGAGCTACCCAGGTGCCCGTGTATTATTTTTTTTTAAAGATTTATTTACTTATTTGAGAGAGAAAGAGAATAAACACGTGCGTAGATGCACGCATGCAGGGGAGAGGGGCAGAGAGAGGGAGAGAATCTCTAGCAGACTTACAACCCTGAGATCGTGACCTGAGCTGAAACCAAGAGTTGGGCACTTAACCGACTGGGCCACCCAGAAGCCCCTGCGTAATTACTTTTATAATCAAGAAAATTAAAGGAATAAGGTTTCTGTCTTTCCCACACCATTTCCCTAAATGGGTTTTCCAGGAAACAGAAACTTCACTTTGTTGAAACATTTTTATATTTCAGAACATTTTAAAGTTTCATAGTTTCAAAACTATTTTGAATATAATAAAATGAATTTTCCTGACTTCTTATACGACTGGTACTGGTGAAATATTTTTCTGTACCGCACAGAATCATTGTTGGCAAGACAGTGATATTCTCTCAGGAAACTGTGTGACATGGTACTTACTGCCACAGACTACTGTTTTTTGTTTGCATCTTTTTTTTTTCTTAATACTTTTTATCTCTTCCTATCAAACTACTGTAACTATGACTTCTTCGCCTGCCCTGCCTCTCACAGGCTCCACCTCTTACCTCCAAGTCTCTCTATGTGCGGCTTCTATTCTATAGACTAGGAAACTAAATCACTAAGCTCATTCAAAATTCTGAGTAAGCAAATAAAAAAGAAGGAAGGGAGGGAGGGAGGGAGAGAGAGAGAGAGAGAGAGAGAAAGAAAGAAAGAGAAAAGAAACAGAAATTAAGATGATTTTTAAAAAGAAATTGCAAAAATCCTGAAACCACAAACACACTTATTTGTTAAATAGACCTTTAAGGCCAGTGGGAATCAGGCTCACCTTTATTTCTCTACCTTGAAAGGAGGTACATGGGAAGAGACAGCTAACAAGAAGTGGCCCCACCTCGTCTGGGGTGGGGTGGGGGGCATGTGAGAGAGAAAGGATGAGGGTTGGGTGCACCGGGGGAACAGTGAAGTCCCACTGTCAGTCTCTCAAGGTTACTAGTTGAAAAGTCACCCAGCCAGGCACAAAGACATACCAGAAACTGGTCTGTTCAAGTCCAGGCCTTGCTTCCTACAGGATCCCCATCATATTAAATTGGAAGAGAAATGAGAAACAAGGAAAGTACAAAGTGCATCTATCAGCTGAAGCTGACACATAATGATTCATACACACTTTTCAGAGTGCCAGAAATCCAGCGTGGCCAAGTCAGCGCCATACCAACCTATGTTCCAGCCACCGGTGTTGAGCCCTGGGTCTGACATGCTTGAGCAGGAGCCCGAAGAAGTAAAGCTGGGCTGCGGGACAAACAGGGGCAGCGTCAGAACACACCTCCCTTTAGGGACAGTCAGACACAACGCACAAGGCTGCAGGCTTACGTATCGGCTGTGGGACACCACAAGGTTAGAGGACCGGCTGGGAAAGGGTCCAAAGGGGTTTGGTATTCCCTGAGGCCGAGATTGGGCTTCAAACACGCTGCAGAGCATGGCCAATGTCTGGACGTCCCGGAGTCGGCAGTAGTGAGCCAATCTGGAGGAAAAGATAAGAGAAAAAAAGTCAAGAGACAGAGGAAGGCTAACTGTCACAGTTGTGGTGGCTTGCTGACACAGAGGAAGAAGGGAGGATTCTTAATTCTGTCTCACAAAATCGTCAGGATCCAGGGCTTTCTACGGATCCAGCAGCTTGTACTTTGAGTCTGGCTAAATTTGTTTTGGAAAAGAATGTATCCAAGTATCACAAATGAGCTGGATAATCCATGTGAAATCTTCTGGTTGGCATCCAGGCATGGCTCAGACTTGAGTGTAGCCTCTCCAAGAACTAAGTGGACTAAGCTAACATCTGAATGAGGCTGTGCATGTGCTCTTGGTCCCCCCAAATCCAAGAAGAATCACTCTTCACTCAGAACCTAATGCTACATGAAGGTGCTCAGAACACTGTACCACCACCATGGTGTGGAGAGCTGGCAAAAGACACGAGGTGGAATTATAAACATGAGCTATTAAATAAGAATAACAAGGAATATTTTTACCTTTAGATACTCACATCCTCCTTGTTCCTTTTAGGACCACTATGCTAGGATGTGAGGTAGGGATCAGAACAACTTGGCCTCTGTGATAGAACGATACTGATACTTTCCTGCCAAGCCACGTACGGTGTTCCTTAAAAGTGTTTTCACACCATCATATTTGAGCCTTATGTGATGTGGAGAGAACAACCATTATCATCCCTGCATCACCATGAGGCAACTGAAGCTTCAGCAGGTCTGGCCTCAACAAGTAAGTCAAGTCAATAAGTAAGTAAGTCAAGCAATTCTCCATCTGAAGACATTAGAGCTTCTCTCTCTCTCTGTCAGGCTCTGAGCCTCAGGTTCAGGTGGTTGAGCTGGTGATAAACTATTTTCACATTGTATTTCCAGTTTGCCACATTTCAGAGCAATAAATCCATGCTTCATAAACTGCCAAGTAGGGTGAAAACATCATCGCCCTTAGAAAATATGTAAGTCAACACGGAATTAGAGAATCTGCTCTTGGGGCCAAAATTCTAGACCACCCCAGAAATTTACCATTTCAAGAGTTCAAACTCCTGTGTTTCAGACTGGTGTGACTTATGAGCTAAAGCATAAATCTGTAAAGGACACATGAGTCTCAAATCCTTGTTGTAAATAAAAAATATTGTATACTTCCTTCTGCTATAAGAATTTAGTTCTGCAGGGAAATTATTATAGCACTAATGGGAAAGATCTCACTTTTTCCCGCTCCTCAGACCTCTTCGATGAAAACGCTGAAGGGTTTACAGACCTAAAATTTACATCATTCCTTTTCCTCACTTTTAGCTCTCAAGACCTACAGAGACTCCAGCAGCTGCCGCCCAAATGGATGTCGCGCCCAGGGTGTTTCCAAATCTGGGTCAGACTTGGGACCAAGGCAAAGATCCGTAGCGACTGTAGCCAATGACCAAACCTGGAACAGATTGAAGACAAACACTCGAAGTCAGACTGGTGAGGACAGGACCAGGAAGCAGGAAAGAACCCCACTTCTCCTCCACACGCAGCCTACAGCCTTGCTGCTCTGAAGGCAACAGAAACTGGGAACATCAGGTCCCCTTCCAGACACACTGAATCAAAATCTGCATTTTAACAAGATTCTCTGGGGATTGCAATGCTCAAGAAACGCTTAAAAAGGTCTTAAAAACTTTTATCAAGCAAACTTCAAAGAAATGACACCACACATTAACGCCAATGGGTTGCCTTGAGGGATTTCTTTTGTTGCTTCATTAGTGAACAGGCAGGGAGAGGGGAAAAAATAAATTCCGTATCACATTTCAGATCTGTCCTTTGCCCAAGTAATGGGAAACTTTGTTGCTTTCATCACAAAAGTTTCAGCATATTCTTAAAGCTAAAGAAAAATAGGCCAGGACAAAATAGACTCGACTTTCTTTTTGTTGACATCAAACCTGAACTCTCACAGGGCTTGGGGTCATCAAGCAGAAACTAATACCAATTAGGTGTCTATTAAATCCAAGATTTAGCACATGCTATATTAAATACATCGTGCCGTCAACAGAGCCTCCTTCCCTCCACACTTCTAAAAATGGAGGACTACTGGGAAATCTTTCTTAATAGCACTACATCATTGTTTGCTCACTGACGGGAAAACCTAGACTAGACTTTGTAAGAAACCTAAAAGGAAGAAAATAAGAGACTTTAATCAAGGAGTCTATAATCTAAGAAAAAAGAACAAACAAAAATACTGGAAAACAGGTAGAGAAACACATCAGATATTTATTAAAAATCTATTAAATTAGGTGGCACCAATATACTCAAGTATTGATACACAAATATCGATTAAGACAAGAATCATATAAGGTTTCCTTTCATCTCTTAACCAGTAACCCACCTGAATGGTTGCTGGGAGAAGTTAATGTCTTTCTGGAATAGGACAGGATGTTTACTACCCTGGCTGACAATTTAAGCATGTTACTTCCTCAGATTAAAAAAAAAAAAAAAAGATTCTTTCTTTGAGAGAGAGACAGAATGCAGGAGTAGCAGAGGGAGAAGAAGAGAGAATCTCAAGCAGAAGCCCTTGCCCAACACACACTGCTGAGCGTGGAGCCTGGCATGGGGCTTGATCTCACAACCCAGAGATCATGACCTGAGCCGGAACCAAGAGTCGGAAGCTTAACCAATCGAGCCACCCAGAGGCCCCGTTATTTTCTCACTTTTAATATATACTTCCTAAATGGCTTTAACAGGAATAGTTGACAACTGGGTTTATTTCTAGAACTTTTTGCAAAACAGGAGACACATAATCATCAACATACGCATAAAAAAGAACAAAAAAACATTCTTCGAGCATTTGCACTGATGCCATTTCTGTCCCTTTACAAGTACCATATGATAAATGACAACAATAATTACAGGAACAGAGTGGGGACTGTCCCATACGTTGGATATTTGCCATCTAGCAGATATAGACATGGGAGTTTTACATATATGACCATATTTCTTTCTCATCAGTACTAGAATCAGGACTACTTCATACTCAAGGAAACTGAGGTTCAGAAAGATTAAGTGCCGCCCAGGATCACAAAACACTTTTTTTTTAAAGTAGGCTTCACACCCAGCACGGAGCCCAACGTGGGCTTAAAAATCATGACCCAGAGATCAAGAAGACCTGAGCTGAGATTGAAATTTGGATGCTTCACCAACTGAGCCAGCCAGGAGCCCCTTAAAGATTTTATTTTTAAATAATCTTTATACCCAAAATGGAGCTTGAACTTAGAACCCCAAGATCAAGTGTCGCATGTTCTTACTGAGTGACCCACTCAGGTGACTCCCCAATTTTTTTTTTAATTTTAAGTAAACTCGACACCACACATGGGACCTGAACTCACAACCCCAAGATCAAGAGTCACACGCTCTACTGACTGAGCCAGCCAGGCATCCCCTTGAAACAAAGCATTTTTTTAAAAAAGATTTATTTATTTATTTGAGAAATACAGAGAGACCACCAGCAGGAGAGGAAGAGGAAGAGGAAGAAGAGAATCCGAATCCATGTTAAATTCAGAACCCAACATGGGGCTTGAACTCATGACCCTGAGATCACAACCTGAGCCGAAACCAAGATTCCTGACTGACTGCGCCACCCAGGCACCCTTGAAACAAAGAATTTTTAAAAAAATAAAAACCCCAGCAAAACAGAATTGACAGTGCAAATGGCAAAGGCACGGATAACCACATTTATGTGTGTAACAATCACCATGGTACTAGGGTAGAAGAGAAATGTAATAAAAAATTCTCAGTATGTGCTTTAGGATCCTCTCAACTAAGCTCCAGTAAGAAAAAGACCCAGAGTGGGGCGCCTGGCTTGCTCAGTTGGAACAGCATGCAACTCTTGATCTCAGGGTCATGAGTTCAAGCCCCACACTGGGGGTAAGATTACTGAAATAAATATTTTTTTTTAAAGAGAGAGAGAAAACCCAAAGGATTTAGAAAGCTGCTCTAGCCCTGTAGTTTGGCAAAGAAAATGGGAAAGGAATTGCAAAATAGGAAGCATGCCTTGGAAGGTCACTAAACCAAAATTATGAAGTGAAAACAATCGGCTCAAAAAGAAAACTCCAGATGGCCATCAGAAGGGATGCACAAACCTGGACAAGGTCCTTCCTTCCAACAAGCAGAGCGGAAGTGGCATTCTTCTGGCATGTTTCTTGAATATCATTCACATTTAATCTGAAATGTAAAAAGAATTAAAAAGTTTATTTCTGGTCTCATGTCCTAAATCAGTGACCCCTGATTTAATAGAAAAACTAAAAACTGCCTCTTTAGTTGTCACCCAAAATGTTTTATCCATGTTAGCCTTAAGCTTCACCTTTGCCACATAATATGGAGAAAAAGCTTCCCCCCCAGCTCAGGCTGTGGGTTTGCGCCTGGGGAAGGTGAAACTGTTCACCTCTCTAAAGTCAGGACAGAAAGCCAGCCCCAAATGACAATTTAGCAACCAGCTTTTCTGTGGATTTCCCCAGGCTTAAGGGTTGAATAAAAAGGAACTTAAATATGTGCAACACTGTGGTTTCTAACACAAAGAGTGGTGTGCTGTGTAAATATTACAAAATAAACACTTTCTGTTATGTGTTCTAGTTCAAGAAGAAGGGTGACCACAGGCCAGCCTCTGTATGCCTGACACTAGCCTCCCAACTCCCTTCAACAAAAGTGGCTCTGCTTTTAACTGTTTTACGTATTGGTATGGAAAGGAGAATTCTGACACTGTTCCCAAGATTTCTGCACCCCCCCCCAACACACACATCTAATATAACCCCCTCTCCTTAATTATAGGTGATACCAGTAAATTTTGATGGGTTAGCACACCCAAGATTAGGTAATTAATCACTCCACTCTCAATGTGTCAAAACGGAGATTATCTTAGGTGGGCCTAACCTAATCAGGCAAGACCTTAGAAAGAACGTGAAGCCATCAAAGAGACTGTGCTGGTCTTGAAGATGAAAATTACCATTCTTTGTCTTCAAGAAACTAAATTCTGCTAACAACCTGAATGAGCTTGGAAGAGGACTCTGGCTTTAGATAAGACCACTACCTGGCCACCTCTATGGTTTCAGCCTGGTGAGACCTGAGCGAGGAGGACCCAGCTAACCCATGCCCGGACCCTGACGCATGGAAACCGAGATAATAAATGTATGTTAGTTTAAGTTTTAAGTTTGTGGTACGTTGTTACACGGCAATAGAAAGCTCATATACTGGTCTCCTCCTAAAACGTCTTCTGAAGGAAGAATTCCAATACTCGTTTATTTTGAGAGAGAGAGACACACACACACAGAGCGTATGCAGGGGGGGTGCTGGGGTCGGGGGCAGAAGGGTGGAGAGAGGGAGACAGACAATCTCAAGGAGACTCCACGTCCAGCATGGAGCCTGACACAGGGCTTGAACTCATGACCCTGAGATCATGACCCGAGCGGAAATCAAGAGCTGACAGCTTAACTGACTGGGCCACCCAGGTGCCCCAAAAGGGTTCCAAACTTTTTAAAAAAGAAATGAAACCAAGTGGATTATGATGACTGTGTGATAAGCACGGCGGACTTACATGTAGAGTTCTCCCAGGGATTTGTGAACAGGAAGAAGGCACGCAGTGTCCTGGATGATAACTTTCCCAGCAGCCTTGATCGGTCGATTGCCGGAGTCCGACCCCTCACGCTTGCTTTTCCATCTCCTGGATTTCTGGGGGAGATGACGAGATATAACTAATGGGAACTGTGATGAATGGAAACCTACAGTCGCAGAGCACATCAGAGTTGGGTCATTGGTTATTTGCAGAGACTTTGCATTACATCATGCCCACAATTATATGAATCAGCATCTGTAGGAAATAAAAGGATGGCAGAGGGCATTGAGCTCTTGGTTCCAAAATCCTAACAGGAAAATATGCACCTACTGCAGTGCTACATACATTGTACAGGTGCCCAAAAATAGAAACCTTGAATCTAGAATTTAAAAAAAAAAAGAAAAGAAAAGAAAAGAAAGAACAGCAGGTAAATAAGTTAGTAAAGACCACAAAAATGTGGGAGAAGAGCAACTTTTAAGGTTGGGATCAGCCTTAGGTTCAAAGTTCTTGCTTGAAACTAATCAAAGTTTTTTTTTTCTTTTAAGACAGTTTTAACAGGGTTTGTTGAAATTTTAATTCAGACACAGCAGTGTGGGGCTCTGCAAACCTTCATCTGTGGCAGGCAGACCGAGAAACTTAGCAGCTCAAGGAGAATTACCTGGTTTTTCCTGGCAGACTTGAATTACTTCTAAAAGTAGTGATCATTTTAGAATGTCAAAAATGCTTGAGCAGAGGGACCTGGGTAATGGACATGGAAGATCATGAGCAACTGGCCTATTTCCCCAGAGGCACCCCCACCCCCTTACAAAGGAGCCTGTGTGTGGGAAATGAGAGATGTCCTGGAAAGGAAGAATTATCAGTGTAGCCCCATCCGGTACCCTCAAAATGACAACCAGCCGAGGGAGCAATATTCTATTTTATTCTATTGCTGGATGTTAAAAAGGGGGCCACCAAAGTGATTCGACTCAGGGGGAGGTGACATACTTATTAACAAAGTTGCTAGGGAAGGGGCCTGCAATCTGGAGTCAGAAAATCAAGGTATGCTGGTCTTGTTATCACCTGTGTTGGTCCAGTGTGACCTTGGGCGGGCTCCTTATTTGCTATGAACTTAGTCTCATGTCATCCTCCACTGATAACTGTGCCTCAGGATGAGCTCCGTTCTGATCTTGCAAGTTTAATAAGGCCACAATAAAAAGGAGAGTGAGTGCAGACTGAAAACGTGCAATTAAAAAGTCTGTAATGATTATAAATCTATTATAAGCCCTCAGGAATTTAAATCGTTACTTAGATTACTCACAAATAATTCATTTTCCGCAAGTGATTTTTTATACAATCACACTTCCATTCATTAGTCATGGTCTGTATTTAGTCGCTTCTGACCAGTGATGTCTGGTCTAATCCCCAGAGGTGCCCAATGCATGTAACTTCCTATGGGCTCCGTCAGTGTTATGGAACCGACTAGACCCAAGACACCCAGGACTCAGTACGTGGCAGGTAAAGGTTAGCTGAGGTCTGTGAACTGTTCATCATATATGGTATATACATGTGCTACATTATCAATTCGGAACTCAGACCCAGTTGATCTTAGACAGCAATTGAATTTCTCTGTGATCTTGATTCAAACACGTTGTTACTATCAATGCAAGAGAAGCCTTGTCTACAATGTCCAGCAGCCCTTCGATTCTCGATTTGTGCTGGCTAGTTTCTAAAGAATTATGTACCACTCACAAAAATACTAGCCTTTGAGCCACAGATATCCTGACGAGGATGCAATAAGGGGAGAATGGGCTGAAGAGCAAACAGCCTGTCAGAATGGACTGGAGCCAGGCGGTGTTAACCGACCCAAGACAGATGTCGTCCATGTGCGTGAAATCATTTGATGTGACTGGTTGGAAGTAGGGTAATTCTGTGGGCATCTACCAGGCAGTGACAGGGAACAGCACAGTGTGCTGAACTGCAACAGGGAGGGTGTTAAGTACACAAACTTTTTTACCCAGGTTTCCAGGAGTTTAAAAATTCCAGGAAACAACACCCGTAGGTACCACATAATTGAATACCTCAAATGAGAGTTAGGGTACTGGATTAAAAAAGTAAGAAAGAAATAAAAGGAAAAGATCGACACTAAAAAGATTCCACCTGGAACGGAGTATGATCCGTTCCGTTGGTTTTCTGTGTTGGGCGGAAGGCTTCTAAAACACTGTTCCAGGCACACACTCTGGCTCATCGTTACAAGAGAAAATGAGCAGCGTTTGAGCAACGGGGCACTTCACTACTGCTCCACGTAACTAAACAGTGGAAATAAATGGAGGCCTCATGAGGGATGGGGTCTACTGGCTTTCAGCCCACACAGAAAACCACCACAATTTCCTGTCTTTTTAAGGAAACTTAATGAAAGCAAAACATTAAGGCCCATGTGCCCAAAGTGGTCCCTTTGCCTATAGACTAGCTCATTTAAAAAGGTTTTTCTTAGCAGATGTGAATTATTTCTGAAAGTGATCACTTCAGAATGCCAAAAATACTTGAGCAGAAGGACCTGGGTAACGGACATGAAAGATCATGAGCAACTGTCCCATTTCCCCATAGCCTCACCTTCAAATGGCCACAGAGGGTCCTCTATGTGGGAAATGAGGGATGTCCTGGACCCAAGTCCAAGTGCATAAATGTTTGACTTAGGATTTACAGATTGGTCTGTTATTATGAACAACACGAGCTCCTGCTCTGGGCTGTTCCCTCTGTGAGCGTGGCCATCACCACAGCTCTCTGAAAGAGGGGCTGCTGCTTCCGTTGGGCAAATGACAACATGAGTCTTACTTGAGGCCACACTCCAAAGAGCTGAGATTTGAATACAGGCTGGCAGGCTGCTAAGCCCATTCTTATTAACCTGCTTTTGAGTGCATGATTTTGGATTAAAAAGAAAAAAAAAAAAGCCCTAAGACTAAGCTACCTGTTACTATGTGAACTGTTCGGCCCATTTTTAAATGGATCCATCTCTGCATAGAAGGAGATCAACATCTGATGGGAGTGAGTCCTGTCCGATGCCCCAGCCTCTCCAGTTACTTCTCATTTCACTTCTCTGCCAAGTACCCCGAGCAGCCTGAGCCGAGCCAGAGCCGCAGGCTGAACACCAGCAGAGACCAGAGGCGGCTGTGGCTACCGGCTTCATGTAGGGGCTCACCGGGCTCAGCCCCAGACCCTGCATTTCAGGCCAGGCTCGAGAGCCTGACCCTCACTTTGTTTCATCCCCTTTCTGGGGGTGGTAGGGATGGGCACATTCAGAAGGAAGGGAATGGAGTCCAGAGAGATGCCTTAGGACTCTTCCTTCTGCCCATCTGCGGTCCCTGGTTACGGAGATGGGGAGAAAAAAAACCCGTGTGAGTTGTCAATAGGTACCTGATGAAAACGTAAAGTGGCCTTGGACAACTTTCTGTAATCATCCTTCACTGAATTATGGAAATCACAGTCTGGATTTCCTGGGACTTGCCTGGCAACTTCTTGAGACGGCAGGCTTCTAGGTGGTTCCCCTGATCCGTTCTGATGTACAGGCGACGGGTGGTGGAAACTCACTAAGCTGCTTTGAGCCTGTAACAGGAGGTCTGTCACCACTGGATCACCCTAACCTCAGCAGCCACCAGGCCTCAAACTACAAAAGCAATTACGGGACAACACTGTGCATTCATTTAATCCAGCAAGGAATAAGTGCAAAACATTATCAAAAATCTGTAAGGGGTCATAAAAGAGTTTTGTTTTTTTCTATTTAGTGGTTGGTGGTTTTTAAATAGGAAGTACGGCCCCTGTAGACTTTGCGGGGGAGGGGGGGGTCATCCAGTACTCCAGTCTGGACCAATTATCCTGGGGACAGCAAGGCTGCCTAAATAAAGATATGCTCAGTCTCCGATCACATGTCAGGGCCTTAGGTCCTCGCTGCTCCCGAAGGAGCACAGATAACTTTCCTGCAGCAAAAAGGGTTCATGTTCCATCCACACTTCCCCAAGACTTCTTCTTCCCTTACATCTTGCTGGTGACTGGAGGAAATCCCTCATCTGTGCAACCGTCAGGTGACAACACGCAGAGAGCAGCGACACACCAGGCTCAGGTGTGGCTGAACATTCCAGATGAGGGGAGGGCACTCTGGCCTGACAGCCCCCGAAACCTCCTGCATTGCTCTAGTCCCACTGTGATGGGCTTCGAGGGGGGCGCTTTTCTGTGCAGTAGGCTCGGTCCCTCTGGGAGGCAAAGGGCCCTGCATTTTTCTTAGGTCTTCTCAATGCCCCATCACAGAAAATGCCCCTGCCCCACAGATTTCATAAGCAGGGATTGAGGGAAGAGAGACAAAACGAGACAAGACAATTATCACATGAGGAGCACCGGGATACTCCTCTGAACATACCAAGAAGGCGTTCATGGAACCATAGGAAGGAGGACAGGGAGGAAAGGACTGGGGGGCGAGGGGGCGGGGTGGGGGGAGGCATTGGTGCGAATAGCACTGAATGACAACCAATATAGCCAGCTTGCGACTGTACCACCAGTGTTACTGCTACAATCGGAGGCAACATCAACGCCAATAAATGGGTTAAATGTAAAAATAGCCCAAGAATAAGCCACCAACTGCTTCGCAGCAACCCCACCAACAATGCATAATCAGCAGAGTGGGCAGTGAGTCAACATGAGTTCCTATTTCAATAGCAGCGGGAGCAGAGACTTCGGAAATCACTGGAAATCCAGCAGTCGGGTTGGCTGGGACAGGCTTTTTGAGAGAAGGCGGCCACTCTGGCTGCTCCACCTGTGAGCTGTCAGCAGCAGGGGGATGTGCTAGTCAGGGCTCCTGATTTCAACTGGTTTTGATACGAAAAGGCTATAAGGACTCTTCCCCCCCAAATTTTTTTACACCGAATGAAATTTACACAAAAGGCGCAAGGCTGCCTTGCACAGCCCGAGGCCACCTTGGCACTAGCGAAACAGGAAGGGGGTGGGAGAGGAAGACAGAAGAGGGGGGATGGCCAACAGGAATGAGGAAGAGAGAAAGAAAAGGAAGAAAGGGTGTCCACAGCAGAGGTTTCATTGCAATGCAAAATACTGTTGGTAAGGAAAAAAAATTGTTCCAGAAAGTTCCCGAAGGATTAAAAACTAGCTTATGCATCATGCCAATGAAGCAGGTGAGCACTTCCCCTTTTGAACTAGACCAAGACGATAAAAACAGACAAAATGGTGGGAGCCTCTTCTATCTTCCTCTGCTTCACCCCATGCCAAAGGTAGGCTTTTGAAAGCTCCAGGAAATCATACAAATACTCCAAATGAAATCAGGTGAGCAAAAGGCTTACAGTTGGGGTTCTTTCCAAGAAACCCACCGTTTGGCTTCATTTTCAAAGAAGCCCATTCACAATCCTTAACGGTCTCAATATTCACCCATTTGAAACTGGATGAAACAAGGAGGAAGTCCTTGGGGCCTGACTCCCAAGAGCGAAAAATTTATTGTTGCTGGTACTGAAAACCAGCCAGCCTGTCCCTCAGGTTCCTCAAAGCCAGGCAGGTGGCATTTTATTCTTGGGCCTTTGGGCAGACAGGATTAGTCAAGGAGAGCATTTGCACAGCGCACAGTACCGGGAAGTCGTTAATTGCTTGTATGGACCAACGTCGCCGGGCAGAGCGAGGAGACATCTGTGCGTGAAAACGTTACACCCAGGAAGAGGGAAGAAAAACACCAAGAAAATTAAAAGGGAAAAATATAGAATAAAATGAAAGCTTCCACACATCTGATGGATTAAAAGGTACCACAGTATACTGCAAAATCGGGTTTGCATGACTAAAATCTGAACCTAAGCACAGCAGTCTTTGGATTCCCTCACCTCCCTCCCAACCCATTGCACTCCGAACCCAGCTTCAGTGTCTTCGTTCTTTAGTTAGAAACACATGTCAAGATAATAAGGAGGCTGAAGTCAAGCTTGGGTGCTCTAGGGAGGATCGCAGGGCAAGTAGAGAGATGGGTGAAGGGTCTCCCCTCTCCATCAAGAAGAAGTTTCTCATTCCTAAAAAGGTAGACTTGACACCAGACTGTTTCTGGTGTGTGGTTTGGGGGCACTGGGGAAACTGGGAGCCTTGACCTCAGGGCTGCAGGATTATTTTCGGAGTGATGGGTAAGCAAGCGCACATGAGAAATGGAGGGAAAGAGGGAGCAAGGCTGAAGAGGCGCCCTCACAACATGAATGCAAAACTGGGGCCGAAAAGCACTGTTGATGGAAATCAGAAATTGTTCTATTAACTTCAAGACCGCCTCAGTTACTTACATTAGTGCTATTTTAGTGACACAAACTGAAGCATGGATAGAGGTTGCAAAATTTTAGAAATGTTTATAGGCCAAGGCCTAATGTTTATCACAAGTTCTGGGTCTCCTGATTTACCCTAGGACTAAACCCTATTTCATCGACTATTAATAGTTGGTCCAGTTACCAGATGAATGTTAGCATCTCTCTGGGCTTTCTAACTTCCTGTGAAATTTGATAGTTGGTTGTGGTTGTTGTTTTTTAGGTCTCTTACATTTTTAAATATTTAGGAATGAACCTTGGAATTCCATCTGGAGAACATTTGGGTGAATATAATAGTATGACCGAAGTAGGGCAGGTTAAAAACACATAAGAACAAGAGAAACAAATGTAAAATCCCCAGTGGTTCCATAAAGCTTCTTATAATCTCCAAAACACTCTAAAATTCCTTCACGGCTATACTTTAATGCAGTTATATTCTTTTTCCTTTACTCTTACTCATTTAAAGATCTCAGGGATAGAGATCTGAAAGAGAATAAAAATATGTAGGGGAAAACCTGGGGCTGAAAATAAAGACTTAAGCACAAAGAAATACAGTAATCTGGAATCATCTTGAGAACAAAAGTAATAAAAGTGGTATTACTGGACATGTCAAACTAGATACCCGAGGATAAGAAAATACTCCTTGAGGTCTCTACCGACCTCTACGAGGAAGATACCTCTGTCAGATAGCATGGCTGTGTTTCGTTTCCCCGACTCCCCAGCCCCCGCCTTCTGCCCCATGTAATGGGATGGACATGAACAAGGTCCAAGAAGAGATGAATTTATTTCAGATTTATCACAAAATGACTCACTAGTTTAACTGCTTATGAGGTTGAACCACATGAAACTTTTTGAGATAAAAAATGGTCAAGGGCGCCTGGGTGGCTCAGCGGGTTAAAGCCTCTGCTTTCAAATCAGGTCATGATCTCAGGGTCCTGGGATCGAGGCCCGCATCAGGCTCCCTGCACAGCGGGGAGCCTGCTTCCCCCCACCCCCGCCTGCCTCTCTGCCTCCTGTGATCTCTCTCCCTCTGTGAAATAAATAAATAAAATCTTTAAAAAAAAAAAAAAAAGGTCAAATATCAGTAACGTCACAGGATTTCACCTAATAACTACTACATGTTACCCACTGAGATGGGCTTCCCTCCACCGGGGCGTCTAGGGTTCTTATAATGTTCTATTTCTTGGCCTGTGTGACTGTTAATTCACCGAATTATATGCTTATGATTTGTGAACTTTTCTGTACGTGTATCAGACAGAAATACAAACGTTTCATATAAAATTACAAGTGCCTACCCCTGTTTTAAATGGTCAGTCTATGAAATAAAACGTAAAGATCACTTACTATACTAGGTCATCCTAAGGGACTATAATAACCTGTTTTCTGTGGAGAAGCTGTATACTGGGTGTTATCCCGAAGTGGAGTATCACAGTCCTTCCCCTCCTCCCCAGCAGATCCTGTCTGATAAAAGAGAATGATCTCTCTGCCTTTGGTCCCTCTTTATGATTATGGTGTTTATGGCAGACCGTGAAAAGCACGAATGTAAGGCTTTACAAATGCTTTTGCATTAGGAAAGGTCCCATTGTGGGACTGGAGTTACTGTGACTAGGCATGGCCTTTCTGCACTGTCAGAGTCGAAACACTAGTCTACCTCTTTTCCCAATCCAAGCCCAAGCATGAGTAACACATGACATGACTCAGGGGAGGACTCAGAACTGTCTCTTTGACTAAAAGATCTCCTCAGCCTGGCCCTGATGGTGAAGAATATTCCCCCATTTACCCAACCATGAGTTTGTTTGACTGTTATGTTAATAAAATGCCTAGCAGCTTGCTTAGGAGGAAGAAAACCTAAGAATTTTGAATGTAAAGGACTTGGGAAGACATAGGTGTTCCAAGAAAGTCAGTGACAGCCAGAGGGGCACAATTTCATCAGAGAGGTGAAGAAGGGGACTACAGAGAGGCAATAATCACTGTCCCCATTCAATGGAGTGGTCTTGTCCAAGGCTGGTCCTGCCTCAAGCATCAGCTCCTGCTGCCCATTTCAGTCACACACAAACTCCAAGACTAGACAAAGTCAGAGGTGGCCACCTACCAGTGTGAACCAAGGCCAGACACTACATTGCAGTCGAAGTGCAGACACCTCTAACACTTGCTGGAAATTGGGTTTTTATTTAAAATAATTCAATTTTTTAAAAAACACATTCCAATTATAGTCAATCCATCATTTCTCAATTAGTTGGGGACAGCAACAAAGAATTCCTAAGGACTAAGCTGGTTATTAGCTCAGCGGTAGCTCTGTTTAAAACATCACGTCAGTTAAAAGCCAGTTTAAACCAGCGTCTCAATCTGACAACACAGGAAGAGTTCTTAGAAGCATTCCTACGCTCTGCCAACATTCTCTACATTGTCATCACCGAAGGCTTCTGACAGCTTAATAGCTACATTAGGGACGATGAGTTCCTGAAGAACCCAGGAACACAAGGACGGGCTCATGTGATGTTCGTATAAACTTATCCATTCAGATGGGCACTCTGGTGGAGACTTAGTAAAAGCATAAACCCCCTCAGAGATCAACTTTAAAACTTCTCACCGCTAGGACATTCTAAATATATCAAGATCCCAAGCCTTCAGAAGCATCCCTCCCTTAATTTGTTGACAAACATCAGAACACCAGGGAAGATCTGCAGCTACATTATTCTACCTGGAACAATGGGAATCACCTTAACAAATGCGGGTAACAAGGACAGGGTTAAATGGGGAGTGAAGAATACGGATTATAAGAACCAACCCACCCCTCCACACACACAATTCACAGTAGTTAAAACTAACTGGAAGGAACAAAGCAAAGGTCCTTCTTGAACAAACTAATTTTGCAAGTCAAAGACTAAAGGTGATTACTAACTTAGCTGCTCAGCATAGCAGGCAGGGAGACAAAGAACAAGAATCCAGACAGAGTAAGACACCGAAGACCCTGGCCTGCTGCTTACCCGCTCCTTGTAGTAGAAGGAGCTGATGGAGACCTGCTCCTTCTCACTGCGAGTGGGGCTCCCACTGTATAAACGAAGGTTCCCAGGGGCCTCCGTGCGGATCTTCATGGGCGCAATCAAGCCAGTATGATAAGCAGACAAGGCTGACAGAGACCTGTGGTTGAAAATGCAGAATTATCCATACTGGCTACAGTATTTCCATATTTCCAAGTAGTGTCGCTCTTAAGCACGTGATGAAACCAAGAAAAAAGATGGGTAAGATGGGAAAAAAAATAAAACTAAAAAAAAAAAAATGAACTTATAAAACAGAAAAACGCTTTGTCTGCAAAAGCAGAGAATACTTTATACATAGAAAATTTTTAAAAATCTGCAAACTAGTAGAGCTAATAAGTGAATTTAAATAGGAAGCCAACCTGTAAAAACCTACTTATTTACATACATTAGAAACAAACATTCGGAAATAAACATTTAAAAATTTTCATTTACAATAGCATCAAATACCTAGAAGCAAATTTAATTTAAAAATGTGCATTGAAAATACAAAATATTGCTGAGAAATTTAAGAAGACCCAAACCAACAGAGACATATACCATGTTAATGAATTGGGAGATTCCATTATTATTGTCAAGGTGTCCATTTTCTCCAAATTGATCTACAGAGTCAACACATTTCCAATCAAAATATGAATAGGCTTTTTTTTTTGTAGAAACCAATAAGCCATTTTGTATTTTTACAAGAATGCAAAAGACTTAGAGTAAGCAACACAATCCTGAAGAATTATAAAGTTGGAGGACACACCCTAGCAGATCTGAAGACTTACTATATAAAAGCTACATTAAGAGTATAGTGTTAGATAGGATCCACCAGTACATTAAAAGGATTATTCACGGGCGCCTGGGTGGCTCAGTGGGTTAAAGCCGCTGCCTTCGGCTCAGGTCATGATCCCAGGGTCCTGGGATCGAGGCCCACATCGGGCTCTCTGCTCAGCAGGAAGCCTGCTTCCTCCTCTCTCCTCTCTCTCTGCCTGCCTCTCTGCCTACTTGTGATCTCTCTCTCTGTGTCAATTGAATAAATAAAAAATCTTTAAAAAAAAAAAAGGATTATTCACCAGACCAAGTGGGATTTATTCCTGGGATGCAAGGTCGGTTCAACATCTACAAATCAATGTGATACAATACATTAATAAAAGAAAGGACAAGAACCATATGATCCTCTCGGTAGATGCAGAAAAAGCATTTGACAAAGTACAGCATCCTTTCTCCATTAAAACTCTTCATAGAGGAAGAGTTTTCCTTCATGGAAGAGTAAACCTTCATGGAGAGAGGGTACATACCTCAATGTCATAAAAGCCATCTATAGAAAACCCACAGCGAATATCATTCTCAATGGGGAAAAAACTGAGAGCTTTTCTGCTCAAGTCAGGAACAAGGCAGGGACGTCCGCTCTCACCACTGTTATTCAACATAGTACTAGAAGTCCTAGCCTCAGTAATCAGACAACAAAAAGAATGAAAAGGCATCCGAATTGACAAAGAAGTCAAACTCTCACTTTTTGCAGATGACATGACACTCTATGTGGAAAACCCAAAAGACTCCACCCCAAAACTGCTAGAACTCATACAGGAATTCAGCGAAGTGGCAGGATATGAAATCAATGCACAGAAATCAGTTGCATTTCTATACACCAACAATAAGACAGAAGAGAAATTAAGGAGTTGATCCCAATTACAATTGCACCAAAAACCATAAGATGCCTAGGAATAAACCTAACCAAAGGGGCAAAGGATCTGTACTCAGAAAACTATAGAACGCTCACGAAAAAAATTGAGGAAGACACAAAGAAATGGAAAAACATTCCATGCTCATGGATTAGAAGGATAAATATTGTTAAAATGTCTATGCTACCTAGAGCAATCTACACATTCAAAACTATCCCTACCAAAATACTATCAACTTTTTTCACAGGGCAGGAACAAACCATCCTAAAATCTGTATGGAACCAGAAAAGACCCCAAATAGCCAGAGGAATATTGAAAAAGAAAAGCAAAGCTGGCGACATCACAATTCCAGACTTCAAACTCTATTACAAAGCTGTCATCATCAAGACAGTATGGTACTGGCAAAAAACAGACACGTAGATCAATGGCACAGAACAGAGAGCCCAGGAATGAACTCTCAACTCTATGGTCAACTAATTTTTGACAAAGCAGGAAAGAATGTCCAATAGAAAAAATACAGTCTCTTCAACAAATGGTGTTGGGAAAATTGGACAGCCACATGCAGAAGAATGAAACTGGACCATTTCCTTACACCATACACAAAAACAGACTCAAGATGGATGAAAAGACCTAAATGTGAGACAGCAATCCATCAAAATCCTTGAGGAGAACACAGGCAGCAATCTCTTCAACCTCAGCCACAGCATGTTCTTCCTAGACATATCACCAAAGGCAAGGGACGCAAGGGCAAAAATGAACTACTGGAACCTCATCAAGACAAAAAGCTTTTACACAGCAAAGGAAACTGTCAACAAAACCAAAAGACAACAACAGAATGGGAGAATATATTTGCAAATGACATATCGGATAAAGGGCTAGTACGGAAAATATATAAAGAACTTATCAAACTCAACACCCAAAGAACAGATAATCCAATCAAGAAATGGGCAGAAGACATGAACAGACATTTGTGCAACGAAGACATCCAGATGGCCAACAGACAGATGAAAAAGTGCTCAACATTACTTGCCATCGGGGAAATACAAATCAAAACCACAATGAGATACCACCTCACACCAGTCAGAAAAGCTAAAATTAACAAGTCAGGAAACAACAGATGTTGCCAAGGATGCAGAGAAAGTGGAACCCTCCTACACTGTTGGTGGGAATGCAACCTGGTACAGCCATTCTGGAAAACAGTATGAAGGTTCCCCAAAAAGTTGAAAATAGGGACGCCTGGGTGGCTCAGTTGGTTAAGTAGCTGCGTTCGGCTCAGGTCATGATCCCAGGGTCGTGGGATCGAGTCCTGCATCGGGCTCCTTGTTCAGCAGGGAGCCTACTTCTCCCTCTGCCTCTGCCTCCACTCTGTCTGCTTGTGCTCTCTCTCTGACAAATAAATAAATAAAATCTTTAAAAAAAAAAAAGTTGAAAATAGAGCTATCCTACAACCCAGCAACTGCCCTACTGGGTATTTACCCCAAAGATACAAATGTAATGATCCGAAGTGGAATGTGCACCCCTATGTTTATAGCAGCAATGTCCACAACACCCAAACTATGGAAAGAGCCCAGATGTCCATCGCAGATAAATGGATATAGAAAATGTGGTATATATACATACAATGGAATATTATGCACCATCGAAAAATGAAATCTTGCCATTTGCAACAACATGGATGGAACTAGAGGGTATTACGCTAAGCGAAATAAGTCAACCAGAGAAAGACACTTATCGTATGATGGAATCTGAGCAACAAGGCAGAGGATCATAGGGGAAGAGAGGAAAAAATGAAACAAGACGAAACCAGAGAGGGAGACAAACCATAAGAGACTCTTAATCGGGCGCCTGGGTGGCTCAGTGGGTTAAAGCCTCTGCCTTCGGCTCAGGTCATGATCTCAGGGTCCTGGGATCGAGGCCCGCATCAGGCTCCCTGCTCAGCGGGGAGCCTGCTTCCTCCTCTCTCTGCCTGTCTCTCTGCCTACTTATGATCTGACCTCTCTCTCTCTGTCAAATAAATAAATAAAATCTTAAAAATAAATTTATAAAAAAAAATACTTTAAGAGACTCAATCTCAGGAAACAAACTGAGGGTTGCTGGAAGGCAGGGGGGTGGGAAGGATGGGGTGGCTGGCTGATGGACACTGGACTGTATCCCCGAAACAAATAATACATTATATGTTAATTTTAAAAAAAGAGTATAGTGTTCGCATAAAGAGAAACCTATAGATCAAAGGGGAAAAAAACAGACTCTAGAAACAGACCCACAAACAGGGTCAAATGATTTTCAACAATGATATCAAATGCAATTTTATTTTAAAGATTTTATGTACTTATTTGAGAAAGACAGAGAGAACACAAGTGAGGGGAGGGGCAAAGGAGAGGGAAAAGCAGATTCCCCACCAAGCAGGGAACCCAACGGAGTGTTTAATCCTAGGACCCAGGATCATGACTTGAGCTGAAGGCAGAGGCTAAACCTACTCAGCAATCAGACGTCCCGATGCAATTTTTTTTAATCAATGCAAATTAAGTGAGAAAGTTCATTTTTTTCCCCATAAGTGGTGCAAGAACAATTATGTATCTCTAATGAAAAAAGTGAACTTTGGCCCCTACTTACATCATAGACAAAAATTATTTTGAGGTTGACTACAGGCTTTAAATAAGGAATCTAAAACCATAAACTTTTAAAAGAAAATGAAAGAATATCTATGTGACCTTGGGTAGGCTAAGATTTCTTTTTTTCTAGAACACAAAGGCACTAATCATAGAATTTTTAAAGTGATAGACTGGAGTGTATCAAAATTAAAAATTTCTTGTTTATCAAAAATCATTAGGGAGGGAGGAAGACAAGCCACAGATTCTGAGAAAATCAATACAGAGTGCTAGCAAAGGACTTACAACCAGAATAAGAACTACCACAAATAAATAATAAGAAACCCAGTCCTAAAGAAAGGGGCACAATACCTGAACAGGCACATCACAAAAGGAGAAACCCAAATGTTTAACCAAAAGCTGCCCAACATCACTCTTCATCACCCTGATGAGATACCTCACACCCACCACAATGGATAAAGTTGAAAAGGCTGAAAACACCAAATTTTGAGAGAATGTGACACAACCAGAACTCTGAAACATTGCTGGTAAGATGGCACGACCACTGGGGACAGACTCTTCGGTGACACTAAAAACAAAAATCATACATACACCTATCCTAGGATCCAGGGATTCTACTCCTTGGGTAGAGAAATTAATATACATGTCCATAAAAAGACCTGAATGTGTAGGCCTACTCATAATAGCCCCAAACTGGAAATAATCCAAATATCCCTCAAGGAGAATGATAAATAAACTATACTATTTCATACAATGGAATCATCGACATATACAGCTATATGGATCCATTCCAAAAACATTAAGTTGGGGGTGCCTTGGTGGCTCAGCCAGTGAAGCGTCTGCCTTCGGCTTAGGTCACAATCCCAAGGGTGCTGGGATTGAGCCCCACATCAGGCTCTCTGCTCAGTGGGGAGTCTGCTCCTCCCTCTCCCTCTCCAATTGCCCCTGCCTCCCACTCGTTCTCCCTCTCTCAAATAAAGAACTAAAATCTTAAAAAAATTTGTTTAAAAAAATTTGTTAAAAAACAAAAAAAAATAAGTTGAACAAAAGAGGTGAGACATAAAATAGCACACACTGCATGACCTTGTACTTAGATGAAGCTCAAGCACAGGCAAAGCTAAAGCTACAGTGATGGAAGTCACAAGACTGGTTTCCTCTGGGTGAAAAGACAGGGAACCTTTGCTCTGTATTCTGGTCTGGGTGCTGGTCATCAAGTCATGCACGTCACATTCGTGTACTGTAAATTAGACCTCAGTAAAATGCTGTTCTGACCCAAAGTCCAGATACACATATTTTCGTTTCCCTTTGAGAGTAGGTGATTGTTTTTTAGTACAATCTTTCAAATAAGAAACCCAAAGCAATGTATGGGGTCTCTGACACGTAACTCCCCAGTCCTGTCGGCCAAGGTGTCATCTGCCTGGGTTACTGCAGAGACTGGCAGACTCTCAGGACAGCAGGAGGTCAATCTCCTTTCTTTCCTGTAAATATGCTGGTTATGTTCCATCCAGCACACCCTGATGTTGGCAGTGAGAGGGCTTCCGTGTTACCCCGGTTGCCCCGCTGCAGAACCAGAAGTCTATCATACGTAACTGGTAATATTTAAGCTTAAAAAACCAGTGGAATGGGGGAGGCTGTGCATGTGTGGGGACAAGGGTGTATACCAGAACTCTCTGGACTTGCGCCTCAATTTTGCTACATACTTAAAACTCTTCTAAAAAATAAAGTTGATTAATGAAGAAAAAAAAACCTTTACAATATGATCCAGCAATTCTGCTCCTAGATATATATCTGAGAAAAATGAAAATCTAGCCCCTTGCAAAAACTTGTATATAAAGGCTCATAGCAGCATCATTGGTAATAGCCAAAAAGTGGAAATAACCCAAATGGCTATCGACTGATGAATAAAGAAAGAAAATGTGGCATATACGTATGATAGAATACTCCCTGGCAATAAAAAGAAAGGAAGTTCTGATACATGCTATATGTATGAGCATGGAAAACATTACACCAAGTGAAAGAAGCCTGTCACAAAGGGCCACATAACTGTATGATTCTATTTATATAAAATGCCCAGAATAGGCGAATTTATGTGCAGCCATCACTGTAGTCGATTCCAGAACATTTTTAATGAACCCCAAAAGAAACTGCACCCCACCTGTCAACATCCCCAAGTCCCCCCATTCCTCCAGGGCTGGGCAAACATCATCTACCTTCTGTCCCTATCTGTGAATAGGCAACAAGCCACTGAATTATTTTAAATGGGCCAACTATCAATATTATATCTCAATAAAACAGTAAAAACATACAAAACAAATACAAGAACACACACACACAACCAACCAGAATAACAACAGGAAACACAGAGCAACATAGGCATAGTTCTAAATGCTTCTCAGGGATTAACACATTTAATCTTCCCAGCAACTGAAGGAGGCAAGTGCCATTATCATCCCCAACTTATCATCGAGAAAACTCAAGCCCAGTTTCGTAACTTGCCTAAGGTCACAGAACAGCAGGGCCAAGATGGGGACCCAGTGGCTTGGCTCCGAAGTCCACATTCCCATTTGCTACTTAGACTGCCTCTTAAAAATAGAACGAAACAAACATACCAAAAACCCTCACACAGGAAAATAATCGAGACCAGAGAGAAAGCATGTTAAACTGCTAAAAGTGACTCGCCAAGGAAAAGGACAGCTTTCAAATTTTAGTTTAAAACTTCCATATTGTTGAGTTTTTCCAACCGCTTAATGTCATTTTTAAAAAAATTTAATATGTTTCAGTAACGTTAGGAGTGGCATATTAGTGGTGTGGACCAGCAGATGATCTTTTTCATTACTTTTTCATTTTTATTCAATGTTCAAATAATACTTTAGCAATAGGGGAAAAGCACATTAAAAAAGAATTTGCATTGTGTTGACAACAGCTTTTATTAAACTACGACTTCTGGTGGTTTGGTAGTCACCGGACCTCCCAAATCTCAGCTTAGTGGCAATTCCATGAACGTCACCGTTCTTGAATAAATCTTAGAGTGGGTATTTACTGAAGAACGAACAGCACTTGTCCAAAGACAAACTCAGGGCTCATTCCCAGATGTCTGCCCACGTGTGGCCCCGTGAATGCAGCTGACTGACATCTGCATCTCCCAGGCTCACCTCGGAGTAGGTTCTGTTGGAGATACTGCTCGATGCATCGTCATTGGCCTTGTGAAATACACCAGATACCCTGACAAAGGAGACACCACATGTGCACATCAAGGTCAATGAGCTGCACGCGGAAATCCTAAGGCAGCCCCGGTCAGCCCTGACTGCAGCCACACGTAACAAGGACGAGGTCAGAATCTCAAGGATCCAGGAAGGATGGAATACGTGTGGTGAGGAAAAAATCTTCCCAGATACTTCATATTTCTTTGCCAGGGGACCTGTCCTGTGTTGAGAATCAGGGATCTGAATAAGACTCAAATTCATGCTCAACAGAATGAAAAAAATTAAAACTGTAGTTCTGTCGAACATTCTTACGATACATCTGCAGAAGTCAATTCGGCATCAGACCATGTAACTCTACAGCAGTCCTCTGAGTTCCCAGGAAACAAAAACAAATGACAATTTCCTGATTTTTCTGAGATTTCTTTATAGACTATAGGACATTCTGGGCTTCTTGCTCTCAAAATCTTGAATCAGAGAACCAAAAAAGAGACCAACCTGCTCCGCAGAACCTGGCTCCCGAGGTCCTAGGGAAGGGAATATTGGCATCCTGGTAGGACCCATAGGCAGTGGTCACCCGGGCAAACGTTGGTAAGGGCGGAGTGACGGAGTTTGGGAGTGCAAAGGGGTTGCTGGAAGTGCTGTCCTCTTGGTTCTGAAATTTAAAAATTAACAGACTAAAACCCACAAGCTGTCTTAAAGCTGACAGATACATTAGTCTGGGGAGGAAGAAACGAAACAAAACATCAAAGCAGATTGGTACAAGAATCCCACCACAAAAGACTCCAGGCAGGAGACGAGCTGGCGCAGGCAGGGCTCCAAACAACTCTGGTTTCGTTTCACTTTTTGCAGAGAAGTGTCTTTGAGGATCTAGAAAAGGCACGAAACACAGTCAAGAATAGCAACATTCCTTCTCCTGATTCACTTTTATTCTTCAAAGCAGTGGGAAGTCGTGAAGATGTAGGGAGAGGGGAGCATGGCTGTGTCTGAGGCTTCCAATGAGGCATCCTACTTTCCACCTGCTCCAGAGGCTCACAGAGCAGATTCGAGAAGCCCCCTCCTTAGCCAGGGCAGGCACGGCTTGACAAAGCACATTTCTTTTCTTTTCTTTTTAAAGATTTTATTTATTTGTCAGAGAGAGAGAGAGAGAGAGAGAGAACACAAGCAGGCAGAGTGGCAGGCAGAGGCAGAGGGAGAAGCAGGCTCCCCGCTGAGCATGGAGCTGGATGCAGGACTCCATCCCCAGGATCCTGGGATCATGACCTGAGCCAAACGCAGTTGCTTAACCAACTGAGCCACCCAGGTGTCCCGAGAGCACATTTCTTTACTGTGAATTTACTCCTTTCCTCTCCTTCCAGCTTGACCCCCAGCCCCTCGGGAAAATCTCAGGATCCTAGAAGTAATCCCCAATACAAGCCAGGGGGAACAGATTTCACTTCGGTGGAAATTACAACGTATCTTTTTTTTTTTTTTTGCTTCTGTAAAAATATAAATCCTAACATTTTAAGGCACATGCTACAGACATAAACTGACATACATACTGAAGACTGGAGTGCTAACTGGGCCTGTGAGGTGCACTACAGAAGTCATTACCCACGTGGGGCTACACGGCACGTGAAGTGAGGTTAAGTCTGAACTGAGATGTGCTGGGACGTCCAGGACACTCAGTCGGTTAAGCGTCAGCCTTCGGCCCAAGTCATCATCTGGGGGTCCTGGGACTAAGCTCAGCTTCAGGCTCCCTCTGCTGCTCCCCCTACTTGTTCTCTCTCTCAAATAAAGAAAATCTTGAAAAAAAAAAAGGAAAAAAAAAAAAAAAAAGGAAAGGACCAGCCTCAGTTGCTAGGCAGGCTGAATTGAGATGTGCTGTAAGTGTAAAATTCATACTGAGTGTTGAACATTCAGTACAAAAAAAAAAAGAATGTAAACTCTCACAATAATTTATATGGATTACATGTTGAGATGAGAATACTTTGCATATATTGTATTAACTAAAAATATTACTGAAATTAATTTACCTGCTTTCAACTTTTTCTCTTTTAGTGTAGCTGCTAGAAAATTTTAAATTACGTGTAGCCTGCATTCTATTTTTATCGGACAGGACTGAATTAGACCTTTAAAGATACTTCCTACTCCTATCATTTTTATAATAGGAACATCTATGTTTTTTGTATGTCCAAACAAGACAATGAAATATTCAAATTCCAAGTACAGATGAAAAAACAGACTCTTCACTCTAGAGAACAAAGTGATGTTACCAGAGGGGAGGTGGGTGGGGGCGATGGGTGAAAAAGGTGATGGCAATTAAGGAGTGTACTTGTGATGAGCCCTGAGTAATGTATAGAGTTATTGGATCACTACATTGTATACCTGAAACTAACCTAACACTACATGTTAGTTACACTGGCATAAAAAAAAAAAATTTCCAAGCACAAAATGCACCTATACAACAAAATCAAAGTAGGATTTGAGAGATCCTTACATCACTCGAAAAAATCCTTGGTTACATATCTTCCTCCAGGAAGATGGGCCAAGCGTCTATGACAGAAGCTAGGCAAAGGGTGAAACACATTTGGGTCATCTTGGTTTGTCAGGACATTTCAGTTACTTCACTCATGACGCTGCTCTAACTGAAAAAGGCATACCATGCCCAGCTCCTGGGCTTTCTTAGTGGAGATTCTGCCTTATCAGCTCTGCATGCAAAGCAAGTTTCTGAGGCTGCAGGAGCAAGGACCAGATGCCAGGCTGTCCCACCTCCATTCAGGCACTGCCATCCCTTCAGACACCTCACCTGGGCAGCCAGCCAGCCTCACCTGAGCATGGCACCACCTCCTTGCATGGAATGGAATTTTTTTAAATTCTTATTATCTTTTTAAAAATTTTAATGTTCTGATAATTCTTTTTAGAGATTGATTGATTGATTTATCAGAGAGAGCGCAAGCATGGGGAGTGGTAGGCAGAGGGAGAAGCAGCCTCCCCACTGAGCAAGGAGCCCCATGAGCCCAGAACCCTGGGATCATGACCTGAGCCGAAGGCTGACTAAGCCACTCAGGCACCCCTTGTTTTCTGATTATAAAATATCTTTTAGCTTCAGAATACATCTTGCCTACTGTTACCAGATAAATGAAAATGTACTGCAGAGTTCTTAACCTGGGATTCATGCACAGCTTTAATGAGACCTATGAGCAGATTATATACAATGACAGAACTACAACTATCTACACGCAGTATTTCTAAGATTATATAAAACATTTGTACAAATTTCTCTGGGGAAGGGTCTGTTGTTTTCATTAAATGTTCGAAGAGGGTCCACGATCCAAAAAAGGTTAAGAACCATGGCTCTGATGTTTTCTATACACAATGAAGTTAACACCGAAACACATAACGCACAGATAGACTTTCAAATCTCATCTACCGGAGTTTTCATTCAACTTTACCACACAACTTAGACGCTGATGCCCGTGAGCAGACGTTTCCTCTTACGACACTAAGGAGAATGTGTGAACACAGACCCCCACCTTTAGCAGCTTCGCTTTCATCGTGGATGTGATGGTTGTGGGGTTGATGAACTGAAAGGAAGGGGCAGCGTTGTTGGGGTACTGCGCGGGGAACTTCACCAGCATCTTGACACGGTGGCCGCTGCAGTGCACGGACACCGTGCAGCTCCTGTCCGCTGCGTCCATCTGCAGAGGACAAACGGACAACAGCTCAGGAGATAAACCATCAGGCATCTCCGGGCGCAAATGAATTCAAACAAGCTAACTGCAAGCTCTAGGTTCCTGGACCAGGGCGAAGGGAGACTCTCCAGAGACAAACCAATTTAGAAGACGGAGACAGCTCGTGTTCAAGACAGATTTTTAATTTTAGCACCGATTTAATAAGTTCAAAGTATTGTGACTTAAAAAAGCTTCAGCCTGAAGCTGTGAGGTAGACTGAAACTTGTTATATTTATTTTGAGATGAGAAAAGAGAGCAGGAAGAAGTGAAATACTGGACTCGAGTTAAAAAGCACTCCTGAGACAAACCATAAGAAACTCTTAATCTCACGAAACAAACTGAGGGTTACTGGGGAGTGGAGGGGGCGGGTAGGGAGAGGGTGGCTGGGTTCTGGACATTGGGGAGGGTTTGCGCTATGGTGAGTGCTGTGAAAGGTGTAAGCCTGATGATTCACAGACCTGTACTCCTGGGGCAAATAATACATTATATGTTTAAAAAAAAAAAAAAAAAGCCCTCCTGGGAAAATCCATGGAGACAAAAAGCAGATCAGTGGATGACAGGGGTGGAGGTGGAGGGGGACGTGACTGTGCATGGGTACAGGATTTTTTAGGGATGGTGAAATGATAATGTTTGGAATTAGAGGTGATGATGGCACAGCTCTGAGACAACACTATGAAGCACCAAATTGTACACTTTAGAAGGGCAAACTTCATGGTTATGTGAATTCTATCTCAATACTTTTAAAAAAGCACTCCTGGAAAAGGAATCAAGATCTCGTGCTTAAACTAGAATCACTTGGCTATCCACACTGTTCTCAACTGATCTCAACAAAGGGGTATGATCTGAATTGATACAGATAATCAATTAATCAAAGAATCCTTTCTCTCTCTTGATTTCTCGCACTGCCAACCAGAGAAGGCGGCTGGAGTAGAGCAAAGAAAGGCACACACGTGGGAAATGTGGAGACAGATTCAAATAGCTGCCGACTTCAGAGAAGTCATTCCATCTCTTGGTGTCGGCTTCCCCTTCTGATTTCAGCTCAGGTCAAGAGCTCAGGGTTGCGGGATGGAGCCCCGCGTTGGGTTATGTGCTGGTGTGGAGCCTGCTTGGGATTTCCTTTGTCCCGCTGCCCCCGCCCCCAAAAAAGACCAAAGGAGATAATTAGACATGTGTACATATGCATACCTATTAGGTGAATCAGGGCAAAAAAGAAACAAATCAAGCTTCAAAACTCCTTCACAGACTTGAATGTCTAAAAGAAAGCATTTCTATACCTCCCCAAAAGGAAGAGAGTAACTGTTTCCATGTGTTAAATGAACAAAGAAGTTTGGTGACCTTCTTACTATGAATCTAAGTCATTAAGGAAATGACCAGCTTTAAGGGAAGACAGTACAGCAGAGCACAAAGAACCTGGGGGTGGGGAGGCCAGGGGGTCAGGAGGTCTGGCTTCCAAACTCAGCTCTGCCACTAACTATACCAGTAACCTTTGCCAAAGCACTAAGCCTTCCTGGCTCTAAGTAACTTCGCACATGGTAAAATGAGGTGTTGGGGCAGCTAAGAGGATTCCAACACACACCAGCGTCAGTTAATTCCTTGGTTCATCTTATGAGAAATACTATAGTGAGACTAAAATTTGCATTTGCAAAACATCTATTTCTCTAGAAAACCTAGAAAATAAAAAAGCAAGCAGAGAGATTCACTTGTTAGAGCAGCAAAGCTTTCTGCTAGCCAAAATGAGAGCTGCAAGAGTCCTCTCGCCCGCTGACGGCCATCGGCAAGCGGGGGAACGAGGCCATAAACCAGTGAGCACCTCCACGTTGACATTCCGGATCTGCACGTTGATCAGGGAGAACTCCTGCTGCAGAGTCTGAGGGAGCCCCGGCTGCTCTGATTTCTTCTCTTCCAGGACACTGCTCGGGGGGTCTTCCTTTAAGACTAGCAGGAGAGAGAGGTTAGCTCTGAGATGCACAGAGGGACACCTCACCTCAAACCCCTGTTTGACCAATTACCTTCCTCCTCCCCATGGCTCGAGTTGTGCTGGTGATCTGTATCTTGAGCGTGAAGGGTCTTCTCTGGTTCCGGCAGAAGAGAAATGCTCTCAATGAACTCATCGACGCCATCTAATATGTCATTGGCACAAAGCTGCAACAAAGCGTAGAAGATCTAGGTCTACAGAAGTCAGTGGAATGATCACAATGTCTGGTTAGGGTTCTGACTTAAAAATGGGAAGCACAAAGGCTAAAGATGTTGGCCAAAACCCAATACAATCAAAATAGGCTTTACCCACCACCAAATGTCCCTGGTTAAATACACAGGAAATTAGACTTTTAGCTACCCTGGAAATTTTTCATCCTGTTCGTAATTTATGCAAGCCTCAGAAAACATTATTTTAAATTCCAAGCCTTTATGGAGTTGTTCAGCTAACCCGAGACCAAAAATGAACAAAAGGTACTTTCTGAAAAAAATATATTTGAAAGGCGGTAAGGTGAGGATACTTGACCCAAATTCTCAAGAGTGACTTTGTACTGAGCAGTGCTGCAAATTTTTTTAAAAGATCGAATGACTGATTGATTGACTGATTTTTAAGTAATCGCGACAGCCAGCATGGGGCTCGAACTCACAATCCTGAGATCAAGAGTTGCATGTTCCCTGGGGAGCCTGGGTGGCTCAGTCCGTTGAGTGTCTTACTCTTGGTTTCGGCTCAGGTCATGATCTCAGGATGATGGGACTGAGGCCCGCACTGGGCTCCGTACTCAGCCAGCAGTTTGCTTGTCCCTCTCCTTCCCCCTCTGCTCTTCTCCAGACACCCAATCTCTCCAATTAATTAATTAATTTTAAAAATCTTAAAAAAGAGAGAGTTGCATGCTCTCATTCCCAGGTTTTGGCACCAAAAAAAGGGGGGGGTGAGTGGCCTGCTTTACCAACTGAGCCTGCCCCCTCCAGCCCCCACCCCCCGTGGGGGAGGCCACACAAGGAGACATGGTTCTTGCCTATAAGGCACCTCGCCATGGAATGGAAGAACCGTGCTGATGGAGCACAGCAGGGGCCACAGCAGTTCACACCAGGCACCAACCACTGTGGTTCATGTAAGAAACAAGTATCATTTATGTGGCAAAAATTGAAAAGGGCTTCACGGGACAGGTGCTGCGGATGGATGTAAAGGGCTCTGAACACTGCAGTAAGGTTAGATGTCTTAGTTCATTTAGAAGAAGAGAAAGAAATGAAGCCCACAGGCCGTTTGCTCAGTAGGCTACCCACATTCTCAAGCCATGCCGGGACAAGAGAAAAGGCAGTCAGAGGCTCTTCATGCTTAAAAATGCCCCACACTGGAGTTCGCTCTTGAAGACCTGAAAGCCTCAGTGTGGCCTGCACACGCCACTCGGCCAACCAGCAGTGTTAGTGAATGTCTCTCACGCATCCTCTGACTCCCACAGGTACTTAATCTTGTATTTTTTGTGTAAGTTTCTAGTGTACCAGGCACACTCCTCCACGACAGCACTGAATACATACCCTCTGCATCTGGGAATCCACCCGCCACATTCTCAAGGTCTGATCCCGTGACCACGTAACCAGCTGGTAGTCCTTGGACCCTAGAAATCACCAAATAAGAGCCCTGGAATTTTTTTTTAATTCAATAACAATTTTGCTATAGGTTTTGCAAATGGGGTGAGATTCCTTCATTCATCCATTCAACGAATACTAGTTGACCATCTTCTAGACGCTGGGCACTACTCCAGGTACTAGGACAAGGACAAGCATGACCACTACAGTGTCTGTCTTCATAGATCTCCCAATCCAGCGGTGGCAAGAGACAAATGGATAAATACATAATAAAATGTCTGGGAGGGATAGTGTTACTAAAAAAAAAAAAAAAAGGAAGAAGAAGAAACAACACCCAGGATAAGACAACTGATGGTGGAGCTATTTTTAGACAAGCCTCCCAGAGGAAGTCACATTTGAGCAGAAACTTTAATGAAGTGAAATGGTATCTGGCAGCCCAGCAGGTGAAGAGGGAAGCTGGGATTCAACGTCACATTGAACTTTCGCCTCCACAACTGTTCCTCCTTTTATACGCTCCAGAGGAGCTGAGCGTGAATATGATTTTTGTGAAATGAATTGCTTTAAATGCATAACAGCACTACCCACTGGAAAGAATTCTTTGGTAAAGAGATGCATCTCTTTACAAAATGGATAATCGATCTTGAATGTTCTTAATTGACTGAGTTATATTTTCACATGTCAGGTCTGGTCAGAGGGAAATTATTCCAAAATCGTTCAGGGAACTTTATGAAAGATCAGGGCACTTCGGAGTAATTAGGTCCTATCTAGAATCTCCTTTATGGCCATCTTTATAGAGCAAAGAATTTAGAAGAGTTTAGAATTGAATTTCATCCAATGCCTTCACTGTACAGATGGGAAAATAGAGGCAGCAGAGAACGTGCTGTGTCCAAGCTAAAAGGGTGGGTGAGAGACAGAAGTTCCTTCTCCGTGTCACTGCTCTCAGTCGGGCCTTCGCTCCTCAGTATGTTACTGTATCCTTCTTTTTTTTTTTTTTTAAGATTTTATTTATTTATTTGACAGAGAGATTACAAGTAGGCAGAGAGAGAGGAGGAAGCAGGCTCCCTGCTGAGAGAGCCCGATGTGGGCCTCGATCCCAGGACCCTGAGATCATGACCTGAGCCGAAGGCAGAGGCTTTAACCCACTGAGCCACCCAGGCGCCCGTTACTGTATCCTTCTGCGTATGCCTAACAGGACACAAGTCTTCTGAGCGGCTGCCTGTCAGGAGGCCCCGACCCCGCACGGACTCATGTTTGCGTCAGCAATCGTCTGCCTCCACACCTGACTTCTCCTCGTGTCCCTGACTGTGGAGGAGAGTTATCCCGAATTCCGTTCTAATTCCGACTCCTCTACCAGTGCCTTCACCCCCATTGCCTCTCACTCGCACAAGGCCCTTGCTTTCCCACGTACTCCCTCTTGCACCCTCTCCTGGCCCTCAGAGCGAGGGCACGCTCTAAGATCTGCTTAGTCTGCTCCCGGCCTGTGAAGGGAACTTCATTCACAAAACCAGTTCCCGCTGCCTCTGTTCATACTGCCTTAGAGTCTGGCTTCTATCCTCTATCTGCTTCTGGAACTCGTCTCCTAATGATCGTGTCGCTTCCCGTTTGTACAACTAAGTGCTTTTCTCTTATTCTGCACGTTGATCCTTCAGTAACATCTGAGACCACTGACTGGGGCCTCCTTCATGAAGCAAACTCTTCCTTTGGCCCGCCCCCCCCTGCTTCTCCTGCTAGCTCTCTAAGAGCTCCTGTACCACAGCGAAAACCCAAGTCAAACCTTGAGGTAGTCCAGTAAAAACTAAGAAGACATGGCAGTATAATAAAACAGAGTGGCATTGGTTGAAAAAGAGGTAAAATACAAGAATGTGTGCAGGAGGATTCCATTTAGAAAAGGTCCAACAAGTGAGCTGAAACTGTTTCAAGGGATGCATAAATGGGTGGCAAACTATAAAATAACAACAGCAATCACTCTCATAAATATTAGGACAGCGTTTCCTTCTAGGTTCGAAGGGAAGGGACTGTGGGCTGAGTCTTCAGCAATGTTCCTTTCTAGACCGTGGTGGTAGTTACATAGATTTTCACTTCCAAATTTGTAAGACTGTACAGGTTTTATGCAATTTTCTAGACAAACCACATACTTTACAATAAAAAGGAATTTGAAGAAACACCTGTAACTTCCACTCAAAATCTCGCTACTGACTGGATGGTCCCAATTCACACAATTCACCCTACCAGCATACAGATGGCAGATAACTGAAAATGGGCTGCTAAAAACTTTCCGTTTCAAGCCAAAACTACAGGCCAACCTCTCCCTGCCAGACCATGAGGAAACGACATCATCTGTTTACTATGGCAAAATACAAGAGAGGAAGTTGAAAGCCAAAGTCATGCATTCGAATTGATGGGACAAAGACCAAGCAGCCTCATGTTTCCAGAAGCAGGGATATTCGGAAAATAAAGATGAGAAAATTAAGAGATCGATGGTCAAAAGAGTCCCTTCAAAAACTGTCGTGGAGGAGAGGCTTGTGAGGGTCACAGATAAGCTGGGATAAGATGAGTGCTCTAATCCCAGGTCTACCTGAGCCCTTTCCTGGGACTCTGGACAAGTCACACCACTCCACTGCCTGGCTTTCCTTCTTTAATACGGAAAGACCAAGAAATATTATTTCTATTACGTAAAACCTTTAGAGACTGTGACAATAAGATCTCAGGAAAAGAGAGGTTGCAACTAAGTTTGCATGGTAAGCTGGTGGGGAGGCAAAGACCAAGGGCTTCTGACTCCATTACACTTGACCTTGTGTTAGTGAGGGCTGGCTAGGCGAAGCTGCAGTAACGAAAAATGCCCAAATCTCAGGGGCTCAAAGCAAGGACACCGTGCTCACGGGCACAGCTCCAGCTGGAGTTCTGCCAGCTGCGGTGACCGCAGCAAAGAGAGCGTGTAATTGTACTATGGCTGCTAATGCTTCAACCCAGAAGAGATCGCATCCCTCTGTTCATGTCTCATGATCAAAGTGAGTCATGTGGCCAAACCCATCTTCCAGGAGGTGGGAGATGAAACACCACTATGTTTGGAGGGAACTAGGAATACGTGGTGGGCGGTGCTGCTGGCGCCCTCGGGTCTCCTTGCTCTCCATAGTGGCAAGGAGCCGACACCAGACTTCTGAGGATTGTGACCCCAGAGTTTTTCAGCCCTAGAGATGATCCAACAGCAAGTGTATCCATCTCTTACAGATCTCCTCCACGCAGATGAGAGATGACAGTGAACCTAAGAGAAGGGGCACTAGCTCGGGACAGAAGCCACAGCCACATACTGCTTTACCCAGGTACAGTGAACGGTGGTAGTCCCCGACTCTCTCATTCCTCAAGCCCAGCGCTGAGGGCTCTGTGTCCTCCACACTGGCCCACATGGCCAACCCCACCGGAGCTGCTGTGGCACAGAGCTCAGAAGGAAATCAGGCTCCCACTCACCTTCCTTCTGCTTCCTCCACTGGAACTCCAGCACCACGTCATCATGCCCCACAAAGGTATGGACCGGGGTGTTCAAGTCAAAGACATTCCACAAGAGAAGACTGTTTTCCCTCCGTAGCTGGGGGACCATCACAGTCACCAATCCATTGCTGAAAGGCTACAGCAGGAAAAGGAAAAACAGGTGGTTATTCCAGGGAGAGTCAGCTGAACCTTGAATTACCAAAACTGGAATGCTTTCCTAACTAACATAAATGAGATGATGGAAGGCCCCACCCCATCTGGGGAAATGTTTTCCAAATACCATAAGTCGACCATCCCGTCTACTTTTCTGTCGCATTTATTCTGCTTTTGCTGTGCGTGGAAGGGACCACAGCGAGTAAAAAATAAAGCTGAGCCAAATACTTGGAGAACTGGAAATTCTAAAATAAGCACACGGCTCTGACTGCTGCACACCAGAACACATTATTTCACATCCAGAACGAGTATGCAAGACACACTGGGGAAAACCCCAGAGCAGCGGGTGGGATTCTTGCCATGTGGAAATGCACCAGGAGCACAGCAGCCCCACGAAGCATCACCTTCCCACGGCCCCCCAAACCGCAGCTATTCAGAGGGAAACCCTCCAATCTTGGGACTGGCACGCTTTACCTATCGACACCTAATCCGCTAGGTACCAAAGGGGCCCACTGGGTGGATAATCAGACTCTGTTCTTGAAGGAATAAACCACAGTCACCTAAAAGCACATTTATCTTCACTTTTCCTCCTGGCAGCACTCCTGGACTTCTCTGATTATTTTTTAAAGTAAACATATTAATCCAGAAAACTATTTCAATTCATAAGAACAATGTCTGATTTCTTGACAAGCACTCCCAGATGCAAAAGCCACTTAATACCTAAATTATCTTCTATGTTCCACAGCACGTCGGAGTGACAGCCTAATGCAGAAAGGCAGCTTTATTCATCTCTGTGCTCCCTTTCAAGTTGACAATGAAGAAAGTATATTATCTCTGATCAGAAGCTATCAATGTGGCAATGGAAAAACTGCTGAAAGACTAATAGCCTACCCCTTATATCTGCAGCATTTTATGGTTTATAAAGCATTTTCACATACCATTTTTCAAAAGGAAAGGCACATTGTACATGTGCTAAATGCCACTGAATTGCATACTTTAAAACGGTAAATTTTATCACAATAATAAAAAGGAAGGCCTGGTAAAAATTATTATTTATATGCTACAGAGGAGGAAACTATCGCTCAAAAGCATCCAGCAGCTTGCCCAAGGCCACACAAGTATTAAATGGCTCATTGCAAAACTGGAAACAATCTAAGTGATCTAAGTGTCCATCAATGGATGAACAAAGATGTGCTTTGTATCTACCTACCTATCTGTGTATACACACACACACACACACACACACACACACACACACACACACACACACACACACACGAATATCTATCATTCAGCCACGAGAAAGAAAGAAATCCCATCATGTGCCACAACATGGGTGGGGTTGAGGGCATTAGGCTAAGTGAAGTAAGTCAGAGAGAGACAAATACTGTGTGACATCAGTTACATATGGAATCTAAAAAAGCTGAACTTGTAGAAATGGAGAGTAGAATGGTGGTTCCCAAGGGCTGATGGGTGGAGGAAATGCGAAAATGTTGGTCAAACTTCCAGTTCGAAGATGAGCAAGTTCTGGGGATCTAATATACAGCTTGGTGATGATTGTTAATAATATTTGTTAAAGGGCGCCTGGGCGGCTCAGTGGGTTAAAGCCTCTGCCTTCAGCTCAAGTCATGATCTCAGGGTCCTGGGATTGAGGCCCATATCAGGCTCTCTGCTCAGTGGGGAGCCTGCTTCCCCCTCTCTCTCTGTCTGCCTCTCTGCCTACTTGTGATCTCTTCCTCTCTGTGTCAAAAATAAATAAAATCTTAAAAAAATAATAATAATATTTGTTAATATACTAATATGTATTATATTCTTGGAAGTTGCTAAGAGAGTAGATGTTAAATGTCCTCAATACAAAAAAGAAATGGTAATTATGTGATGTGACAGGTATTAGCCAACACTGGGGTAGTAACAGTCTTGCAGCATGGAAGTGTATCAAATCAATGGGTGTATACCTTGAACTTACACAATGCTACACATTAATTACATCTCAATAAACATTGGGAAAAAATTAAAAGGCACTGATGGACCCAAAACCCAGGTCTCCTGAATCTAAAGCCAGATCTCTTTCTACCACAATCTGTTGACTGCAAGCCCCACAGCCCTCTAGCTCTGCCTCCCCGCTTCCCCTGCCATTAGTGACCACCTTTATGCAGCCCAGCCTCCTAGTCTATGGTCAGCAACTCTCACACAGATTCTTCCCCAACAATCCAAGGACAAGTTTTTAAATACATACAAACTTTTATGCCGTCATTACTGCCTTTGTCCCACCCCTCAGCCAAGACAGAAAGAGAAAACTGTTTCACAAAGAAAACAGAGAAAAGGGCCTTGGCCCCCAAGCCTGGAACACTAAGGGGAAGCTCCCCAGGAGGAGGAGGGGTGTCCCACTCACAGTGTATCTGGCCTTCCAGACAGGCACCTGGCAAGGGAGAATACTGAGGTATTTCCGAGGCTGGCGGTAATCCCAGAACTGGAAGAAAGAAAACAGGATAATCTGTGAAATAAATGCCATTAAAAAACTCAACAACTGAAATAAGCGCAGCGTGTGGTCCCTTCACTCTCTGTCCTCAGTGTGTTCCTGGCAGCCCCCCAGCCAGGGGAGCAGGGCAGACACACAAACCTTTCCCATATGTCAATATCACAGGAGAATTTCCCAACACCATGAGGACCAGCCCTCGGGGCAGATCAGCGTCAGCCTGCGTATTACACAGGCCTGGAAGTGGAAGGTCAGAGTGACAAGCTTTCACCCTGTGTCACTTTTATACCATGCAAGGCAAAGTAACTACCAACAACAGCTGATGTGCTGACTACTTACTGCATTCCAGACGGAGCTGAGAGCTTGAGGTTGTTATCCACTTAATCTTTGCGACAACCAAATAACAGGTGTCATTCAGTTCTTTCTCAAATGTAGAAGCTAAATGACAAAACAACCTAACTTGACCAAGGTCCCACAGGAAAGAGGTACCCGTTTGGACACCAACGCACTCACGTACACTCTCACCCGCTCCGCCACTGACCGTGTGGAACTCAGGCTGCGGAACGCGCAGAGGTGAGCCAAACACACTCTGCATTAGGGACGTCTGTGCTTTCAGTGAAAGGACACAACTATACTGATGGCCTGAGCCTCTGTCACGAAGCAGGAAACCGCAGAGCACCAAAGGCTGGAGGACCAAGACTGAAACTCTGAACTACTCCAGTATCAAGAAATTATTTTCAAAAATAGATGACAGTTTGGCAGTTTCTTAAAAAGTTAAACATGCATATGCCATTGACCCAGTGATCCCGACTCCTAACTATTTGTCTTGGAAAAGTGAAAAGTTCCATTCGCAGGAAAATCTATATGTGAATGTTTATAGCAGCTCTGTTCACAATCATCAAAAACTGCTGACGGCCCGATCAATGTTCTTCAACGGGGCAACAGATAATAAACAGTGGGTTACTACTCGCCAACTAAAAGTATATGATCTATCGATTCTTAAAATACCTTGGATGAATCTTGAAGGTACTATCCTGAGTGAAAGAAGCCAACTCAGAAAGTTACTTACTGACTCATTCCATTTAAATGACCTTCTCAAAAAGACAAAACTATAGTGATGGAGGACGTATCAGTGGCTGCTAAAAGTTGGGAGTTGGCAGGTGTGGCTATAAAGGGACCACATGAGGTGATTCTTGTTTCTTTTGACAACTGTCTTTTTGCCAAATTTGGACTCCACATTCAAAATAATAAAACTTAAGATGTGTTTTCCAGGGACGCCTGGGTGGTTCAGTCGTTACACGTCTGCCTTTGGCTCAGATCATGATCTCAGGGTCCTGGGATGGAGCCCCACGTTGGGCTCCCTTCTCCGTGGGAAGCCTGCTTCTCCCTCTTCCACTCCCCCTGCTGCTGTTCCCTCTCTCGCTGTGTCTCTGTCTGTCAAATAAATACATAAAGTCTTTAAAAAAAAAAAAAAAGATGTTTCCATCTAAACTGCTTCTGGGTTTCCCCAATGGCTATAGGGAAAACTATAACTAGAAACTAAAGCTAAACTAAAACTAGAAATCATTAGGTTGGCGTGGCATTCTCCAGATTTTTAATCAGATCAACACTTTGTGAATGCCTTCCTGTTATCAAGTCTACCAATGTGAAAAACTAGCAAAGAAAAAAGTTCAACCTCCCTAGGTTAATTACATATAGGTAAAATATTAGTACTATTGAGTATATTCCGGCAATTGGTTACTTTTCATGTTTATTTACAGACTGTCACGAAAACTGTCAATAAAATCAACCCTTAAAAAAAAAAGATCTGTTTCCAGATTTAAATATGTTTGACTGGTGAGCATTATAACATATAATTACAACATATAATTATGGGACAAGTCAGAGGACCCCGGGGATTGGAACGAATCCTCACTCACTTCATAACATGATCTTATCTCAAGGCAACCACTGCCAGTCTGAGGAAATGATGTGCTGCTTGTGAATGGCTTCGGTCTGTTTCAGTCTGACAGACTGGTCAGTGTAAGTACCAGAACAGTCGTGCTTTCCTCTCATCCATAGGTGATTTCTGCTTTTCTCTTACTTGCCAAGAGGCCCTTGCTACAAGCTACAGATCAGAAAGGAAGGCTTCTGAAGAAATATCAGAAGAGCCTCAGGCAAGAAAGAACCAGGCTCCTGAACAGCCTCGTGGGTACAGGACTCTCGGTAAGGCTGACCTTGACCCACAGGCAGACACACATCTGCCAGAATGGACCAAGGATCTGTGCCTGGATTTCCAGGACTCTTCGTCTAGAAGAAGGCAATGTCATAAACTTGACTGCTCAACCCAAGATCAGGGACAAAAACAATCATTAAACTGGTATGCAGTCATCTCATTGCAGTTAATGTTCTATTTTTGATACCCATATAAGAAAAATCCTTTTCTTTCTTCTCGATCGAGCTCTAACCCTCAATTCAACAGTTTCAGTTTAACAATTTACAGACTCAGGTGAAACTTTCATTCAATCGTATCTTGTTCCAGTGTACCCCTTCAATTCAGAAAACAAAAATATAATAAAAATGTATTACTACAAATAATAAGCTAACCTCTCGTCAGGTAAACTTAAGAAAATGGTTATGTAGGGAAAAATGACATATCGATCCTAATGTACAAATCACTAAAAATGATGGTTGAATATTATGCAAAGTACCTCTAAAACGGCTTCACTTTTCGCAATTATGTTATTTATATACACTCAATAGAAACTGCCTTCCTTCCACCAGCATATACTGGAATAAATTAAATACCATGTTGAAAGTCTCGTTTAATTCCTAAGCTCAGCCGACAAGGAACAAGGACTGAGTCTCATGTGGAAAGTGGCCCGTGGTCAGCTTCAATACCCACAGAATGCAGCCTACAGGTGGTAAAGATGTCACTGAACAGCGACAAACTTGAGGAAAGAGGAGGAGGGGAACTAGATGGTTTCTGGGTTCTGAACTTGGGTGACAAGGTGACAAAAACCCAAACCCAAAACAAACAAACAAACAAAAAAATGCATTCCGGCACATAAAAGTAAATGACAACCCTAAGGATTTACAAACCTCAAGACAGAAGTTAACTTTTTAGGCCTCAGTGTTATGATTCTAGTTTTGCTCACCATACCAAAAAATGACATTGTCCCTGTGCCCGTGTAAACAAGGCATTACGTTAATGATGCTGAATCACAAAATTTCTAAACCAGCTTCTGTGGTCAAATCTCTGTCCTTCCAGACAGGGACCTGACCACAAGGAGGGCCTGTGGAACGAGGCTGGCCCTGTGCCCTGCATCCTTCTAAACCCATCAGTCAGGATGGGAAAAACAAACAAGAAATGCTGCACTCTGAGATAAACCAAAAATAATAGGGTCACAGAAACACATAAACCCTGGAGCATTTCCTGTAAGTAAGAGAGAACCTCTAGTAAAACAACTCTGTCCCTGGCTTTTGTAATGCTGCTGGCTGAAGATGTCCTAACTTTTGCAGACAGGATAATCATGTGCGAAGAGTGCTGGTTTTCCACCCCAGGGAGACTAATCATAATCTTGGTAACCTTAACAATTTTGTGGGCTTTTCTCCTTTACTGATATATCTGATTTGGTTTGGTTTGATGTTGCCTTTTCTTTTCCTGAAATCTGATTTTCTGGCAACTTCTTGGCAAATAATAAACTTCTCCTTTCTAAATGATTTAGTCTCCGACTTCCTTTCACAAAGGGAAAGAAGAAAACACTCTGAGCAGATCCTGGGAGTCCCATTAGAGATACGCTACTCCATCGTTCCTACTGGCCTAAGTGACCAGGCTTACCCATCCAGCACCCCTGAGCACACACACCGTGCTTAATGTAGCTTTCCTTCCCAACCAAGTGCCGCTTCAAAAATCTGATGCCTCCCACACGCAGCCCCCCAAGCTGTCCCCGGGGGGTGGGGGAGGGGTGTCACTCACCTTAACAGAGTTGTCCTGACTGGAGGTAGCAAGAATGTGTTCAATGTCTGGGTGCCAGTCCAGGCCATGGATTTTGGAGAGGTGGGCTGCAAGATACTCCACCGCGGTGCTGGGTTTCTACAACAGGATTGGCAGTGAGTGTTGTCAATTTATCAAGAACTCCCTGAGTGTCTACCACTGAACCGTCTGCTGGGGGCTGGGTGGGGACACAAAAACACTACCAGATACTGCCTCTATTCTTAAGAAACTCCACTTTGTTTTGTTTAAAACAAAACGGAGAAAGACTTCTCCAACCCTCCTTCACGCATGCTCTGTATACAGGCCTGTGAACCTCATTTCTTTCCGCTCTAGCCCCAGGCATGGCTTTAATGAAGGATACAGCCAGTGGGAGCTCTTCCGCTGAGTAGTGCAGTCTGCAACCCCTGCTCCCCTTCCTCACTACCACCCAAGGAGAGGGGCTGTGACGTCCAGACAGACCTGACCTCGAGACCGGAGGGAAAACCACCAACCTTAAAGTACTCGCACACCAAGACCCCCAAAGAGAACGAACACACATCACACAAGATAACTATACATGATTAATAAGCTTATATAAAATAAGCAAACTTGGGAGGAAACCTCAGAAATGTACATTAAAGTCAGATTTTATTAAGCTATCAAATTAGAAGATACTTGTAAATAATAATGCTGGCAAGGCTCCATTTGTCACTGCTGGTGTTTATACAAAATACTACAATCTTTCGGCAAAAAACTTTGACAATTTTTATCAAGCAACTTAAAATTTTCCTTTCTTAGAATATTCCAATTTCACAAAAAGCTTTAGATAACAAAAGATGTTCATCTTGGTGTTACTGGGAGCATTAGAAAACTAGAAACAACACAAATAGTAAATGGGGAATAATTAAATTTTAGATCAATTATAGTACAGCTATCCGACATGATATGATACAGCCGCTACATGTTAGACATAGGGATTAGAGCACAGGGAAAATGCTATCAAATGTAAAAAGTATGCACGGCCATGTACGTGACAGGATAAACCATGTTTTTTAAAAACCACAAGAAAACACCAAAATGTTAGCATTTGTCTCTGGGTAATGGGTCTATAAATGTTTTTTATTTTCTCTTCTACATTTTCTACAAAGAGCAACTATTACTTCTATTATCAGCATTGGTCTGTGAGGTTAAGGACAGTCTTCAGAACCAGCCTCCCTGAGTTCAAATCCCAACAACAGGCCTCAGTTTACTCATCTGTTGAATGGGGATAAAGACAGTACTTACTTTAAAGGCTAGTTATCAAGTGAGTTCTTAGGATGCCTGTGCATAATAAATGTGTAGTAAATGTTACTACTATTCATCATTGGGGTGTTTGAATGAAATACAACATTGCCACAATACTGCACTTTTTTAAGCCTCTGATGCTTGGTGCCATCGGTGCTGCTCTGACACTGGAAAGTGCCAGAGAAGTAAAAATATGACCTACAAGTTTTACAATCCATCTGAGCAAAAGTCCTAAATCTTAATTATGGGGGGGGAGTTAAAACCCTTTAAACAAAAGAGACAAAATTTCTAAGGGAAGTCAGGATTCTCAGTGGACCGACTGGAAGACTAGAAAGGAACAGTCTGGCTGTCTCTCTCTGCAAGATAAGGAACACTGCTAGCTTTCCAACACTCGCTTGGAAGACAAGTACTGACAGGATTTATGGCGAACCACCAAATGGTTTATTTTGCCGATGGCCTGAAAACTGTCTAAAGCAAGTCTGTGTGCACTACAAACTAGCCAAATATTTTATTTATACCATTTACATATTTAAACGCTATGCTAGTGATGAAAGGAACAAAACCAGTCACCACTTGAGGAAGTCAGGAGAAAGGAGAATAGCTATTGCGAGACCAGACTAAGGGACAGAGACAAAAACTAACACATACAAGACGTACCCGTCTAGCCCTTATGTACAAAATCACCTGCTCACCAGGAGGCAGAGGGCTTTGGCCACACGCTTCCCTAGCAGCCCCCAGCACCCACTCCAGCAGACCCCCCCATCCCTGCTTCATTTCCTTCTCCTCTGCCCAACTATCTGACCAACTGCCTGCCACAAGGGAAGGGACGGGGCTGCCAGGAGCCGTGCGGAGACGAGACCACACAGCGGCTGACAGTTTCGGGAAAACTACAAGTGGCTGCTTCCCACAGAAGCTAGGAGCTCTCGCCTCCAGTGTCAGACAGCAGGAAGCAGCACGACACCCCAGATCTTACAAAGTCGACTGCCCCGTCCATTACCACCCCATCATCTGGCAGTCGGGTACAGGAGGGCCTTTTCCCGCATCTCTGTCCTCACCGATGCCAACAAACCGAACTCTCAACAGACTCTCGGTGGCGGCAGCTGCCCGGGACCCTGCGCCCCTTCCGTGCCCATCAGTTACACGGGTTGTGCAGGGAGAGTATACGCTCTGCGGGCTTCTGTGAGGCTGAGGGGACAGCTGCATGTCTAAGGGAGGATCTGAGCACCCGAAGTACCTCGCCTCGGTGACTGATACCAGAAACACCCAGGGTGGAATACGTCCTACAACAACCAGTCTGTGCTCTGCAATCCCGAGCAGGCTGACCTTCTAGAACAGTGTCTGGTCCCCCTGGGCTTGACCTCCTCAGTGACACACTCACTATCAGTATCTTTGTTTTGAAGATCAGGTGACTGAGGCTTGGAGACGTGTAGTGGCTCAGCTGATAGCGTGATTTGGAGGCAGCAAAGTGGGGCTCTAACTTAGGTCAGGCCTACTTCATTTTCCTAACCACTGATCCTAATACTCTCTAGCTTCTTTCAGTATCAGTTTGATCGGGAAGCAAACGTCTTCCGGTACTGTGATCTTAAAATGGCAATTTGCCGCAGTGCACGGGGCACCCTGGCCTTTCCAGAGGAGTCCTGCTACTCACAGCACCCTCCCCACAGCCCCGGGGAGCGACTAAAGACCAACCGGGGTGGGAGGGAAGAGATTACTCACCCGCTTGTCCCATATCCGCACATCCCCGTCATGACTGGTGGCGAGGCAATTAGCATTTTTTTTATTCCATTTGACCTGTGAGGCACCGGCTGCAAAGAAAAATCAGGGGAAGAAAGCGGCTGCCCTCAACCCCCCGGCACCAGAGTAGGGCGCTTCCAGGGCGGCCGGATAATGAGTTCCAGCTGAAGGAGAACAGAACCCTTCGAGTGTCTATGACTGCACCAGCCCCACCGTTAAAGAGAAAATGAGGCCAAAAAATAAATGAATTAACACTTCGGAACAGGATCAGAGTCAACTAATTGAGGAAATCATCGCACTCAGGAAAAACTCTACTGGTGAGCTCTGAGCAGAGACAGCAGGGAAGCAGGTTTCGGGGAGCAGCAGCCCAATATGGCGCCGTCGGGGGGGCAACTGACTGCTCCTCACACAGCCTGCCTCTTCCTCATCCCGGCAAGCCCGGCACCCCCACTCAGAAGAGCCTCAGCTCAATGCCTGCTCCCTCCCACTTACACACTCACTCACTTATCTATTTAGGAGGGCAACCTTGGAGAAACAAAGGTTCCTGAACCTCAGCTGAAGAACAAGGCCCCGTGTTGCCCAATTCTGCCCTCAGAAGGGTGTGCGCACCAGCCCCCTCCTGCGCTCTCTCCTCCCATCAGTGGCTGCATGTGGCCCCGGCCTCGGATTCAGTCAGGGAAGGGGAACGTCCCCCCACACTGTGAACTGAGTCCTTTCCCCACTCTGCCAACATAAAGAGGTAACAAGAATAATAAGGAAGTGGTCTGAGAGGGGCCTTTAGCTCAAGATGCCAGATGGGCTGAGACCTGTGGAAATCTAGGATATATCAGTACTAGTAGTTGGCTCTTGAAAATAACCAAGTTCAGGGGCGCCTGGGTGGCTCAGTGGGTTAAGCCTCTGCCTTGGGCTCAGGTCATGATCTCAGGGTCCTGGGATCGAGCCCCGCATCGGGCTCCCTGCTCAGCAGGGAGGCTGCTTCCTCCTCTCTCTGCCTGCGTCTCTGCCTACTTGTGATCTCTCTCTCTCTCCGTCAAATAAATAAAATCTTAAAAAAAAATAACCAAGTTCATTAAGTTAAACTAGAACAACACAACGGCTCTCCTTCCCATCTCTTCTTGTCCTTGCTCAGACCACACGTATTTCTCCCTTTGGGTGGGGTGTTTATTACTGGGGACACCATGGTATCCTGATCCAAGAAGAGTGGGAATGACACAGCAAGGAGTCAGAATCTAACAGGAAATGGAGTTAAGACCCAAAAGTTATCCTTGTTTGGTTCTGGTGAGGGTATTCGTTTTTTGTAATTTTTTGCTTAAGACACAGGGCATCTTAAGTCACCTAGGATTAAACAGTGGAGACTCCTAAAGGAAGAAGGTAATGTAGGAGACCCAGTTTCTTTGCAAGAAAGCGTATCGGCTGGAGGAGAAAGTGAGTAGGAAGAACCTTCCCCATTTCCTCAAGACAGATTACTCAAAGACTTCCAAAAGAAATATACTTTCCCCAGTGCGGGGGTCCATCAGACCAGGAAGCCTTCCAAAAGGTTCTGGGAACCTCCTGATTCAATCTGTTCTACTAGCATCATGACAACAAAGTCAAACAGAGCTCCCAGACCTTAGGTGTTCTCGGGCAGAGAATACTCCGGAGTACACACAGAGTAAGTAAGTACTGCCTACCCCAAAGGCATAAACAACGCTCTCATGGAGAGACAGGGACCACGGACTCTGGGGAGCAGTACTGGCCAAGGCTGCACCTTCAGGGATTGGTAGATCAAGCAGTTCACCAAATCCACAGCCTCTCATTTGTCTCTTTTCTCCCCAGGGCAGCTTTGCTACCACTGAGAAATCTCCGTGAGGTGCAGTAAAGGAAAGAAGACTCCTACCTCTCTTCTTTAGAGGACTTACAAAAGAAGAGAAAGCAATCAGAACAAGTGTGCTGAAAAAAGGAACTGTCCTTCTTTTTACAGCTCCTCTACCACCAGCCTAACTTAGAAACCTCTAAGTAGAAGCGACAAAATCCCCGGGAGGTAACTGAGGCATTTACAGACCATTTGTATTTTGAGTCAGTTGGATGTTCTCTGCAACCAGGTCTGTGAGCCATCATGTGTCTCAGACTGTTAGTGCCTAAAAGTCAAGGTGGTGGGAATGGAGGGGGGGGGCAGATCAACACATTTATTAAGCACTTGGCAGAAAGCAGCGTAATTCCCACACCATTTAACCAACATTTACAGAGTATCTCCTCAGGTCACACAGGTGGTCTGACCTTGGCCTATAGCACTGAACAAAACAGACACGGCCCCTAACTGCACAGAACAGACAATCCACCTGCTTAATACAGTAGTGATGCTCAATGTCTTTAAATGATGAGGTGTGGAGATGTGGAAGAAAATAAAAGAAGAATCATGTAATCGTTTTGGAGCAAACACCAAATGTGAATTCAAATGTACCAAAAAGATACAAAGGAGCAGGATTTAAGAGACAGATAATGTATATATTTAACAAAGATGCCAAAATACAATACTGATGGGGCACCTGGTTAAGCCGCCCACTCTTGGTTGTGGCTCAGGTCATGATCTCGGGGTTGTGAGACTGAGCCCCGCACTGGTCTCTGCGCTCCGTGCAGATGTCTGCTTGGATTCTCTCCCTCTTCCCCTGCCCCCACCACCACTCCACTTTTTCTCTTTCCAAAAATAAATCAATAAATCTTCAAAACACAGTAGTGATGACTGGGCTTCATCACTGTAAGATACACCAGTTCTATGCTCAAATTCTACTCTCCGTAAACACCCCAGAAACAGTCCCAAAGCAGAATTCCAAAAACAGTCAATTCCAACTGAGCAATGAAAACAGGGGAACCAGAAAGTAATTTCGAAGTTTCAGTAGATCCATATTAAATGACAACATGGAGACACAATCAGCATCATCTAGATTATGGGGAAACCACAGGACAAACAACCTGGTTTCTTCAATAAATAAACCTTAGGAAAAGAAAAATAAACCAAAGCGAGAGAGGGAGAAGAAACCTACCAATTAAAAAAGATGAGAAATATATCAACCACTTATACGTATGTTTTTTTATTTGGATTCTGACTTAAATAATTTGTAAAACAATAACAACTGAGATTAGGGAAATTTGAATACTGCTTAAATATCTAATATTAAAGAGGCACTGTTAACATTTTTAGGTCTGTTTATGGTATTGCGATCATATGGTTTTTTTTTACAGGATTCTTCCCTTGTATAAATATCACTTCCTGAAATATTTGTTGAGGAAATGATATGACACCAGAAAATGCTTCAAAATAACTCCTTTTTTTTTTTTTAAGTAGGCTTCATGCACAACGTGAGGCTTGAACCCACAATACTGAGATCAAGACCTGAGCTAAGATCAAGACTCAGATGTTTAACTGACTGAGCCACCTCACCCAGGAACCTCTCAAAATCACTCCAAAAGAGATAGGAGTTGGGGCTGGAGCAGTGGGTAGAGGTAAAAATGAAATGAGAGGCACCTGGGTGGCTCAGTGGGTTAAGAGTCTGCCTTCGGCTCAGGTCATGATCTCAGGGTCCTGGGATCAAGCCCCGCATGGGGCTCTCTGCTCTGCGGGGTGCCTGCTTCCCCCCCTCTCTCTGCCTGCCTCTCTGCCTACTTGTGATCTCTCTGTCAAATAAATAAATAAAATCTTAAAAAAAATAAAAAATAAAGATGAAATGAATAAGACTGGCTGGATGGTGACAGTTGTTGAAGCTGGATCATGAACATAAATCAATTTCATCTTCTATTTTCATACGTGTTTGAAATTTTCCACAATAAAAAGTTTAAAAACAAACCATTTCAGTTCCTGTCCTTGAATCCTGAAATAAGTTCCTGACCGTGCTTAGCACTCCTGACTCTAACTTCTTCTTCTTTTTTTTTTTTTTAAGATTTTATTTATTTATTTGACAGAGACAGAGCAAGAGAGGGAACACAAGCAAGGGGAGTGGGAGAGGGAGAAGCAGGCTTCCCGCTGAGCAGGGAGCCCGATACGGGACTCAATCCCAGGACTCTGGGATCATGACCTGAGCTGAAGGCAGACACTTAACGACTGAGCCACCCAGGCGCCCCCTGACTCTAACTTCTGAGCAGTCTGAAACAAGCCCCTTCCCAGGAGGGATCTAAAATCCCACCCAGCTGAGCCGGAGATTGGGGCAGGGGCAGTCCCCATGAGGGAAGGGACAGAGGAATGAACTGAGCCAGGGGTCAGGGGGAGCATACACTCACCTACAGCGGACAGCGCAACCGTGGGCTTCCTTGTGTCTCTGGAATAGAAAAGTCAGAGATCAAATGCCTGACCCACATGCCACCACCCACCTGGTACTTTCCACCCTCTGCACACAGTTCTCCACTCCTCTTTCAGTGGGTGCTTAGAGTTCAGAAGGAACGTGAGGGCCTTAAAAACAAGGGTAAAGGGCGCCTGGGTGGCTCAGTGGGTAAAAGCCGCTGCCTTCGGTAGACATGAACAGACATTTCTCCAAAGAAGACATCCAAATGGCCAACAGACACATGAGAAAGTGCTCAACATCACTCGGCATCAGAGAAATACAAATTAAAACCACAGCGAGATACCACCTTACACCAGTCAGAATGGCTAAAATCAACAAGTCAGGAAATGACAGATGTTGGCGAGGTTGTTCTCAGCTCCTTCAAATGAGGCTGAGGCTGCATTTCAAATCACACGGCTGGAGCCACAGAAAGCAAACTACCTGATTCAGCATGGCCTGCGTGACCCTGACGCAGGGATGGAAGAAGCCCAAAGAATCCCTTCCTGGGGCCATTTCTCCTAGTGGCAACGAAATGACAGTCATGGAGGCTTAACTCTGCAAGGACCTTCCCAGCAGGACTTCAGAGCTGAAGTAAGAGGTTACTCTCAAATTCGCAGTCGCTAACATAGGGAAGCAGCCCAAGGGTCCACCGACAGAGGAATGGATAAGCAAAATGTGGTCTATACATACAATGGAATATTATTCAGCCTGAAGATGGAAGGAAATCCTGTCGCATGCTACAACACGGATGGACTTTAAGGACATTACGTTAAATGAGGCAAGTCGGTCACAAAAAGACAAAGACCGCATGACTTCACTTCCACTTATACGAAGTATCTCAAGGAGTTAAATCCATAGAAACAGAAAGTGGGAAGGTGTGTAATGAGTAGTTCTAGCTTTGTAAGATGAGAAAGTTCTGGGCAACAATGTTGGGCCACAATGTGAATATATTTTACTGAACTGTACACTTGAAAATGGCAAGGATGGGGGCTCCTGGGTGGCTCCATCGGTTGGGCGACCGACTCTTGATTTCAGCACAGGTCGTGATCTCTGGGTCCCAATACAGAGCCCTGTGTCAGGCTCTCAGTGGGATGTGGAGCCTGCTTGAGATTTTCTCTCTCTTCCTTTACCCCTCCCCTTGCTCTCTAAATAAATAAGTAAATAAATAAGTAAAATATTTTTTAAAAAATGGTGAAGATGGTAAATTTCATGTTTTAGTTGTTTTTTTTTTTTACCACAATTAAAAACAAAAACAGGGGCACCTGGGTGGCTCAGTTGTTAAGCATCTGCCTTCAGCTCAGGTCATGATCCCAGGGTCCTGGGATCGAGCCCTGCAAGGGGTTCCCTGCTCTGTGGGAAAGCCTGCTTCTCCGTCTCCCACTCCCCCTGCTGATGTTCCCTCTTTAGCTATATCTCTCTCTGTCAAATAAATAAAAATCTTCAAAACAAACAAACAAACCCTACTCCTGGATAGAACAGGAGACTCTCAGAGAGACTTCTGGGTTCACTACAAAGCCGGAGGGCAACTTCTCCACCAAATGGTAATGTGACAGAACCGGACGTCAACCCAGACCTAGAGGGGCCGGATGGTCAATCTGCGGCTCAGGATAGATTTCTATCCAGAAAACCTGAAAATGAATCATCTATTCAGTGTCCCCTAATCTTTAAATTATGAAAACAATTATTTCACATCAATGAGGAATACTCAAACCTTGCCCCATAGCTCCTGGGGTTTTTAGTTTTTTATTTGTTTTAAAGATTTTATTTATTTGTCTGAGAGAGAGAGAGAGAGAGAGAGAGAGAGAGAGAGAGAGAGCGTGAGCACAAGCAGGGGGAGGGGCAGAGGGAAAGGAGACTTCCCGCTGAGCAAGGAGCCCTACGCGGGACTCGATCCCAGCCCCCTGGGGTCATGACATGAGCCGAAGGCAAATGCTTAACCAACTGAGCCACCCAGGGATCCCCCTAGGGTTATGTTTATTTAAGAGCAGCCCCCTACCATGTCCCCTGGATTTTGTGCCTCTTCCCCACTCGGAGCTGCCATTAGATCAATCAGGACCGAGGCACTAACCTGAGCGGGATGCAGGTGAAGTGCGCTGTGCTCACCCTGACTTGAGGGCTCCCTTTCCCTGGTCTGTCCACTTCTTAGAGTAAATCATCCCAGAGCCACTGCCATTTGGGAGCTGATGGGAGGGGGGTCCTATCTGGGGGACTCTACAGACTACACCCTCTGGTTAGAACCCTCAACTGCTATGGCAAAGGGAACTCCGCTCTACGAAGGGAGAAGGGAACAGACGTTTATTAAGAACTTCCAACATGCCAGGCCCCGGGCCGGGTGCTCGCTCACTTGTCACTGCACGAAGAGTAACCCTGAGAGCTGACTCCCGGTGTCACTTACAGGTGGGGGATGGAAGCCTCGCCAAGAGCAAACCAGATGTGCCTCGTATCCTCACCTCAGGGTCTGCATCCCGGGGAAACCAAACTAAGGCCCCTGATCTCTAAAACAGAGGTCCCAGATTGTCCCAGAGCCTGGTGGTTTGGCCTTTTAACTGTTCTTACTTGATATCCCAAATGTAGATGTAGGTGTCCACGGAGCTGGTAACCAGGAGATCCGGCTCAAACACGGCCCAGTCCAAGTCGCTGGGAACATGAAAAATAAATAGAACAATTCAGAGTCCAGTTCTAAAGCGCCAGCAGATTTAGTTTCTAGTGACTTCCGAGAGTCACCATTCACGGGCCTCCCTAATGTGACTTAGGGTGGTAATCTCCAAACTTCTTTGGGAATGAACCAGACTTAACTGAGCTCCAAACCAAATTTCAGGTCCTCCCCCTTGTCATGCCCACCTATACTATCACCGGCTCCCAAAAAAGAAATGGAGGATTTCAACTTCAAGCACACACACACACACACAGGCACAGCAAAAACACAAAGTAACTTTTGACTTATCATTCTCTAAATCAGATTCAACCACAGTACCTTGAGTAAGACCAACATCTCTTAAAGCAGTGGCAAACTGCCACGATGCCACGTAGCTTTCAAGAAGGGCAAGTCCTCCCTACCCAGGTCCTCCCTCCAAGAAAGGCAGTTCCTGCGCAATTAACATGGCTGGGGGTCTAGCCTTTCCCAGCACTTCCTGGGCCACCTGTTCCACTCCTGTACTTCCTGCTTGCTACTTCCCAGGAGGAGTATTCCCCACCCAGAAATGGTGACCTAAGGACAGGATGGATCAAGGAACACTCCAGAGGCCAAGGCCAAGGCGGAAGTCAACTGCGCAGCTGGGTAACAGACTCTGTTGCAGAAGCTCTGTGCCCCCGAGCTGCTGGAGAAAGACCAAAGGGCTGCGTCCTGCTATCTGTACTTCTGGGCACAGCGATTCTGCTGGCTCCCTCCCATGGTGAAGATCAGCTCTAATCCTTCACTCCAGACTGGGCTGTACCTGTCTTGAGTGTCTCCTGGGACCGGGGTTAGTGGTTACACCAATGCTGGTTCCTAAATCCTGGCTGATCTTCGCTGTGAGGGCCATCATTACCATGAACGCTAAGGACCCAGCAGCCACCCGTGGCCAACGCAACACAGAGGGTCAGGCCATGGAAAGAGGACGGTGTCTTCGTTTCAGTTCCCACGGGACTATGACAAAGGGAGACAGGCCAGGAGCTGCGGAGGGCTGGTGCCTACCTGATGACACGAGTGTGGCCTTGTAAGGTGGTACCAACTTCCCCGCTGCCATCTTTCCACTTATAAAGGTCGACCCGTTGGTTACTCTGAAAAGAAACAAGGGGAAGAAGGCAGCCAGGAGCACATCAGAACATATGCTCTCACCGCAATCTGCTGAGGGCTGAGAAGGGGAAGCCATGCAGAAACCAACGGGCATGGCAGAGATCTACGGACTGACTTCCTTACAAAGCCAACAGAAATGAGTACACTTCACACCTGAGCCAACCTCAGCTCAGCCCACAGGCCTCTAAAGGGCAGTGCTGTCTTCAAAGTGAACCCACCCTGAACAGGTACAGCTGAATGGAAGTAGTGAGCACGTGAGCGATGGCTTATGGAGGGACCGCCTCCCAACGCGGAAGGTCACACGCCCATCTCTCCAGCTGCTGTCACACTAGATGTTTTCAGCTCGCCTTTCCCACTTATCAAATGCCTAGAGTCCTTCCACCACACTTTAAAGACACATATGCATGAGAAAGAAAACAGAACTAACACCAAAGGCGTGTCCTAGGAGACAAAATTATACAAGATTCCTTGAAATATGCCTATACTGAATTTCTTAAAGGGTTAAGTAAGAAGACACAGGAAAAAAACTGGCCAGAAGAAACCACACTACAATAGGGAAAGGAGGAAAGAAAAAGCTACATTTCACTAAAAGGAACAACCAGCCAGCAAAATATTTAAATATCGAGAGCTTATGAAACATAGCAAAAGTGAATACAGATTATAATAGTCTGATTACTAATAGCTATCTAATAATTTCTGAAGAGATATAGAAGATGCAAGTACATTAATATCTATGTATTACCAGACTGATATTCATTCTAAGCTTGAGGACAGACAGATGTACAAAGTTCTGAGGTTTTTATGCAGAAATGCCAGTTTCCAATTCTAAATAGGTAGGGTTCCCGTTCTAAAGGTTAGGATTCAAAACAGCTTCCAATGAGAACAGGAATGAAAAGTCAAGTCCCCTCATCTTACAACACTATCCCATCTCCAGAGGCTCTGCTGGTGCATGTCTATGTCCTAGAAATCTTAAGAGCCCTGTCCCCTGCTCTTTCACACCACGCTGTACACTAGCTGTCATCACCCACATTACAGGGGAGGCAGCTGAGGCTTGGAGAGCTAGGAGAGCACTAGAGATAAAACAGTGAGTGGCAAAACTAGGACTTGACCTCAGATGTGCCTAACTCCAAAGCCCACTCTCCTGAAAAAGGTTGTCTTCCAACCAAGAGCACTAAAAGAAAAAAATCAATAAAAAGAGCTTAATCAAAATAAAAACTTTCACAAATCAAAGGACATTATCAGTAAAGTGAAAAGATAATTCTATAGAGTTGGAGACATATTTGAAAATCATATCTCTGGGGCGCTTGGGTGGCTCAGATGGTTAAGCGTCTGCCTTCGGCTCAGGTCATGCTCTCAGGGTCCTGGGACTGAATCCCAAGTCGGCCTCCCAGCTCAGCAGGGACTCTGCTTCTCCCTCTCCCTCTGCCTCTCCTCCTGCTCATGCTCTCTCTCTGTATCTCTCTGTCTCAAGTGAATAAATAGACGATCTTAAAAAAAATCGTATCTCTGATAAGAGTCTAGTATCAAGAATATATAAAGAACTCTGACAACTCAGCAGCAAAAAGACATACAACCCAGTTCCAAAATAAGCAAACGACTTGGACTTAAATAGATATTTCTCCAAAAAAGATCTACAAGTGGCCAAAGGGCACATGAAAAGATGTTCAACATCATTACTCATTAGGGAAATGCAAATCAAAACCCTAGTGAGACACCACTTTATACCCACCAAGATGGCTGTAATTTAAAAATTAAAGAAAAAAGGGGCGCCTGGGTGGCTAAGTCAGTTGAGTGCTGCCTTCGGTTCGGGTCATGATCTTGGAGTCCTGGGACCTGCGTTGGGCTCCCTACTTAACAGGGAGTCTGCTTCTCCCTCTTCCTCTACTCCTCTCCCTTGCTTGTGGTCTCTCAGAGAAATAAGTAAAATATTATAAAAAAGAAAAATTAAAGAAAAGAAAAATAATTTTGGTGAGGATGTAGAGAAACCAGAACCTTCACCCATCGTTGGTAGGACTATGAAGTGACTCAGCTACTGGAGAAACAGTCTAATGGTTACTCAAAAAGTGAAACACAGATTCACCACAGGACCCTGCAATTCCACTCCTAAGTGTACACCCAAAAGAAATGAAAACAAGTACTCAAAGAGTTACATGTACACACATGTTCGTTTCTGCCTTATTCACAACAGCCGGCCCAAATGTCTACCAGTGAAAGAACCAAAATGTGTTACAGCCACACAACGGAAGAGTATGTGACCGTAACAAGGAGGAAAGCCTGATTCATGCTACAACAGAGATAAAGAAGGTAGAGACAAAAGGCACATACTGTATGGTTCTACTTATGTGGAATATCCGGAACAGATAAATCAGAGACAGAGCACAGACCGGTGGTTGCCAGGGGCTGTGGGGAAGGGGAATTCAGAGAAATGGCTGAATGGTAAGGGGTTTTACTCTGGAGGGATGGAAATGTTCGGGAACTAGAGAGGAGTGGTTGTGTAACACCGTGAATGTAGTAACTGACATTAAATTGTCCAATTTAAAATGACTGTTGAAAGAAATTAAAAAGAAAAAAGAAAAGAAAATGATTGTCCAAAAAAAAAAAAAAAGGCTATGTCACCGCTCATACACAAACGCAGTGCTAATCCACTTGGGCCAAGTACTGACTGCTCAGCCTCGATCGGTGGTTTCTCGTCAGGGCGATTTTGCTTCTCAGGGACATTTAACAATGTCTGGAGGTATCTTCGGTTGTCATGATGAGGGGGAGGGCGAGGAGGCGACTGGGACTTGTGGACGGGGGCCAGGGATGCTACTGGAGCTCTCACAGTGCGGGGGACAGACCCGCCACAAGGAATTATCTGGCCTGAGACGTCACTAGTGCCCGGGTTGAGGACCCCTGGACCAAATGAACAGGGGCTGAGGGTGAAAGGGGACAGAAAGGCCTAAAGGTAGAAGCCAACAAAAGGAGCACTGTTCCTAACACACGGGAAAGGGGTCGGGAAAGGGAAAGCAGGAGACTGGTCCCCCCTCCCTTTCTCCTTCGGAACAGTCCCCCAAACCAGCTCCACCTCAGATGTCTACGGTGAGAGTCAGACAGTCAGATTCTATTTTGGAAATGACGGCAAGAGCAGGTTTTTGTTCCTTCTGAAGCTGACAACATTGCTCTTCTTTCTTTTTCCTCAGATGCTTTCCTCTCACAGACTGTCATTTCTGATAAGAACAGACCCAGACAGCTCCGTGAATGGTGGCATATCCTGGATGATAAGACAACCTTTAAATACCGTCCTCCCGGCCCCGTGCAAAGGGAGCCAAAGGTTTAGATTTCTAATTGTTCTAGGAGAATAGAATGCTAATAGAGAGTCTGGTGAAAGATCCCAGAGATGATGTAGCCCAGATCTTTTTTCAGTCATGAATCCCTTGGAAAACCTAATAAAACGTATGCATCTTTTCCCTGGAAAAATTCGCACATAAAGAGGCACATAAAATCTCAGGGGGTTAGCTGATCTAATCAATCCCAATCAAGACTGAATCCCCTCCTTCGAGTGGAAGGGTGTGTGGAGTCTTCTGATCCCTCTGAAAAGCAACGAAGGTCAGAGTCACTGGCCAGTACCTTCCTGACAGTGAAAACATGTTCCCATCACACAGAGAAATAGAGGCATCTACTCACTTCCCTTTCAAAACCGGGAGCCTCAGAAACACAAGATCTGGCACCACGGGGGCCAGCAAATCTGCTCCCATCTACATACACACATGTGTGTATACATGGCAGCAATTTGCCTCAATTTTCCTTTAGAACCATCCATACTTCTTTTCCACCTGAGAAGTGAGGGTTACATTCTTTTCTCTACACAGAACATAGACCAACCGGCCCCAGCTCACACTTTTAAAAGCCTTTTCCTGTACTCCTTAAACGAGCTCACCGAGGCTGCAAAGTAGTGTGCGAAGCTGTCGTGAGGGTTCCACTGCACGGCTCCAATGTCCCATTTGCTCTGGCGAGAGATCTTTCGGTGACCTTCGAAAGGGGCATCTAGATTAACGATGTATAAGAATCGGCGGCTAGGAAAACAACATCAACATTATAATGAGATAATAGCATTAGCATTAAGACAGAAAAGCACATTTGGGATTACATACGGTTTGCAAACAGTGCTCAAAAAATCGCGGATGTGTTTGACCTTTATCTCCTCTGAAAGGCACACAAGGGACAAGAGGATGTCAAGGTGACTGGGCGAGCGGGAGCCACATCCCTGTGAGAGCCTGTCTCTACATGGCCTTCCCCCCCCCCCCCCCCCCCCGAATCCTTGGAAGTCTGACATCTGCCCACCGGATTCAGCTCCATCCTGGAGAAAATCTCAAATTCCCTCCCAAGTTGGTAACCTGGTGAAAGCAACTAAATTAAGTCCATTGGGAAGGAAATAATAACCAAAAAAGTAATAGTGAAAATAACATATTAAGTGCTGATGCTGTTCAAGGTGCCAGTCAGTATAAAGGCTCTGAAAACAGGGGTGTCCTGCGTTCACCTATCTTCCCTTTGCTTTAAGTGAAAAATCCTTGGTGTGTGAACGAATCCACATCTCAGCGGCCATTAGCTGTCGTTAGAGAACACTCCGAGCCCCTGGGTACCCCCGAGGATAGGTGGCCCCAATGATGAAGGCAAAGATTAATCGTCCCTGCTCAGAAGAGAGAGGAAATGCAAGTTAAAATGGCACGTCAAACTCTAGCAGAAACCCGACAAGAGAGGGTTGGGGGGGAAGCAGGAAAACACAGGCAAGACACGAATTCACAGAACTTCCAGAACTTCTGGTGCAGAACAAAGATCTAGAATCTCTGACCCCCTCGCCCCCGGAAGGAACCACCTGATCCTGCAGCACAGAGGCTGGCACCTTTCCGTGAGCACCAACGACAGGGAAAGGCCGAGAGCTACCCGTGTGCGGCGCGTGTCTACAGGGCAGGTCGGCGGCATGACGGAGCCAAGGCAGAGCCGCAGAACGCGAGCACTTCAGGATAAACGTGTCTGATCGAACACGCATGTGTATCTTCATTCCCCCAGAAGACCCACCGACGTAAGAGTGAAAACATAAAATACAGAAGCCCACAAAGACAGAGACAGAGAGAGAGGAAGTGATAAGTGCAAGGACAAATGGTAACTGATGGAAAGAAAGCAAACGCCCTCGTGCCTGCAGAGGGGCCGTGAGCCAGCGGCAAGCTGATTGTCGCTGCAGAGCCCAGGCCCGCCCAGGAGCTGGAGGCTTCGGCCTCCGGGCAAGGGGAACAGAGAGCGCTGGAGAACCAAACACTGAACAGAACAAGCGCGGTTTGAAAGAGCACTAAGGAGAGCGGTTTATGCACCCCCACAGAGCCAGGTGACCACCTCTCCTCCACCCAGAGGAGAGGGCGAGCCTTAGAGAAACTGCTTGAGGGGAGCCCGGGGCCTAGGACAATGGGCACAGGGACAGGTGATGATGAAGAGCTGTGCTCAAAACAGGACACGAGATGGAGTGTGAGGCCCCCCGGCCTCTTCCCTACTCAGCACTCAAAACGCTGAGCTTTTGTCTTCAGATAACAAGTGACAAGAGGATTCTTCACAGAGGAAAATGACCGGCCTAAAAAAACCCCAAAACAAAACAAAAGCAAACAAGTTAACAACACAGAACCCGGAGATAATGACATCTGGGCGCCCTCCGAAAAAAGGGCTCTGGTTCCCACCCGATCTCCCTCCAATGAACCCCACCATCACACATGTAAACTCATCACTCTTTAACAGTAACAGAGAGCAAGTGAGTAACAGTCCCCAGAGGAAACATGAAAGGCACCAACTCGGTCAAAGGAAAGAAAAGGAAATAGGTAGCGCAGAGGAAAGAAGAAACCTAGAATGAACGTTGTCAGAGAGATAAAAGACAAGATAAAGAAAGAGAACAAGAGAGAGCTCCTGGAAATGAAAGCATAACTGAAATAAATCTGATCGAAGAGTGGGAAGTTAAAGCTAAAGGAAACTCCCAGAATGCAAAACAAAATGGACCAAAAGAGAATTCACATAGGATATCCAACACAGACTAAAAGCAGTTCCAAAAAGAATGAGAGAAGGAAGTAGAGGGGGAAATTGAGACGCAGTGCAGGAAAACTTCTCCAAACTGGAAGACACAGTCTTCCAGACCGAGAAGGCCTTCCAACAGTGCTAAAAATTACTCTGGATCTTAACCTGAATGGGGATCACATGGGCGTATATACCTGTAAATTTACTTGAGCTGTTCACTTCAGCACATACTTAATATATTTTCAAGTTCAATGTAAGAATACGAAATGGTGAACCTTCAAGATCTTGTTGAAAAATAAGATAGATATTCTAGAGCACACCAAAACAGGAATGCCTGCCTGATTTCCAGTGACGTGCTCCCATTCCCCCCTATGATGCTACAAATGACAAGAGCCACATCAGTGAATGCAGAAAAGTCTAACATTTGAGACAGTTATTCTTTAGTACCTCAGTATTTTATGGGTGGTTAACGTGCCTACATGATGCCAAGTATATGTTGTTTCATATGTTTAGATAAAACAAGGAATGATGTTAAAAAAAAAAAAAAAAAGAGGGGCCCTCCAAGTGCCCGGCACAATGAATGAAAAAAAGATATATACCAAGGCAGTCACAGTAACAATTTCACACACCTGGAGGTAAAAGTAACACTAGAGACAAAGATAGCATTTTAAAGCTTCCAAAGACAAAAAAAATAGGTCACTTATAAAGTCCAGAATCAGAATGGTATAAGACCTCTCAAAATTACTCTGAGAAAAGAACCCCAAATACTGATTCAACCAAAAATTGTTACATAGCCACACCGGAAGAAGGGGGAAGGTCATGTAAGGGACTCACAGAGGAAAATAAAATTGCTAAATCCTCTTCATTTTAAGAAGTTGATTTGTTAGATCTATGATGGATACATTAAGATGCCGAGTATAGGTATACTGTTTGGAAAAATGGAGGCAACCCCAAAGAAACAGCTATAAGTCTCAGTTGCTTCTAACGAGTGGGATCAGGGATAGGGAAAGGGTGTGGTAGAATTCTGCTATCTGATAATATAATCCTTGTAAGGCTATATTGACTTTTTCAATTATATATATATGTATTTCCTTGATTTTAAAAAACAAGGTTTAAAAACTGAGTAGTTAATGAATAATATATCCTCAAAACCACTGACTTGCATACTTTAAATGGGTAAATTGCATAGTCTGTGAATTTTATCTCAATAAAGCTATTTTTTTTTTCTAAGTGAGTGAGGAGGCGGCAGTAAAGAGACATACCAATCATTCCTTATCTATGCATCCTGTATGACATAACAAAATGGTAATGGTAACTGTCCCTGGGGAAGGGGGCCAAAGGGAAGAGGAAAACTTACTTCTCAACAAATAGCCTTTTGAATTATTTAAATGTTTGCTACATTTTTTAAGGTAAATTAAAATATGATTTCAAAACAAAACAATGAAGTAGAAAATAATTCATTAATTTATAAGTGGGTTTAGAGGCACCTGGCTGGCTCAGTCAGTAGAGCATGTGACTCAATCTCTGGGTTGTGAGTTGGAGCCCCATGTTGGATGTAGAGATTATTTAAAAATAAAATCTTTAAAAAAAATTATAATGGGTTCATAAACAACTAAGTTAGTGAAAATACAGGAAACTTAGAGAGGTAGTGAATATGAAAGGGGAGGGGACATTCTGGCCATTAAGCGGCATCACACTGGTACCATGGTGGAGTGATTAGCAAATGTTGGGATGGCGCTTACTTCCCAAAATCTTTTTAAAATGCTGGGCCAGAAGACACCACAGAAATTATGTAGTTCGATTTCTTCATAATGAAATCAAATTCCTTCGTAAGAAAACCCAAGTCCAGGGAGGCCAACTAGACAAACGTCCCGGGACTCCTAATTAACGGCAGTGCCAAACTAGGACCTAGATGTCCTCACTCCTGGTTACTACCTGTGAGACCACAGCAGAGAGCATCCTTCTACAGAGTTCGTGCAATAAACAGAAAACTGTAATTCCAAGACCAAAGTACCCGTCACTAAAATATCAAATGAATTTTCTTGCTTACATGTTAGGGCAAAGACAAACCTACACTGCAAACAATCCCTCTAAGTACCCCCGAAGTCACTAGGAGAGCAGAACTAAGCCCTAGGACCACAATCCTTAGAGAGAAAGAGTATTTTCCAACTTCCCAGAAATCTCCCGATTTGCAGTTTGTTCCCAGAAACCGCAGCAGAGGAACACCGCAAGCTCACTTACCCGGAAAGCACAGCACGCTGCCCCAGACAGTCCACAGACATTGCCGTTGCCTGTGAGAGAGAGCACACATTCAGTTCTGCCAGCACAGCGAGCTCAGGGTGAGAAGACACGCGGGTCGTCACCTCGGCGTCTTCCTCTTCCTCTGGCCCCAGGTCAGCTCCCCAGCCAGCAGGGAGGAGTCGTCGTTTGCAGTGGATGCTTCTACCCCTTTCTAATCCTCATCCACGTCTCACACTCAACCTGCCACAATAGGGCAGATGCTATCTGTTCCCTGACACCAGGATTACCCACAAGCAAGCTGGCATATCCTAAATTGAGAAGACATCATCTTAGGACCCTTAGAGAATCGAAGTACCTCAGAGCTAAAAGAACGACTAAGAGCCCCTTCCAAGCAAAACCTAACCTGGGACATCACACACACATACGCCATCCCACACCATCCCACCCCATGCCTTTCCAAAGGGCAGAGACTCCTCCTCCAAGCCAAATGGCAAATGGTAATATTCGAACACCACCCATGCTGAATCCATGGCCACAGTCTTGTTACTGAGATGCTCAGCTCCCATTTAATCTGAGATTTCTAGCACATTCTACTGATTTCCATTTCCCAAGTCTCCCAGTTCCTAGGGAGCACCATGTTTTCTGGATCAAATGTCCAATTCCCAGATGACCAGACTGAGTCAAATGAATTTGCATTCAGGCTAAAGCACGAGACTGACTTTAATCATGGCAGTTAGAGCCCCAAATTCTCTTATTTGGACAAGTTCAAATCCTGCCGCATTCTCAGGACATTACTGCACACTCTCATACATCCTCAAGAAATATGTCACAGGTTATACTGGGGACAAGAAGCCAGAGTGCTCAGTGGAGGCTGAAAAGTGATTGCTATGCATCCTTCATCCCACCAGAGTTGTGAGCAGAGAAAAGCCCAGCTGGAAAGGCAGGCAGTGAAATGAGATGCGATTTCCACACTCTTCTGAACAATTTATAGACAAAGGTATGAAAGAAGGCAAGATGGTACCTCCAATCTTTCTAGACGGTGTGTGGTAAGCAGAATCTGAAGATGGCTCCAACATTCTGGACCCTTGGTACATACACACACTCTCCCCGATATTCAAACACTAACTAGGAGCTGCTGAGAAGAGATTTAGCAGACATGATTAAGGACCCAAATCGATGACCTTAAGATAAAGAGACCCGAAACAGCGCAAATGGTTATCAGCAAAGGAAGAGATAAGCAAAACGTGGTATACACGTATAATGGCCTACATACCATGATATGGATGAACCTTGAAAATATTATGCCAAGTGAAATAAGCCAGGCACAAAAGAACAGATATTGCATGATTCCACTTACAAGAGGTACCTACGATAGGTAAATCCATAAAGCCAGAAAGTAGAATAGAGGTGGCAGGGAGTAGGGAATGGGGAGTTACTGTTTAATGAATACAGAGTTTGCATTTGAATCTTTTTTTTTTAAGATTTCATTTATTTGGGGCGCCTGGGTGGCTCAGTGGGTTAAGCCTCTGCCTTTGGCTCAGGTCATAATTTCAGGGTCCTGGGATCGAGCCCCAAATCAGGCTCCCTGCTCAGCAGGGAGCCTGCTTCCTCCTCTCTCTCTGCTTGCCTCTCTGCCTACTTGTGATCTCTATCTCTCTCTCTGTCAAATAAATAAATGAAATCTTTTTTTAAAAAAAAAAGCAGAGGGAGCGGCATGGGGAGAGGGAGAAGCAGGTTTCCTGCTCGAGCCAGACCCCAGGGCTCAATCCCAGGAGCGAGCCAAAGGCAGACCCTTAACAGAATGAGTCACCCAGGCGCCCCCAGAGTTTCTGTTTGAGATGATGAAAAGTTCTTGAGGGTTGTGGGGACACAGAGAAACCCCATCCCGTCAGCCCTTTAAATCTAGGTCTAGAGGTCAGAGACGGAGGCAGTCGGAGATTCTAAGGGTGAGGCATTTAATGTGCGTTAGACTGTTGCCAACTGTGGAGAAGGTAAGACTGCATGGCAAGGCCCTCCAAGTGGTCCCAGAAGCTGACAGTGACACCTAAATAACAACCAGCAAGAAAACAGGGACCTCGGGACACCTGGGTGGCTCAGTCAGTTGGGTGTCTGACTCTTGATTTCGGCTCAAGTCAAGAACTCAGTCGTGGGATCTGTGCTGAGTGTGCATCTGCCCTCCCCAGCCCCCCCAGCCCCACTCTCGGGTGCTCCCTCTCCCTCCTTCCCTCCCCCCCCACCATTAAACAAATAAAATAAATCTTAAAAGGGGCGCCTGGGCCCCTCATTGGGCTCCCTGCTTGGCCAGGAGCCTGCTTCTCCCTCTCCCTCTGCCTGCTGCTCCCCCTGCTTGCTCTCTTTCTCTCTCTGTCAAATACATTTTTAAAAAATTAAAAAAGAAAAGAAAAAAGAAAAGGGATAGGGCGCTTGTCTGGCTCAGTGGAAAGAGCATGCAACTCTTGATCTCGGGGGTCATGAGTAAGAGCCCCATGTTGGGAGTATAGCTTACTTGAAAAATGAAAGAAAGAAAGGAAGAAAGAAGGGGAGGGAGGGAAAGGAAGGAAGAAAGAAAGAAAACAGGGGTGGACCCCAGTCCTATAACCTGCAAGAACTGAATTCTGCCAACAACCTGAATGAGTCTCTTAGTAGATTCTTCCTTAGCCAACCGAGCCTCCAGATGACAGCCCAGCCAACTGATGCCTGGATTTCAGCTTAGGAAACTCTAAACAGAGAAACCAGTCAAACAATGCCTGGACTTCTGACCCTACAGAACCGGGATCTAATAAATGGGTATTGTTTCAAGCCTCTAAGTTTCTTGTACGGTGATAACAGAGTCGCCCGGTAATAATAATAATAATGATGATAAAAGTCATGCCTTTGACTCAAAAGTTCAACCTCCAGAATCCATCCAAAACACAGAAAAACTTCTATACACACAGCAGCTTATTTCATGTTATCTATCAGTAAACGATGCGTATTTACTTACATAACAATATTCTCAAAGTGCTGAAAAATGACACAGAAAAACACAGAGCCAAAACTGCAAAGAGAGGAGCATAACTCACCATATCACTTCACGAGAGGAAGTTATTTTTAAAAAGACACAAAAGCCCACTGAACTGATGTGTCCCAACATCATGTTGGTAGCACGTTAAGGAGCGTCATGCTTGGCCACCCCCAGGGGAGAATGCAGAGGAAGAGAAGAGGTCAGGAGTCCCCCTGGAGGCCTCCCCACCTCAGGGCGCCAGGCAGGGAGCGGCTGAGAGATGCTAAGTCTGGGAGTCAGGGGGTTAAGAATCCCGGGACCCACGAGATCCCACTGCAAGAGAGGGAGCAGAGCCCCAGTGATGACTGAGAGAGAGAGAGAGAGAGAGAGAGGGAGAGAGAGAGAGAGAGAGAGAGAACCTCCCAGTAGCCAGCAGGAAGGGGCTTGGACCAGATTACAGACAGCTTATAGGGGTAACGGAAAGTGGTATTTTATACTGTGCTGTGAACTGAAATTTCAAGCAGCTACTTATGCCTAAAAAACACTGAAGAAAGTTTATCAGAATGCTAGACTTTAGAAGTTGGAATTTTAGAATTCTAACTTAGAAATTAGAATTAGAAATTAGAAATTTAGAATTTAGAATTTAGAAATACCATCTAAATGATAGTTATTCCTAAGGGGTTTTTGTTTCATTCCTCTACATAAGCCTACGTTTTTGTATTATTTACAAATTCACATCATTTTATAATTAAAAACAACATTTTTCAAAGGCATCCCAAGCCTCTTCTGTTTCCATGCCTCTCATCCTGGCCTAGCCCCTCCAGGCCTGCCACCCAGCCTACAGTTCCCCTCTCCCTTTTCCATTCTGCCCCATACGAAGTTTCTGAAAGCAAACTTCTGATTACATCAATCCACTGCTCTAAAACCTTCCTTGGTTTTCCAATGAAGACAATCAAGTGGAAACTCCTCAGACTTCAGACCCCTCCAAATGAGATGCTTACAGAACTTTCCAGTCTGCCCTTCCCTTTCTACCTGCCCAGGCCACACCCTTTCGAAGCACTCACCTTTCTAGAAGGTCAGCAAAGCTCCCAATTCTAAAAAGATTCTTAAGCTCCTCCTTCCACCTGGAAAGTCCTTGTCTCCTACTCCGATGCTGAAATTCCGCTCACCTTTTAGGTCCTAAGACATACCTCCTCTAAGAAACTCGCCCAGAGCCTGCCACGGGGATTCTACCTTCTTGCAAAGTACCTTCTGACCCCTCTGTCCCAGGAATTGCTGTCACTTGCTATGTGGTAGTTGTTACCGAACACATTTATCTTCTCCCACTAGCTGGAGAGCCCTTGGAGGGCAGGATCTATCTTATTTCTCCCAGAGTACCCAATGAGGGGCTCTGTGAACATGTGCTATTTGGGAGACAGGTTAGAACCAGATCAAAACCTGGATCCTTCCAGTCCATAATGTGCCAAGGCATTTCTTGACATCTCAAAGAATTTTTTTCAGTAGTTTCCCTTGATCATTTACCATGCATGAATTTATAGACATCTCTAAAGCTCCTTTACTTCTGTAATACCTTCTAGAATAATAAACGTCAGCAGTTCTCTGCCTGCTGTGTGAACCCTTCAACTAGAATAGAGAAATCCAAGGAATAAAATGTGTGCATCTTATCAGAACTGCTCCCTGTCAAAAGTGGTATCTTTAAACTGAAGAGAATCAAGTTCTTCATAGCCCTCGTTCCCCCAATTGCAGGATGGTGGCTTTGGTGACACACTTCAGGAGTCGTACGACCTTTATGAAATAAGACTACCATAGCATTGACAGTGGTGCTTGATTCTTGCTGGCCTGGGAAATAGGTAACTAACAACTGTGGAAAAGACAGGCAGACGGCTAATAAAAAGATATCAACTCCATGCGACTGTGTAAGCCTCCGCACAAAAACAGCAGTGTCAGAACTAATGAGGGGCACCTGGGCGGCTCAGTCAGTTAAGTTTGCCTTTGGCCCAGGTCACGATCCCAGAGTCCTGGGATCGAGCCCCATGTCAGGCTCCCTGCTCAGCAGGGAGCCTGCTTTTCCCTCTGCCTGCCACTCCCCCTGCTTGTGCTCACACACACACTCTCTCTCTCTCTGACAAATAAATAAAATCTTTTATAAATAAATAAAATTTATAAAACGAATGATCACTCCCTCCTTAAAACCTATGGCTACCATGACATGCCCTTCTCCTGGGCCCCCTCCTAACTCTGGATACCCCTTTCTATAGTCTGTTCCTAATCAATCCATTTCTTCCTATCTCTTCCTCGGTCAGACCTGTGTCAGTCCTCACTTGGTCAGACACCCATGTACCACTTCTGCTGGATCCAAGGAGGTCATGCTGCTTACTTGCTCACCTCCTTGACTGGCTCCCACAGCCCACAGGATGAAGGACAACACCCTTAGCATGACAGTAAAGATCACTTAAGACCTCTCTTGGACTCACTTCTACAGCGCATCTCCCGTCTCTCACTTTCCAACCCCATCCCAACACTCCCGCCATGATGAATTCTTTATCAAGAATCCCCTCCAGCCCTCCCAACTCAAGCAAACACCACCTTCTCACCTCTGACCCCCACACCCGCTGCTTCCTCTGCCTGGATGACACTTCTCTCCCTTCTTCACCTGGCCAATTCCTTCTTGTCCTTCACGATTCTGGGCAGGCTCGTCCCAGAAAGTTCTTCTGACCCACCCCCTCCTGCACACACCCAGTGGGTCACCAGTGCTTCCCTTGTGCTTCCATAGTACTCAAGGTTTATCTTTACACAGTACTTGTGATAATTTATAACAATCCTCTATTTACTGATACATCTCCTCCATTTGACTGCAATTGCTTAAGTAAAAATCGATTCACGAGCACAATAACTGGCGCAGCCCACGGTATGTACTGCATAAATGTGAGCAACCATGGACAATATAGGTCTTAAAAGTTTATGCTGCACAAAAACCTATACACAAACGCTCATGGCAGCATGAGTCCTAACAGCCAAAAAACAAAAACAACCCAAATGTCCAACGGTTGATGAGTGGATCAACAAAATGTGATATATTCCTACAATGAAATATTACTCAACCATAACAAAGACCGAACTTCTGCTACATACTACAATATGGATGAACCTTAAAAAGAACTAAGTGAGGGGCGCCTGGGTGGCTCAGTCGGTTGAGGGCCAGGCTCTTGATTTAGGCTCAGATTGTGATCTCAGGGTCAGGAGATGGAGCCGTTCCTCCAGCTCTGCGATCAGTGGGAAGCCTGCCTGAGATTCTCTCTCTTCCCCTCCCTTCGGCTCTCTCCCACACCCTTGCACACATGCTCTCTCTAAAAAAAAACACAAAACCAAAAAACAAAACAAAACAAAAAAACCCCACAAAACCTAAGCGAAACAAGTTAATCATGAAGACCACATACTATATGATTCATTTTTTAAGTTTAATTCTTTTTATTTTTAGTTGTATTTATATAAGAATCTATGTATTTTTTTATTTTTTTCTCACCATAGCACATACCCTCCCCAATGTCCATCACCTAGCCACCCCATCCCTCCCACCTCTCTCCCATCCAGCAACCCTCAGTTTGTTTCCTGAGATTAAGTCTCTTATGGTTTGTCTCCCTCTCTGGTTTCATCTTGTTTCTTTTTTNTTTGTTTCCTGAGATTAAAAGTCTCTTATGGTTTGTCTCCCTCTCTGGTTTCATCTTGTTTCTTTTTTCCTTCCCTTCGCCTGTGATCCTCTGTCTTGTTTCTCAAATCCCTCATGTCAGTGAGATCATGTAATTGTCTTTCTCTGATTGACTTATTTCGCTTTGCGTAATACCCTCTAGTTCCACCTACATTGCTGCATATGTGATTCCATTTCTATGAAACATCCAAAAAAGCCAAATCTATCGAGAAGACAGCAGATCAGTTATTGGTTAAGCTGGGGGAGTTGGAGGACTAGGGGGTGAGGGCTAAAGAGTACAAGGTTTCTTTTTGGGGTGAGGAAAATGTTCTCAAAATTACAGCAGTGCTGGTTTCACTCAGTGAATATAATGAAACCCACTGAATCGTGTACACGTCAAGCAAGTAAATTATATGGTGTGTCAACTATATCTCAATAAAACTGCTACCAAAAAAAGGCTTAAGCTCTAACATTTTCATCTTTTAGACAACAACAGGTATGATACTTTACAATGGTCAGATGACAAAGAATTTGGAGGTGGATTGCATTACCAATCCATTTTGGATTTACAGTTAAATTTTGGTACAAACACAATGGTTCTCTCAGAAAGTTTTTCTCTCTGGAAAGAATCTGTAATATATAGCTTCATAGGATAATCTTTCTACCCTGATTCAATGCAGAAGAAAGCCCCTCTAAGAGACCACTACTGTCTGCAGAACAAAATCTCGGTTTATTTGAAGGGACCAGGAAAGAAATCAACTCTTCCTCTTTCAACCCCAGCTGAATTAGAAAGAGCTGTTCAAAAATACAAAAACACTTTGCCTGTTCATCCTTCCAAATGATGCAAGGTGGAAATATCCAATCAACACAAGTCAGAGCAAGGTCAGGTCCCCAAAAATCAGTTTGTCACCTGCCTGAGCAACAACTGTAATGTATGTGCTATCAGATTTCATAGAATAAACTACAAACTAAAACCGACAGACAAAAAAAGCATCCAAGCATTTCAAATGACAAGATCCAGTCTCTTTAAATCAGAGACAGACACTGCTGCTGAGGCTGCTTTTGAGCCATCCTCATATAATACCTTCTAGAGATTTGTGTCCGAGGTTGTATTCACACACACTCAGCACCATGGGTGTTTTCTGGGAAGTCTCACTCTTTATTTTTTTAAAGATGTTACTTATTTATTTGACACCGAGAGAGAGAGCACAAGCAGGGGGAGTGGCAGAGGGAAGAGGGAAAAACAGGCTTCCTGCTGAAGACCCTGGGATCCTAACCTGAGCCAAAGGCAGACGCTTAACCAACTGAGCCCCCTGGGTGCCTCCGGGAAGTCTCCCTCTTTAAAATGAAAGCATCCTCGAGTTCTCACGAGCTGAAATGGCTCACACTGGGTATGACTAGGAAAATCCCCTAACCTTCCTGAGTCCCAGGTTCCTCATCTGTAAAATAAGAAAGTGGCTGAGCTGTCTTCCAAAAGGTCTCCCAGCTCCATGAGGCTCTGTCAGGCTATTTGTTGCTTCCTTACACAAGTTTTCTGATATAATCATAATAACTAACATATATCAGGTACTGAATATAAGCTGGTCACTGTGCCAAGTGCTCGGTGTGGACTGTCTCATCTAATCCTCACAGTCACTGTCACGTGGTGCCACAGAAAAGAGTGTACCAGGCAGGAGACTGCTCACCTCAGAAAGGCTTGCTTGCAAGGCTGGTTCCTGGCTGGCGTCTGGGAACTTGGAGTTTGGAATGTTCCCACCATTCCTGAACTGATAAGAGTGGCTCGCTGTACCTACACTGTGTGTACAATGTGGTTTATGTGGAGCACCTGCTGTCCTTCTGGTGCGTGGTTCATGCTAGCCAGAGTGAGCTTATGTGACCAGCCCCAAATCAAAACCTCGGCCACTGAGACTCTAATGAGCTTCCCTGGTCTCATTTCCTAAGTACTGCTACAATTTGATGCTGGAGGAATTAAGCATGTCCTGAGTGGCTCCACGGTGAAAGGTCTCTTGGACCTAGTTTCCTCCAGACTTTACGCCATGTGCTTTCTCACTCTGAATTTGCTTTGTGACCTTTCGTTGCAATAAATCATAACTGCAAATACGACTGTGGATCCTCCTAGTGAAACTAGGCATGGTATGGGGACTCCTGGACACAGGCAGATACTATTATTCTTGTTTTATAAAGAAACTGAGGCTTAAAAGGAACTAACTTGCCAAGATTACATGGCAGAGAGATGATAGAACCTGGATCCTAACACGGGTACTCCAGCTCCATACCACTGAACTCCTGGCAGTAAGTACCCTACTCTTCCCCCATTCTTCACTCCATTTTGATACAAACTTTCTAGAAAACAAATAATTTGTAGCTTTCACAACATAATAGTCACATCCAGCAAAAACAGCCCCACTGTGCCCTTCTGTCCCCATAGTTTCCAAAATGAACTTGAAGTGAAACTAGAAAAGCAGAGACCAAAGCTGGATGGCTCCAGGAAACGTCTAGACTATTAACTATTCATAACATTCCTCTTGGCTAAAAAATTAGCCAAGTTGTGTTTTGTTTTTTATTTAGAGCAGAAAAAAAAAAGGCCTCAATTTTTATGTCTGCAAAACATCACAGTAATGCTGAGACTAGTAAGTCACCCACCATTAAGGTAGCTAAGTAGGGTAGCTCTCTAAAATAATTAAATAAATCTTTAAAAAAAAAAAAAAAGGAAAAGAAAAGGGAATGCCTCATAAAGCTATACCACAGTGGCACCTGGCTGGCTCAGCCGGTGAAGCATGGAATACCTGATCTTGGGGTTGTGAGTTCAAGCCCCAAGTGTGGTATAGAGACTACTTAAAAATAAAATCTTAAGGGGCACCTGGATGGCTCAGTCGGTTGAGCTCCCAACTCCTGATTTCAGCTAGGTCACGATCTTGGGGTCATGAGATCGAAACCAGGGTCAGGCTCTGTGCTCAGTGCAGGGTCTGCTTAAGATTCTCTCTCTGCCTCCCCCCCCCGCCCCGCCCTGCTTGAGCACACACACATGCACTCTCTCTAAATAAATAAAACCTTTATTTTTTTTTAAAGATTTTATTTTATTTATTTGACACAGAGAGAGAGATTACAAGTAGGCAGAGAGGCAGGCAGAGAGACAGGGAGAGGAGGAAGCAGGCTCCCTGCTGAGCAGAGAGCCCGATGCGGGCCTCGATCCCAAGACACTGAGATCATGACCTGAGCCGAAAGCAGAGGTTTTAACCCACTGAGCCACCCAGGTGCCCTAAATAAAACCTTTAAAAAAATAAATAATAAAATAAAATCTTAGAGGGGGAAAACAAGGGGTGACTGGATGGCTCAGTTGGTTGAGCATCTGCCTTTGGCTGGGGTCATGATCCCAGGGGCCTGAACTCAAGCCCCAAGTAGGGCTCCCAGCTCAGCGGGCAGCCTGCTTCTCCCTCTCCTTCTGCACCTCCACCCTGTCTGTGCTCTCTCTAGCTCAAAAAAATAAATTAAAGGAAAAAAAAAGACCACACCACAGTGTGGAGAAGTTAAAAATGGCTGCTTAAAAATGATGAAAACCTTAGTGGAATCTGTAAGACTAAAGGGGAAAAGAACTGTACATAAGCACTGTGCTCCAACATATAAAGTCCCTGCTACACAGGTGAACAATTCTGAAACCACCGTACATGTCTTTTGGAATAAACAAGTATGTAAACGGATGGAGGATGGCAGGGGGGGCCCAGCTTCTCACAGTAAGAGTGGGAGGTTACTGGTAGGCAAAGGGTGGAGCCAATGACCCTGTGATAACGAATTAGAGTAGAAGATGCTAAGTATGAACCCATGTTCAGCTTAATATACAGATGATTACACGTGGAGATATTTACAGATATATGTATATACATGGATTAGTATGCACGTACATTTCCTGTTTTGTCAGATGAGGGTGCCTAGAGGCACTAACACCCCAAGAGCAGTGAGCATATCTAGCACTAGATCTTGGTTTCTAATGTCATTCTCCAACAAAAGAAACCAGGGATGCTTAGAGAAATGGCTAATCTGGGAACAGCAGGAAATATACATGATAAGAGTTAAGCATTTTGAGGGCACCTGGGTGGCTCATTTGGTTAAGCAACTGCCTCTGGCTCAGGTCTTGATCCTGGAGTCCCAGGATTGAGTCCCAAATAGGGCTTTCTGCTCAGTGGGGAGTCTGCTTCTCTATCTAACCTTCCTCCCCCATTCTCTCTCTCTCTCATTCTCTCTCAAATAAAATCTCAAAAAGGAAAAAAAAAAGAGTTAAGCAACCTGCAGTACCAAAAAATAAAAAAGTACTGTATATTTAAAAGACACACAGGGGCACCTGGGTGGCTCAGTCGGCTAAGCATCTGCCTTGGGGTCAGGTCGTGATCTCAGGGTCCTGGGATCGAGCCCCATATGGGACCCACCTGCTCAACAGGGAGCCTGCTTCTCTCTCTTCCCTGCTTGTACTCTCTCTCGCTCTCAAATAAATGTTTTTAAAAATAATAAATAATGAAAAAGTAAAAGACATACAAACAAATGAAAACAACGATGGGGGTATGTCACAAGAACACATGAACCACCTGAAGAGCTCCCAATGGTGAAGGCAGGGACAATCTGAGAAACAAAGCAAAAATAATAAAGTAGTACTGGATTATAATCCAAAGTATAAAATAAATAAGAATTCACACTGATATAAGCAACTAATTGGAGAGAAAGAAAGAAAGAAATGAAGGAAGGAAGGGGGAAGGAAGGAAAGGAGGGAGGGAGAAAGGAAGAAAGGAAGAGAGGAAAGAAGCAAGGTTGGGAGGGAGGAAGAAAGAAGTCCTCACTCTTTAAGTTTGGACTATATAAACCAACTATTTTCCAAAGAGTGTAGTACAGACGGAAGGCAAAACGAGTTAAGTTTACAGTAGAGAAGGCTGACAAGCACTACCTAAGACAGGTCAATGTCAACAGTGATCTGTCATGTTCACAGCAAGTAGCCTTGACATGATGGGATGAGAATGACACCTTATCTCTGGGGTCTTCCTCCCCAAAACCCATAATCCTAGTCTAATCATTAGAAAGACATCAGACAAATCCCTACTGAGGATTCTACAATATACCTGACCAGTACTCCTCAAGGTTGTCAAAGTCATCAAAGACAGTCTGAGAAATTGTCACAGCCAAGGAGCCTGAGGAGACATGATGACTACATGTAATGTGGTATCTTGAATGCAATCCCAGAACAGAACAAGAACATTAGGTAAAAACAGAGGAAATCTGAGTAAAGTACGGATTTGGGTGAATAACGTCAATACTGATTCATTAATTGTTGAAAATGTACCATACTAGTGTAAGATGTTTTTAATAAGGGCAACTGGGTGTAGGGTATATGGGAACCCTCTGTATTACCTTCCCAGTGTTTCTGTAAGTCTAAAATTATTCTAAAATCTATGTTTTTAAAGATTTTATTTATTTGACAGAGAGAGAGAGATCACAAGTAGGCAGAGAGGCAGGCAGGACGAGAGGAGGAAGCAGGCTCCCCGCTGAGCAGAGAGCCCGATGCGGGGCTCGATCCCAGGACCCTGAGATCATGACCTGAGCCAAAGGCGGAGGCTTTAATCCACTGAGCCACCCAGGTGCCCTCTTTTTCCTAATTCCTGTTACTACTGTTAATCAACATAATTGATTTTTTATTCTTTCATAATTGAAATTTTTTCATTCAACAAATACTTGCTGAGGGCTACTGCATACCAAGCACTATTCTAGGCACCTGGGAGGCCTCAGGAGTCAACAAGACAAAATCTCTACCTTCAGGGAGCTCACACTGGAACAGCTGGAGAAAGATGAAAATGAACAGTGACAGAGGGGGGAAAGTAGGTGTAAGATGTGATCTGAGAAGTAGGCCGAGACCAGCACATGAAACAGTTCAAAATATGGAATTTATATTCTACACTCAGTGCAACAGGAAGTCACTGAAGCATTTTCATCAAAGGAGGGATAAGTTCAGGGTTTTTTAAAAAGATTTTTATTTACTTGAGAGACAGAGAGGAAGAGAGGGAGAGAGCACAAGCAGGGGGAGCGGCAGAGGGAGAGGGAGAAGCAGACTCCCCACTGAGCAGGGAGCCTGATGTGGGGCTTGATCTCAGGACCCTGGGATCATGACCTAAAGCTGAAGTCAGATGCATAACTGACTGAGCCACCCAGGCGCCCCTAGATTCTAAAGTTAGGTTTTAAAAAATCACCTTGATATTTTATCACAGCCTTTTTTTTTTAAGATTTTATTTTTTTATTTGAGAGAAAGAGTGAGAGAGCACGAGAGTGGGGTGAGGGACAGAGGGAGAAGCAGACTCCCCACGAAGCAGGGAGCCCCACATGGGACTTGATCCAGTGTCACGACCCGAGCCAAAGGTAGCCGCTTAACTGACTGAGCTACCAGGCGCCCCTTATCACAGCTTTAATCATAATTGCCAAAAAGTGGTAAAAACTTGAATATCCACAAACAGGTAAATGCATACTGACTGTGGTCTCTCCGTACACTGAAATACTACTGGTGGACAATAAAAAAGAACAGACTGACGCTCAACATCATGGATCAGTTTCAAAGGCACTCGGTTAAGGGTGAGAGGCCAGGCTCAGAGGGTTCCACACTGCACATTCCCTGTCTTAACAGCAATCACCTCAGCAGCTGCCAGAGGGAGGCTACACAGGGGCACCAGGGAACTCTCTGGAGTGTTCTATATGTTAACTGTGGTGCTGGTTACAGGAGTACATACATTGGCAAAACTCAACAAACTGTCCACATAAAAGGGGAAATTTTACTGTAGATTAATTTTACTTCAATAAACCTATTTTTTAAAAAGATTTTATTTATTTGACACAGAGAAAGAAAGCAAGAGAAGGAACACAAACAGGGGGAGTGGGAGAGGGAGAAGCAGGCTTCCCGCTGATCAGGGAGCCTAATTCGGGGCTGGATCCCAGGACCCAGGGATCGTGACCTGAGCCAAAGGCAGATGCCCAACGACTTAGTCACCCAAGCACCCCAATAAACCTGGTTAAAAAACAAACAACAACAACAAAAAAAACCCGCTCTGGCTCTGTGGAGGATGAACTGGAAGGCAGCAAAAAGCTAGGGTGCAGGGAGAGTGGTCCCCAAGTTTGGCCGGCTACTTTGGAAAACCGAGACTGAGACATCTCACAGATGCCTAAGCAGAAACATTAAGCAAACTCTTGCTATGAGCTATGAGTTCGAATTCCTGTCTTCATCCCAATCATTTTCTGAACTGTTTCTGCTCTTGCTGTTGGTCTAGAGACTTATGACCTACGAATTCTACCATCTTACCTCTTTGCCAGGGGTAATGATCTCATCTCCAACGCACTTTGTTTTGTTTGGTTTTTTTTAAACATTTTATTTTTTTTTTAAAGATTTTATTTTATTTATTTCACAGAGGGAGAGAGATCACAAGGAGGCAGAGAGGCAGGCAGACAGAGAGAGGGGGAAGCAGGCTCCCCGCTGAGCAGGGAGCCCGATGCGGGCCTTGATCCCAGGACCCTGAGATCATGACCTGAGCCGAAAGCAGAGGCTTTAACCCACTATACCACCCAGGCGCCCTCCAACGCACTTTGGAATAGCACAGCCACACTCGATAGAAGTGGCTATTTAAATGGCAATCAATTCAATATTAATTAAATTAAAAATGCAATTTCTCGGTTGCACTAGCCCCATTTCAACTGTTCAACGGCCACATTTCTACCATCACAGAAAATTCTACTGGCAGTTGCTCTAGAAAGTTATCTCTAAGTTTTCTTAACATTCATCCATTCCAGGGATCACTTCAGAGTAGTTGCTAAGCACCACAGGTTCTTCACTATTAATCAGTGACGGTAACATCTGTAGGCATGGTTTCATAAAGTGAATGGCACTTTTAGAAACCGAAGAAAAAGAATTTCAGCTTTCAGGCTGGGCTTTTTCTCCAAAAAACCAAAATACTTTAATTTTTTTAAAAATGATTTTTAGAAGAGGCAGGGGGTTTGAAAAGTTTACTGGTCTATCCTCCTTTGTCAGGAAAATAGTATGAAGTTTTTTTTTTCTTTCCACATTCCACAATAAAGTTAATAAAGTGAGTCTAGATCCTTTCCAGTTGCCACCAGAAACAACCACAAAACCATGCAATTCAACTAAGTCGTACTCTTCCAACTGAACAGAAAAACCAAAAAGAAAAATAGAAACCCCTGCAAGGCAGTTAAATTACCCAATTTACTTTGTTCTCTTACTATGACCACTGCTGTTCTGGTTTAATTACTTGACATTACTTCATACATCCTAATATATGTGTCAGCACCCTCTCTGCAGGTCTCTCCAATTACAGCTCCATAGAGAAGGAGGAGTGAGACTACCTGAGTTTCTCTGAGAATTAAAGCATTTGCAGATTAGTAGCTTCCAAATTAACAGGCTAAGAAGTGACTATAGATGACTCTGTTCCCAGTCCCCAGGGAAAGCAATTAACAAGAAGGGTAACAGGAATACAGTCCTTTTTTCCCTAGGAGTCTGGCACCTCCCATGGGACAGCAGGCCTCCCAGAGACACCGTGCTGACAGCGCAAAGTACCTTAGAATCCTTTAATCCGTATGTTGCTGCTCAAATTCTCCATGGGGGCTATGTATCAGAGGGAACCACAGAGCAAATCGGTGGGTGGCTCCTCCACTCATTACTCTTGATGGCAAAAAAAGGGATGGAGTTTTAGAAAGAAGAAACCACATCACCCTTTGCTGTAATCCAGATTTGCCTTCAGTATAAATCACCTGAGTCCTGATACAGGGTGCGGTGTTCCTCCTAGCAAGTGCTCAGTAAATTCTTGCTGAATAAATCTGTGAATGAAAGCCTGGCACACAAAAGGTAGTCAATAAATATTTGTTGAATAAATGGAGAGAATCCCCAAGACACTGTCCTAGGTGATGGGGAAGGGGAAATGGATGAGTTATTGTGGAAGGGCTGTAGGACAGACTGCTGCAATCTGAAGCAAAGTAACAGGAGCCCTGAGGCCAGATGCCTGCATTCAAATCCCAATTGCACCACATAATGGGAGACCTTGGCCAAGTCACTTGAGATCAGCCAAACAGGGATCATCCCCCCCACCCCCGCCCGCGTTTGGAAAAAAGGGATAACATCTATTTATCCTGGTTCTTTCATGAATTAGAAAAAGTAAATGTAGATAAGTCACTTAGCACAAGAGCTAGCATTAGGAAGGCACGAAATACAAAAACAGTAAAAAAAAAAAAAAACCCCAAAAAATCCTAGTAAAGGCTAAAGTTCCTTGAGGCTAACCAAGTGCCCGTCACTGTGCCACATATCCTAAATATAATACATCATGAAATCCTCACGCCAGCCCTAAGAGGCAGGCACGACTCTCGCCTTCACACAGGTGAGAAAGCTGATGCGCTGAAGGGGATGACGGGCTAGTGCTGAGCCGGGGTTTCGAACCAGGTATTCGAACCTGCGCAATACGTACAGCGCACATTCCTATTCCCTGTACGGTATTTTCCACTATTCTAGCATCAATAACCACCTAAAAGCTTAGCTGTCGAAAAAGGCACTTTACAGTTTTGTGTTTCTTTTAAAGGAACCCATCCAAAGTCCTGTGAGGCAAGGCTACCTCCACACAGCTGAAGCTCAGAGAAGTTCTGCGACTTACCCAAAGTCACTAAGCCTCGAGTCCCCCAGCCCTGCAGAGCAAACCCTCTCGCTCGCCACCCGGGTGTTGGGAAGCTTCCCCTCAACATCCACGCGCGCGCAGTCTCTGCGCTTCGGTGCCCCAAGGCAGACCCTACTCCCCGGCCCCCCGTGGGGAACCCCCCCATACCCGGTCCGTGCCCGCCCCCAACGGTCATCAAGGCTCCCCTCGCTCGCTCGGGTCTGAGAGCTCCGGGCCACCCCCTTACCCATCTCCCCGGTCCAGACTGGAGGGTCGCTCCGCCACCCCCGAGACGGACCCGGCAGCGTGGGGGAGGGGAACCAGGGAGGACGCATGCCCAGAGGACTCCAGTTGGCCCCAGGCTCACCTGGGAGTCGCGGAACTCCACCACCACGTTCTCGCTGCTCCATCGCGCCGCCATCTCCCGCACCCGACCGCCCCCGCCCCAGGACTGCACGTTCCACACCCCCTAAACCCGCGTTCCTGGGCTCGGTGAGCCCCAGGCAGCCCGCGAGTAAGCCCTGCCACGCCCCGTCCCCCTCTTCCGCCAGGCCTCAAGCCATTGGCTGACCCAAACGACGGCTCCGCCCCCCTCCCGGCTCCTCCAATTGCCGCACCGCGCCTACCCAAAACAGGCACGCCCCCTCCACTTCCGTCAGTCGGCCTGAGTGACCCACGCTCCCTGGCGCAGCTGGTACACGCCCCCCAGGCGCAAGCTCTACCGGGAGTCGTAGTTCGAGGGTGAGCAGCGCGTGGGTAACTCGCGGAGAGCTCGCGAGTGCGGGTTTGGCAAGGGGAGGTGCATGCTGTCCTCTCTGTCTCCTCGCTGGTGTCCCCGCAAGGCCCAGGTGGCCTAAAACCAAAGGCTAGCCTTCGCCCAAGCCAAAGGTTTACCCCATCCCCTGAGGCCTGACATAAAGACATCGATAAATCTGGAGGCACGATTTATTGTTTCATACAGTCCGGCAGCGCCTACCAAAGTGACCAGGGACCCCAGGGGGTCTCCAAAGGCGAAACTTCTCATAATTCTACTAAGGCCATTATTTGCTTTTTACAGTTTCTTTCTCTCACCAGTGTACAGTGGTTTTCCAGAGGCTACGTAGTATATAGTAACAAGCTGAACGTCAGAAGCAGATGTGAGAATCCAGCGGTTTTCTATTAAGCCAGATATTGAAAAGATTTGACATTCTTCCGCTGAAATTTTTTCATTTTAGGAAACAGATTTTTTTAACTTATAAAATGTATTATTAATATTAATGTCCATTAATATTCAAGTGAAATCATGAAAAAATACTTTTTGTAATTCTCAGTTTTAATTTCTAATAGTTACGGGGTTGCCTGGGTGTCTCAATCAGTTAAGCGTCTCCCTTCAGCTCAGGTCATGATCCCAGGATGCTGGGATGGAGCCCTGCATCAGGCTCCCTGCTCAGGGGGGAGCCTGCTTCTCCCTCTCCTGCCCCACCTGCTTATGCTCTCTCTCTGTCAAATAAATACATAAAATATTTAAAAGATAATAAACAAAAAATAATAAGAAATAATAATTCCTAATAGTTACTTATTATCAGTAGATACAGCCCACATAAAAAGTTTGGTGGAGAGGGTCCTTAATAATATTTAAGAGCGTAAAGAGATCCTGAGATCAAGAAGTTTGACAACCACTGTGCTAACATGGTGGTGAGTGGAGTTCTCTTCTGTCCCAACCTTTCAAATCCTAGTTTACCTAGCTTAGCTTCAATTTCTTTATGAAAAGGAGAAATGACCTACTTCGTTAGTTTGGTTCTTGTAAGGAGTTAGGCACGGGGTCAGGACTGTAGTCAATACTCTTGCTTTTGTTTTTTTGTTTTTTTGTTGAAAAGGAGAAATGACCTACTTCGTTAGTTTGGTTCTTGTAAGGAGTTAGGCACGGGGTCAGGACTGTAGTCAATACTCTTGCTTTTGTTAATATCACCACTATTTCTGTGTACAAGTCCTTGAGTGAATACAGATGTGAAGGATTACTTACCCTCCCGGAGTCTTGCGTATAATGGGGAAAGAAAGACANGGGAGCCCGATGCGGGCCTCGATCCCAGGACCCTGAGATCATGACCTGAGCCGAAGGCAGAGGCTTTAACCCACTGAGCCACCCAGGCGCCCACTCTTGCTTTTGTTAATATTNATATCACCACTATTTCTGTGTACAAGTCCTTGAGTGAATACAGATGTGAAGGATTACTTACCCTCCCGGAGTCTTGCGTATAATGGGGAAAGAAAGACATATCAACAAATTAGGGTGACCAGCTTGCCCAGGAAACCCTTCCATCCAGACAAAGTGGGACAGTTGGTCACAGTAGAGCAAGTATACACTTGGGAGAATGAATTGGGTTTTATAAAAGACTTGCAAGCAATGTGCTGGGAAAGGACAGCCTAAATAAGAAACCCAACATGGCATCCCAAACAAGGTGACATTTAAGCTTCTCAGTATAATATTAGCATTTTCATAGAAGACACTATCAAAAAAAGCATTTCAGCATTGAAAGTGAACAAAGACCCTTAAGTGTGAAGAGGGGGGATGCATTCCAAAGATAAAGCAGTTCCCAAAAAACAGTCATAGAGCTGTGCTTTCTTTTCCTTTGGCATACACATCACAATGTGTAATTCAACATTTGTTTGTTTATTTAACATCTTCAAGATTTGGGAGGCTAGGGACCAGATCTGTTTTGTTCAGCCTTGCATGGTGACTGCACATCAAGGCACTCCATATTGGTCCAATTAATGTATGGGAAAAGCATATAGAATCAGGCCCCCAAGGGCGCCTGGGTGGCTCAGTGGGTTAAAGCCTCTGCTTTCGGCTCAGGTCATGATCTCAGGGTCCTGGGATCGAGGCCCACATCGGGCTCTCTGCTCAGCAGGGAGCCTGCTTCCCCCTCTCTCTCTGCCTGCCTCTCTGCCTCCTTGTGATCTCTCTCCCGCTGTGAAATAAATAAATAAAATCTTTAAAAAAAAAAAAAAAAAAGAATCAGGCCCCCAGAGTACTGTCTAGCGTAAAATGATGCCTTCTGTGAAACCAAAAGTAATTTCTAAAACCGTTCAAGGTCTTCACTTATAACTCTTTGCACCTACAAGGGGATACAGAACCACACCACGTTCTCCTCAAAACCCTTCACCTATTAGTTATTCTTACACACTGCAGCCCTTTAAAAAAACCCTCCAGCCCTGCCCTTCACCCTTCTGTAGTGGCCTTTCTTCTTGCCTCCCAGTTTCCTCCCAGTTCTCTGTCACAAAAGGCCAAAGGCTGCTCCGGAGAGAAAGGCCTCAGTTCACCAGGCCAGGAAGGGAAAAAAACTGCAAGGCAGGTTCAAGGCCAGAGAGAAGGAAAGATAAAGAATATTTTCTATGCACATTCACACTGTCACAGGGGAATAAATCAATCCATTCATCTAACATGCCATATTCTTGTTTGTTTATTTACCTACAGCCTTGAATGTAGTAGGTGCTCAATAAATATCCACTAAGTGACTAGCAAATAATTAGGTATGGCTGTAACTTATGGTATATGACAGGATGTAGTAAGAAGTACAGCTAAAAAAGCTGGAAAGGGCTAGTGAGGAAGGCCTGTGCTTAGGCATTTGAGTTTTCTTTTGGAGACAGAGATAGAGATACAGGTATTTCAAAGCTCTCTGTCTATATATAGCTTGGTAATCTGTTTCCCACTGGAACTGGTAGGATTGCCCTCGCCTGAGCATTTCTGCAACCCTCCCCCATTCCCACCTCTTTGTTTCGTATTTGTCTAGTTCTCAAAATCTGCTTGTCATGGCTCGTAGGCACAGAAAGTACTTCGGGTTTCAAGTCCTTGGTGCTCTCTGTTCTCTCAATGTTTTCTCTCTTAGATGTGGAAAGGGCCCCGGTAGAATTTTTGAGAGAAGGAGCATGAGTACCATTCATACTGGGGCCCTTCCTTTTCTATCTCCCACCCACACTGTCATCACAAAAGAGTGGGGACTCTGGAGCTAAATCTAGAGCTCTCTGGCTGCTTCTTGATCGCTGTGTGCGTCTGAGACCCCCAGATGAATGTCCCGTCTCAATCAGAGACTGGGAACTATTGGGGGGGGGTCCCTTGTCAAGTAGATTTCAGCTTGCTGACCAGGCCACAGGGCTTGATCACCAAGCAAGCTCTTCTCTTTTTTTTTTTCCTTTTTTATTTTTTTAAACTTTTTTTTTTAAAGATTTTATTTATTTATTTGTCAGAGAGAGAGAGAGAGAGAGAAAGAGAGAGAGAGAGAACACAAGCAGGCAGAGTGGCAGGCAGAGGCGGAGGGAGAAGCAGGCTCCTTGCTGCAAGGAGCCGGATGTGGGACTTGATTCCAAGACCCTGGGATCATGACCTGAGCCGAAGGCAGCTGCTTAACCAACTGAGCCACCCAGGCGTCCCAAGCAAGCTCTTTTCAGAAGGTCACTTGCCAGTCATGCCACAGGAAAGCAGGGGACATGGTCAACCCAGAAATCCCGAGCTTTTGCTGGCTGTTATCAGCAGCTTCCCTTGCAAGTTTAAACTCAGAATCTTTATCTTTCTAGTCCTTCGCTTCCCCTTCTGCAGAATGCGGAGTTAGCCCACCCCTCAGTCTCTTTACATCTGGGAATCTTGGAATCCTGCCCTGAGCCCCACTAGTAATTTTCCTCTCCATCAATCAACAAATATTTGTGGACGTGCACACGAGCTCGTGCTCCTGGCTTTGTGCGTTTGGTTGCCCATTGCCCTGGTTTCTCTAAATTTCTCTTTTCAAGCAAAATAATACAAACGTAAAGAGCTTTGAGAAATCTGGGGGGAAGTTTCTTACAGGGAGACACTTATCCACTCCAGAGGCAGTGCTACGGGCTCCCCCCAGAGCCATGGTTCATGGAGACAGAGAGGAAGGAGGCCACAGTTTTCCCAAGGAATCTCAGGAACAGGCCCCAGCAAGCTGTTTCCCTGATTTCCAAACCTTTCAGGAACCTCCCAGAGATCCCTGAAACTGGGGCTTTGTAACATTGTTATGCCCTGGCATTTGCAGCCTTTGGCAACACCAATCTCATCAGCCTTTCCTCCTGTCGGTTCTGGTAGGTGGGTCAGTGGTTTATTAACCCTGTTTCACAGCTAAAGAACAGCCAGGAAGCAGCTCACCCAGGGTCAGGGAAAGCAGGAAGATAAAAAATAATCAAACGGAGTCCTAAATCTAGCTGGGGCCCTTTCTGCATCTGATCGCCTTGCATGGAGAGCATCCAAAATGACTCGACACCTCCCCAGACCCATTAACTTTCAACCAAGAATCCACAGGAGAAACTTGCAGCCAAGCCCCTCCTGGACTCTCAATGCAACAAATGACAAAATGAAACTAATCGGAGGCTGCAGGTCTCCGTGGATGCCTGTTGCTATGCCAAGAGTCACTCTTCCTAAAATGTAAAGGGTAGAGCCCAGCTACTGAATGAAGAACTTGCCCTGCTCTGTATTTTGATATTTTAATTTCAAAGGAATTTTGTTCTTTAATAAGTGCACAAGGAGATAACAAGGGCATTGCCTGAGAAAGGCTGCCAGTCGGAGTCCCACAGGGCACCTAAGCCTGGTGTCATCACACTGCGGAGAGTAGAGGCTTCACTGGCAGTTCAGGCTCTTAGCTGTTCCGTGGTGCCAGATGGGAGAGAGGCTGGCCTCTCCTAATCAGTAGATGAGAAAATAAGCCTTAAAGTTGAATTTTTAAGTTACAGAGAGAAATAGAGCTGTTAAGCAGATCTACTCTTTTTCACCCCACTGTTGAGCATACAGAGAAAATGAACTTGGTGTCCAAAGATTCCTTGATGAGCCTGTTCGCTGGGAACCGTAGAAGTCCGGCTCTGCCCCTAATTGCCGGGTGACTTTAATGCCTGGGTATAAACTTTATCTCTCTGTCTCTCTCCATTTACATGGCTCCAACACTAAAATACAAAAAAGTACATGATCAAACAAAATCTTTGTCATCCATCCTGTCACCTCACTGTTCAGTTCCGACCGCCCACCCCCCAGGGGGACTACATCATGTTGTTTCATGTTTCTACCCAGTATCTGTAAGAATCTAGAAGCTAAGAAAAATATAGATCTTTATTTGGGAAGGGGGCAAGTTTCTTAATTTTTCAAGTCTTGACATCTTCATCACTCATTAGCCATTGGCCATTCTTATTTCTCCTGATAACGATATTGACAAATCTTCCCAGAGCTCTGAATCCCGTCAGGATATGGTCGGTGCTTCCTACTGTGGCTCCTAGGACCATCAGGTTTGCCCCTGCGGACCAGCTTCATCTTTGGTTCCCACAGCCTCTCCTATCAGCTCCACTGCAGTTTTCAGTTCCTTGAAGATGCCATGTTCTCTAAGCCTTTGAACATGCTAGGAACATGCTTGGAACATGGCTTGGAACAAGACTGTCTTCCTTGAGTGCAGCTCTCCCCCTGCCACCCCATTCCCACCAGCTTGTCTTTTAGGCCTTGGCTTAGGATCACTGTTGGTACCTGTCTCCTTCCATCAGCACCAGAATCTTTCACTCTCATGACTCGTCATTCACTCATTCATTCCCATGGAGGGCTAACTATGCACCAGGCACTGTTCTAGGCTCATCTGTCATCCTGTATTATCGTTGCTTACTTCAGTATTTTGTATGACATTGCACTGCCATTCATATACCATCAAATTTGTCCTTTTAAGTGTGTAATCCAACGTATTTAGTATATTCACAAGATTGTGCAAACATCACCATTATTTTTTATTTATTTTTCATTATTTTTTTATTTTTTAAATTTCTTTGAAGATTTTATTTATTTATTTGACACAGAGAGAGAGAGAGAGAGAGAGAGATCACAAGCAGGGAGAGAGGCAGGCAGAGAGAGAGGAGGAAGCAGGCTCCCCGCTGAGCAGGGAGCCCAATGCGGGGCTTGATCTCAGGACCCTGAGATCATGACCTGAGCCGAAGGCAGAGGCTTTAACCCACGGAGCCACCCAGGCGCCCCTCATTATTCTTTTTTTAAAAAAGATTTTATTTATTTGAGAGAGAGAATGCAAGCAGTGGGTGAGGCAGAGGGAGAGGGAGAGGCAGACTCCCCACTGAGCAGGGAGCCTAGCAATGCAGGGCTCAATCCCAAGATCCCAGGACCACAACCCAAGCAGAGGCTCAACCAACTGAGCCACTCAGGTGCTCCTCCATTTTTTTTTTTTTAAATAGGCTCCACACCCAGCATGGAGCCCAATGCAGGGCTTGAACTCACAACTGAGATCAAGACCTGAGCTGAGATCAAGAGTCAGACGCTTAACCGACTGAGCCACCCAGGTGCCCCAAACATCACCATTATTTAATATAGAACATATTCATCACTCTAAAAGGCAACTAACCCATTAGCAGTCATTCTCCATTCTCACTTCCCCCTCGACTCCAACAACTTTTTGTCTTGGTGGATTTGCCTATTCTGGAAATTTCATATAAGTGGAATTACACAACATGGTCTTTTGTGATTAGCTTCTTTTCCTTGGTGTAATGTTTTCAAGGTTTGTCCATGTTGTAACACATATCAGTACTTTATTTCTTTTTGTGGCTGAACAATAGGCCACCGTATAGGCACACCACACTGGTTTTATCCATTCATTGGATGAGCTTGGTTGCTTCTACTATTTAGCTATTTTGAATAATGCCACTATGAGTATTCACACACACGTTTTTCTGTGCATATATGTTTTCGTTTTTCTTGGAAATAGATATAGGAGTGGAATTGCTGGGTCATATGATAACTCTGCTTAATCTTTTTGAAGAATCACCAGACTGTTTCCAAAGTGGCTACACCATTTTCCGTTTCCACCAGCAAGGTATAAGGGTCCCAATGTCTGCATATCTCACCAACACTTATATTTGTCCCCTTTGATTATAGCCATTCTAGTGGGCATGAAGTGGCTCTTCTGAAGCTTTGTGAGAATCCAGACTCCATCTGTCTTGCCTACCACTGAATCGCAGAACCCAGTGCTGTGCCTGGCACTTACTAGACATTCATATTTTGTTTGATGTGTTAAAAAAGTGTTGACTGGATAGGTAAATCAAAAGTTACTTAGATGGTTACAATAATGCTTATTGATTGTGGATTCCTCTCCCCAGTAGAGATCTGTTAAGGGATCCAGTATCCTTTTTCGTGCATAGAACTGTACCCCTCCTCTTCTGTTACCATACTCTTTCTTCAGGGAGAAAAGTGGGTTAAATTTAAGCTTTCTTATTTTCCTTCAGACCACTCATTTGCATCTTAGGTGTGCACAAATTCCTTATTTAGGGACTTACAGATAATTTCTTGAGTATTGGAACATTTTGTTTTTGTTTTTTTTCCAAGAAAAACGAAAACATATATGCACAGAAAAACGTGTGTGTGAATACTCATAGTGGCATTATTCAAAATAGCTAAATAGTAGAAGCAACCAAGCTCATCCAATGAATGGATAAAACCAGTGTGGTGTGCCTATACGGTGGCCTATTGTTCAGCCACAAAAAGAAATAAAGTACTGATATGTGTTACAACATGGACAAACCTTGAAAACATTACACCAAGGAAAAGAAGCTAATAACAAAATCAGCCTACGTTGATTTCTTTTTTAAATTTTATTTATTTATTTATTTGACAGAGAGAGAGAGAGAGAGAGAGAGAGAGAGAGATCACAAGCAGGCTGAGAGGCAGGCAGAGAGAGAGGAGGAAGCAGGCGCTCTGCTGAGCAGGGAGCCCGATGCGGGCCTCGATTCCAGGACCCTGAGATCATGTCCTGAGCTGAAGGCAGAGGCTTTAACCCACTGAGCCACCCAGGCGCCCCCTACGTTGATTTAAGCAGAATTCTGTACTTTCTTCTGCAGGGCTTTCTGCTCACCCCTAGGCACTCCATGCTTGCAAATAAATAGCCTTCCTCCTGTTTCTTTCTAAGCAGCTCACCCTGGGACAGTCAATACCTGTGACAGACCAGTTTTTCTTTGGGGGGGGGTGCTTCTTTTAATATATTTCTGCACCCTGTTTTGGCTTCTTGATGTGGAAGTATCTGGGGGACATTTAGAGCAAGGAAGCTGGACCAGGGACTAAGTGATGCTCATAGCCAGCACCCAGGACTTGAAAAATAGTTGTTGAATGGATGGATGGATGGATGGATGTGAATATGTGAGGGAGACATGTTACAAAATGCAAACTCGGTGGACAAATACTTATTGAGTACCCACTGTGTCCCACTACGGTGCATGTTGAAATAAAAGGTAAACAAAACCCGGGACTTGCCTTGGACTAGGGAGTTTCTAAAATTACCAGTTCTGGCTGCGTCCATGTCTTCTCCCTTTCTAACCTACACCTAATCATCTTCAGGATTACATTTTAGCTAAGGAATCCATCCACTGCTTAAGCCTCAAGTAGGAAGGCTTCCGATCTACTTTCAGCAAAATCTGGAGTCACAAGTGCCCCAGTGCCAAACAGCTAAAAATCCCCCAAATGCTAGGCTTACTGATCTGATCCCAGGGGTTCCTGGTTAGGAAACCTCCGCAAGAATGGACGGCACGTCCACCAGAGGGTGCTGTGGGGGCAAATTTGTGCCGGGAGGGAAGCTTGACCAGTGACCCTCAGAGCCAGGTAGGCGTCTCGAGTAATTTTCATTCTTCCTGGCGTTTCCTTCCCAGCCCCTTGAACCGTCGCCGCCCCTCCTCCCATAGGTGGTTCCCCCTCAATAATTAGCCATTTTCGGGACCTTTACTGCTTGGAAAAGACGGCTGGCTTCTGTTCCTGACGCCCCGTGGCTCGGGCCACTCGGGTCACAGGCCGGCTGCGCTGGGTGGGTGGG
>LNAC01000200.1:2454374-2479693 GCA_002007465.1 Ailurus styani | reverse complement strand
CCAGCGCCGCAGCCCGCCCGAGGCCTGGAGGGGTCCGGGCCGGCGTCCATGGTCGCGGCGTCCTGAGGCGGGGGACGCGCCCGGTGCCCCCAGCCCTCCTCCGCCTCCTCCTGTCCGGCGGGCGGCCTCCTCCGGCGCCTCCCTGCGCCCGCCCGCCGCCTCCCTCCCTCCTTCCCTGCGGCTCCCCCGGCTTTCGGAAGCCCGGGGGCGGCCTGTGGCGCGCCGAGCCCGCGCCGGACTGCGCCTCTTTGGACCTTGAGGGGAAACATGCGTTTGGCTTGGATCGTTTTAAATTCTTAGTTTGGGATCCCCGCCCGCCTGCCTCTTCCACCCCGCGGGTTTTCTTTTCTTTTCTCTCTCTTTTTTTTTTCCCTTTTTTTCCTCCCGGTCTCCTTTTTGACTCCCTCCCCCTTTATGCTCGCCCAACCCTCCCCCCGCTGCTGAGAAGTGGGGGAGGGTCTCGGCCTCCAGGTTCCCGCCCCACCGGGGCCCGGGCGAGCATGGGGGGCAAGCAGAGCACGGCGGCCCGCTCCCGGGGCCCCTTTCCGGGGGTCTCCACCGATGACAGCGCCGTGCCCCCGCCGGGCGGGGCGCCCCACTTTGGGCACTACCGGGCGGGCGGCGGGGCCATGGGGCTGCGCAGCCGCTCAGTCAGCTCGGTGGCGGGCATGGGCATGGACCCCAGCACGGCCGGGGGGGTGCCCTTTGGCCTCTACACCCCCGCCTCCCGGGGGACCGGCGACTCGGAGAGGGCGCCAGGCGGCGGAGGGTCTGCGTCCGACTCCACCTATGCCCATGGCAATGGTTACCAGGAGACCGGCGGCGGTCACCATAGAGACGGGATGCTGTACCTGGGCTCCCGAGCCTCGCTGGCGGATGCTCTACCTCTGCACATCGCGCCCAGGTGGTTCAGCTCGCACAGTGGTGAGTCCGCGGGCGGTGGAGGCCTCGGAGGGTGGAGTGCAAGGGAGGGCGCGCCGGGGCGCCCCAAACCTTCGCGCGCGCTTGCGAAGATTTGGATGTGGAGTGCGCGACCTGGATCTGTCTGCCTTCCCTTTGGTGCCTGGGGATGAATGGGCTATGTACACCCTTTAGAACAGAGGCTTCCTGCGAGGCTGCGGAGCCGGGCGTTTTAGGACTTCAGGCGATGGTTCACTTGTGGATGAGCAGAGGGAAACCTGCCCATTGAAGTCGCATTTATGGGCATCACCGTCCTCAGAGAGGAGGTCTTGTCTGGCTTATAGCGAGTCGGCCTCGATGCTTCCTTTCTGTCACTGCAGCATTGTGACCGCCTCACCGTTAACAGAGAGGGCTCCAGTTTGATCAAGCGGTGTCTCCCAAACAAAAGAGTGTGAAAAGAAAGAAAATTGGGGGGGGGCAAGTGTTTTTGGATTAGGGCTCTCACTCTTGCTGGGAGAAGGGGGTGCCCAATTTTGCCACCCTGCTGGAGATCTGTCTGAATTGTTTAAAATGGAGCAGCCGGAAGGCTGCTGCCATAGACAGGTGTGGCCTACCGAATGGAGGGCCTAGCCAGGGAGCCTCCCTCTGAGGCTTTGCAGGACCAGGGCTCTGGTGGCGGGTGCTGCATGCAGTAGGCTTGGCTCGGTGACTCTCACATCCCTCCATCTTTTTTTCTCCCCCTCCATTCCAAGTGCTAGGTCGTCTTGGTAATATCTACCTTTTTGTAATGGGAGGTGGGACTTCATTGCCTGGATGTTGTTGGTGCGTTACCAGGGGAAGAGGAGGATTCAAAAAATCTGGATGAATTCGTTTTGTGAACTTCTGGTGACAGGCCAGCAAAAAGCTGGAGGAGGCTTTCCCAGGCCCTGACTGGCAGGGCAGGAAAGGCACTGGCAAGAACTTCTGGAGGAAAACAGGTCTGCTCAGCTAACCTGAGAAGCCAAGGGTAGGCTTCTAGAAAATTGGTCAAAAGGGGTGTGGGGCTGCTATTTGCTAACTGGCAAGTCGGAGTGAAGAAGTTAACGTGTTCAGACTTCTTTGGGAGAGTTAAGAAAATCTAGATATTGTGTAGAAAGAAGAAAGATTGCCGTATAGAGGGTGTATCTCTCAGATCACTGTTCTAGCTATTGTGAATAGGGTAGACTTTTTGAATCTTTTTTTTTTAATTTCTGGAAATAGTCTGGCTTTTGTTTTGATTCTATAAACTTTAATTTGTGAAATAATTTTTGAGGGGGAAATAGTGACTAATTTAGGGTAACGCTGGAAAGTGGCTTTTGAATTGCTAAAATGGTATTTTAATTCTTGAACGGACCTCTAGATATCATTGGAGCTTCCTTGATCTATAGTCTCTGCCCTGAATAAGATGCAAGGTGTGACTGCTTTGGGCACTTTGAGACATTTGGTCATTTTTAGACATCTTGAAATTAAAACTTTTTCTTATAAAATTTGGTCCCAAAAGAGTAAGCTGTATTTGTGAGATGACTGTGATTAACTTTTTAAAAGAACTATCATTAGTATTTGATTTTAAACTGAAGAGCAGTGTAGGACGGGTCTCTAAAATCACAGAATTTTGTGTGTTGCAAAACACATGTAATCGTATGGATGCTTGTCTGGGGATGGAGTTCCCGTTTTGCTAAAATTTCTTATCAGTCTCTTACTAGAAACTTCTTTTTCCTTATTCCACCTGGTACCAGGTTCCATGTTGGAGTTAGGAGCTTACAGTTGGAGTCCAAAATTTTAGACTCCTCAGCTGTGAAACCTGAGTTTAATTTTTTTCATCCGGCTGTGGTGAGGGTAGGAAGAGCCACCGAACCATGAGAATACAGGAAAAGCTGGGCATAGTAACCCCTCTGGGGTTAATATGAAAGTGTGTGAGGCTGCTTCTAATATTTTGGGTAATACACTCTTTTTCCAAATTTTATATATATATATTTATATATATATATCTCATATATATATCATATATATTATACATATATGTGATATATATTATACATATGATATATTTATGTGATATACACACACACACACACACACACACACACTTTTTAATGTAATCTTTATACCCAGTGTGGGACTTCAACTCACAACCCCAAGATCAAGAGTCTCATGCTGCACTGACTGAGCCAGCCAGGCCCCCTGGGTAATACATTCTTTATAGGCCTTTCCTTTTCTAACACTTTGAGCATACCTGGCCTTGCGCACTACATGGCTCCACAGAATTTCCCAATGCTCTTGGTGCAGGAGTGGGACACCAACCTGACTGACAACCACCGCTTTAGAGATTCATTCTTTTATTCAAGTAGAGTAATTAGTTTTTCCTTTGCAGTTCATTGAAGATGAACCTTCTCATTTCCAGTCTTCTGCACTGGTGGTTCTGTCTCACTTTCCAGAACAGGCCCCAGGATCTTCCTTCCAGGACATCCCTTTCCTCTCTTGTTTATTGCTGTAAGAAGAGAAACTTGTTTCTATTTTGAAGCCTTTGAGTAAGGGCCAAGCAGTTTTTGCTCCTGTGTCGTAAGATTGAAGGATAAGGAATTCGGTACACAATTGACTAGATGCCTAGAAGTTGATGTGATGCTGTTGCTTGTGTTTTTTAAGGTGCTTTTGGAACTCTTCATGGGCACCGACAACAGTTGTCAGTGAAATAAGCGGGGAAGTTCAGTGTGCACAAAGCTTCCTCAGAGGGAGGGAGCTGATGTTGTGTCTGGAGGTAGAATATTGGGGTCTCAGGCCCTCCTTGGAGTAGCTGTGACCTTGAGGAAGACACATCACCTCTCTTGATCCTCGTCTTTGTTATTTTTAAAATAAATGTGGTAGTCTTTGGCAGCCAGCCTGGAAAGGTTATTCCCCAAATCCCGTGAGGATACATAACCATCACATTTTGTCTTCTCTCGGTTCCTACACTTCCCCAGGTTGTGACCCTTGCATGCCCTGGTCCCTATAATTGGAATGCTTTCCCTTCCATTCTGTGTATGGGTAGTTCTTTCTGATCCCTCATGATTCAAACTTAAATTTCTCCTTACAGACCACTCTTAAAATTTGCTTCCCTCCTCTGAATCTTTCCACCTGCTCACCTGTTACCTTAACAGTGCTTCACACACTTCATAAGTATTTTATTTATCCCTTTGCCTTTTCTATTTTGTTTGACCGTAACAGTGCTTCACACACTTTGTAAGTATTTTATTTATCTGTTTGCCTTTTCTATTTAGTTTGACAGATTTTTAAGCTCCATTAGAGTAGGACTGTGCCTTGGCTCACTGTTGTATCGCTTGCATGGTGCGTGCCTGGCACAAATATTTGTCGAGGGAATGAATCTGAGTGCTTCGTGTCCATCATCTCGTTGAATCATCACTATGACTCTGTGAGGTAAACGATTTCATCCCCATTTTACAGGTGAGGAAACGGAGATGTAGGGCAAAGTAAGGAACAGACACAAGGTCAGATAGTGAAGGGGTAGGAGAGCTGGGATTGGAATGTAGATCGGCTGGTGGCAGAACCTGGGCTCCTAACCATTATGCTGCACTGCCTCTCATCCCGAAACACCAGGAAGCTGGCTAGTGTCCTGGAAATCGTGCTGGCCCGCAAGCCAGAGGCCTAGGCTCACGTGCTGGTTGGGCTACCGAATAACTGCCTGACTTGTGACCTTGGGCACGTGAGTCATTTAGCCTCAGAGGCACTGTTTTCTCACCTGTAACATGCCTGTCCTGCTTACCTCTTAGAGTCATCTTGACGGTCTCATGAGCTAGTGTTTACAAAAGCCAAATAACATACGTAAGGAAGGGGGTTCCTGTAGGCGCACTTCTACAGTTCTCTGCCTTCTTTCCTCTCTGCAGAACTTGCTAGGCAGGGAGATTGAGAACTGTGTGAACTGTTTCCCCAAAATGGAAGCTACTGCTCTCTACTGAAACCTGACCTACATTGACAGGCCGTTGATAATAATGAATGCCATTGAGAAGAGCTGCTTTAGAGGATGAGAGTTAGTGTCCCTTCCTTTCCACTTTAAAATGTCAGTTTTGCTATAAGGCGCTTAACCTCCAAATGGTCTTCTGGGTGGTGTTCTGGAGATCTGGTCATTCTTTTGTAGTAGCCCTGTTTATCTCAGAACATGGATTTCTGGGGCGCCTGGGTGGGTCAGTGGGTTAAACGTCTGCCTTTGGCTCAGGTCATGATCCCTGGGTTCTGGAATCGAGCCCCGCATCAGGCTCCCTGCTCAGCAGGGAGTCTGCTTCTCCCTCTCCCTCTGCCACTCCCCTGGCTCGAGCTCTGTCTCTCTCTGTCAAACAAATAAATAAAATCTTCAAACAAAACAAAACAAAACATGGATTTCTAGATGGGGGCGTGAAAACATAGAGCATTCATCATGTTGGAAGGAAGAGTTTGCCTGTTTTCTGGGTCCTGCTTTGAAGTGTCTGGTCACGGAGGGTTTCACTCTAGCTTCTTAGTCACATGTATATATACATGTGCATATTCAGGAAAGTCTAAACTGTTCTTTGTTGTCACCAAGTCATCAACGGGGGCTGATAGAAGGTAACTTTTGATAAGTCTTGGAACAAGCTAGCAGGACATTGCCTGGATTCTATTTGCTGCCGTTCTAGGATTCTCAGGTGATTTAATTGTGTCCTCTTAAATAATTAAACAGAGTTGCCAACTCTGTTGGAGGCGATCAGAAAGCCTCTTTGTGCCTCACCATAGGTGTGCTAGGGGTAATGGTCCTTTGCATGGTTTCTGGGGAAGGAAAGGCATTCTGTGGTCTTCAGAGAGCATGATGGGTCTCCTGCCCTGCAAAAGTTCTATTCTTTTTTTTTTTTTTTAAAGATTTTATTTATTCATTTGACACAGAGAGAGATTACAAGTAGGCAGAGAGGCAGGCAGAGAGAGAGAGGAGGAAGCAGGCTCCCTGCCGAGCAGAGAGCCCGATGCGGGCCTCGATCCCAGGACCCTGGGATCATGACCTGAGCCGAAGGCAGCGGCTTTAACCCACTGAGCCACCCAGGCGCCCAAAAGTTCTATTCTTAATGAAAATTTTTCTGTAAAGTGGAGTTTATAGTTCCCTCTTACCATGAGGGCTTAATTTCTATAAAATTTAAAAGTTCCCTTGAGAAGCTGATAATTCATTGAAGGTCACAGTTCACTCTTCCTCACTGGGGTTTGAAAGGTGTTGTAAGAAACAGTGGTTTGGCTCTTAAAGTGTTTGTTTTATGGGATGTGTGCATTTCACTCTTAAATAAAGACACACCCCAATATGTCATAGGGAATACTCTGAGTCAGGCCACTCCGCACCAAAGAAATACAACTCTGATTCCTTTTGAGAAAAGGAACCTGCCTTGTATTGTACAAATGTGATATTCAACACAAGCTTCTTGGGCACTCACATTTCAGTAAATCCAGTTATAAAACTAAACATCAATTTTGACAGTTTCAAGATTGGAAAAAACTTCTCAGAGAAGTGGTTGTAGCATAAATGGAGTAGTCTTGCTCCTGCTAACCCTTTAATAGGGGTGCTTCTAGTGACAGTGGGTCACCGAGGCTATAGTACTAGAATCTTAAAGTTAGCTCCAGACCTAAATCCTAATCCCAGTCTTTTAGAATGCTGGAGGAGTATGAATTACCACCTGTTTCTTTTCTAAGCGTTGTCACGGCCTAGTCTGTATCAGATCATCCGTAGTGATTATTGTGGGTACAGAAGGCACTTTTCCTAGAACCGGCAGTTTTCACTTCTGAATCTTATTTTCTCATAAGGACAGAGGTTTATCCTTGAATGCAACACATGGGTTCCTGGTTTTGATAGTTGAGAAGTGAGTTGTGGGTATGAATGAATAACCTGAAAACCAGCGACCCTCAAGTGTGAAGCAAATAAAGAGCCAAGTTTAATCTTAAAGCAGCAGCTAGGGGTAGCTTCTAGACTGATGAGACTGTTTACCCCGAAATCTCCCTGGAGTTGTTAGAAAGGAGAGTGCAGCCTTCCTCTTCTGGAAGTAAAGAGGAAGGGGGAATTCACTGGGTCCCTATAAACACCACGTTAAAGGAGGCATGGTAAGAATTTATAGTGCACTCTTTGGATCTGTAACAAGGAGGCAGAAACAAACAAGAGCTCTCTTGATTTCTGTGAACGGTTCAAGGGGTTTTCAAACTTGACGGCCCAGTATTCTCTGGGGGGCTTGTTAACAATGCAGACAACTGGACCTCACTCCCAGAATTCAGTAGAGCTAAGGAGACACCTAAGAAGCTGACTTGTAAGAAACAGTTCTGAAAATTCTTATCACAAACAAAGAACGAACTCTGAATGCTTTTTGGTGCACTCATTTGTGTTACTTTCAATATTACTAAATGAATCAAGTATCTCCTAAATAGGATCTGTACAGATCTTCCTTTCAGCTGCTCCAGAGGGTAGATTCACCCAGCAAGAGCATTGCTCATGATGATTTTCTTTGATGATTTTCTTTTATATGGAATGGAGCATTTTTCTCCTAGAGATAGGCCTGAGCCCATCTGCCTTGGTCCTGAGAACTGAAGTTGCTCAGAACAGAAGGTAATTGTGGCAGTGTCCCCTTCCCTTCTGTGCTTGCCTTCCCCCTGATTTTTCTCCTAAGGCACAGCTGCCTTTGGCTGCTTGTGCTGCAGAAGGTCTTGCTGAGCTAGATCGTCTTTGATGTCTCCCCAGCCAGCAGCTAGACAAGATCCTAGAAGGAATCCAGACTTTAAATGGACAAAATACCTACTTTTCCTTTTCTCCTGGAGACCCAAAAGTGTGAGATTTTTTGAGTGTGTGTATGGAGATATGTTGAGTCAAGACATTCATTTATTAACTGCTCATTATTGAGTGCCTCCAGTATACTGGGACCTGTCTTAGGTACTGGGAACCTATATTTATTATAAGGGTGATTAACGTTACTTTGTTCTTTCTAAGAATCTTTGTTTCCTTACTCTTTAAGAGAGACTCAGAATATTGCAGCTTAAGGGGAGATTTTTACCTTGTTCATCAGTTCTTCTGTTGAATAAACAAGATCAGGGTTTTGTCCCTGAGGCTGGATGGTATCTGGTGGATGGTATCTGGTCCCTACTCTTCACTGACAGTCTTCATTTTGTCCTAAACCCTGTTTCTGGGCTGGAGCAGGTGATCTTTTCTTTGTGGTTCCAACCCAGTGCATGTTAAGAAATGGCTCGTATAACCTCATACACGTGGTCCTGGATCTTCTCAATGAGACTATCAAAAGGAAAAGCTGTTTTTCCAAACTCTTCGTGTGTACCTCTGGCTGTGGTGTCTTTGTCATCCCTGGAGCCACGTTTCTTTCTGGTCATTGAACACTGTTTTCTAGAAGCATGATCCACCACTTTAGTAATCTTGTCTCTGTAAAATTTATCCCAAGCCACAAATACCCATAAGGAAATAAGAGGAACAGGTTTTTCCCTTGGTCTTGTTATGTCTCTGAGCTCCACAACATTGACACTTAGTGCTATCTTAAGTGATTTTTAAAGCTTTGTTTATGATAGCCAACATTGGTGACTGAAATGTCCTCCCCAACTCCCCCAAATAATTATTAAATGTGTGTTATATTTGAGTTGTTGTTTTTTGTTTTTTGTTTTTTTGCTGCAAGTAAAGGGTTTAAGAGAATGTTCCATGCTCAGAGACTTAATGTGGGCTTTGGCTGTAAGATGATACCTTAATTTTTGGAGAAACCTCACCTTATATTTAGGAATATGTAGTCATCTTGATCTTAGTGAATTAGGTTTGTCATAGCTTGGGTCTAGCTTTCTTGTTGGTAGTACCCTCTAGCCCTCTAAAGAGTATAATTAAATAAGCCATGCTTCACAAGGAGTTGTGTCGAAATTGGTCAGCTTTGCCATGCAGTATCTCTTAAGGTCAAAACTGATTTGTTAACGTGGGAGAAACTTAAATCTGAAGTTGTCCAGATGATCTGGGCAGAGGGGAGGAGAACCAAGACCCTAGACCCCAGCCATTTGGGTCATTTTGCCCGTATTTCTCAACTCTTTGAAGACGTTTTCATTTGATTCCTCTCCAGTAACCCTCTTTTTCCTGCTAAGAGAGTGCTTTTCCTTAGGGAGAGCCATTAGAATTCTTTTATCCTGATGTCTGCCTAAGTATTCTGGGAATCCTACGAGGATCTGAGGGAGTCCTTGGGATTCCAGCCCAAACCAATGAAGTACTTGCCTACCATATATACAAATTAGCTTTTTGTGATACCGTTCTATTCTGTTTAGATAATGTATACTTTTAATGCCCTGTAAAACATAATGCTATCTAAGTCAGCTTTTCAGAGGAACTCTGTTATAACACTACTCACTACTGTAACAAGCATCACCAAATAGCCCATGTACACCGTTTATTATTGGATTTCCTCCGTCCTGGTCAGATGTGGCTGAAATAGTCATACCGTTGCAGCTCGTTGCCCTGGGGAACTATGGCAAATCTCATACTTCTGATGAGGGCTGGCTTACACGCGCTCAACGAGCCCAGTCTTGTTGGCTGTATTTAATTCATCTGTTTCCTACCTCTTCCCTCAGCCCAGAGGCCAAGTGCAACATAAAAGGATAGTGAATATAAGCATCTCCAGTATTTTGAGGTATAGGAATCGCCTATGAAGTGGCAGACCTTTGAGAAACAGTATTATGAGCTGCTCTGTTTTTGCTGTGGCTTTGGAGAACCTTTGGATTCTTCTACTGAAAATTCGTTTGAAAAAAAAAATCTTTTTAATGAAATAGTGAGTCACAAAGCAGCCACTCCTTCTCATAATAGCATTTCTCACCAGGGGAATTTTTGGTAGCTGTTGGGGGAGGGATTTGAGTAGGTTGTGGATGATAAATCCCTGGGTGGAACATAACCAGAGGCTGCCATATCAGAACTCTGGTGCTTTCCATGCTGACACCGAGCCCTGAATTCAAAGTGCAGGACAGCAGAATAGAATGGGGGAGGCCTGTGCTCAGTGAATTGCTACAGTAGCATGACCAATGAGATTGGAGTTGAACATTCAAACAAAGTTCATTAAAACACCATTGTCGTGTAAAAGGATCATGAAACTGAGGCCTTGGGTCAGAGGGCCTGAGGCCCTTTACGTGAAGAGCATCACATTTCTGGATTAAGGGAAGGCTGTGGACCTAATGATGCCAATATCAGAGTCAGGAGTGTGCCTTCTTTTTCCAAAGTGTTGAGTTGTGGCCTGGTGCTTGGCACTGACCTTGGGACTACTTTACAAGGAGACAATTCATACAAGGTCATCTGTGCTCTGAAGATTTTAGGTCTTAGTAAAGCCTTCACAATGACACCCAAAGTGAACACATTACCCTATCAGCCTCTGTAGGATGGTGAAAAGGAAATGCTAGGGATAGTAAGAGTCTAGAACACGCCAGGATTATGCTATCCGCATCCAAAATGTTGTCCTCAACCCCTCTGCCCGCCCAAACCTGAGTTTTAACTGTTCCCAACTTCAGTGACGTACAACTCTTCAGTCCTCGTGTCTGAACCACTGTCTTATGTAAGCTACAGACAGAGGAAAGTCTGAAAGGTTATTACAACCGTATTAAGATTTGCTTTCCTTTGCAAAGTCGTAGCTGTCTCCACTCCGTGTTTTCCTGGCTTTGTACTTTTCTTCAAAGCCTCTTACCAGTTCCAAGGCCCCAGAGAGCTCAATAAAGGGGAACAGGAAGTCAGCATTTAATGCCTAAGAGCCAGCAATAACTAATAGAGAAAAGGGCACAAACAAGGGACTGAGAGGGGGATTTCTGGGCCTGAAAGCTCTCAGGCCTGTAGGATTATAGATCCATCCTTCAGGGAGGACTTTGACCAGGCCTTCAAACAAGAGGAACCTCTACTCTGAGAGGACTTTTTCTTGGGTTATGTAGTAGGACTCAACATTTTTAATTGATGGCATAATTACAAAGTATCTTTTGCCTAAGGAGTTCAAAACACTGAAGGAAAAAGTGATGGTCACTTTTTTAATGAAGTTTTTAATTTTAATTCCAGTATTGTTAACATACAGTACAATGCAGGATACAATATAGTGATTCAACAATTCTCTACATAACCCAGTGCTCATCACTGGTAAGTGTACAGTAAATTCCCAGCACCTTCTTCCCCCATCCCCCGACCACCTCCCCTCTGGCAACCATCAGTTTGTTCTCTGTAGTTAAGTGTCTGTTCCTTGGTTTGTCGCCCCCCCCTTTTTTTTAGATTTAATTATTTGACAGAGATCACAAGTAGGCTGAGAGGCAGGCAGAGAGAAAGGAGGAAGCAGGCTCCCTGCTGAGCAGAGAACCCGATGCAGGGCTCCATCCCAGGACCCTGAGATCATGACCTGAGCCGAAGGCAGAGTCTTTAACCCACTGAGCCACCCAACCGCCCCCCGCCTTTTTTTTTCTTCTCGTTTGTTTTGTGTCTTAAATTCCACATGAGTGGAATCATTTGGTATTTGTCTTTCTCTGACTGACCTGTTTCGTTTAGCATTACACTGTCTAGCTCCATCCATGACATTCCAAATGGCAAGCTTTCGTTCTTCTGTATGGCTGAGTAATATTCCGTTGTATGTATATGCCACATCTTCTTTATCCGTTCATCTCGTGGTGGATACTTGGGCTGCTTCTGTCGTTTAGCTATTGTCGATGATGCTGCAGTAAACGTAGGGATGCATGTATCCCTTTATAAATCAGTGTTTTTGTACTTTTTGGGTAGATACCCAGTGGTGTGGTTATTGGGTTGTAGGGTAGTTCCACTTCTAACTTTTCTTTTTAGGTGTTGCTTATTTAAGTGATCTATACACCCCAAGTGGGGCTCCAACTCATGATCCTGAGAATCAAGTCTTCCAACTGAGTCAGCCAGGTGTCCCTTTTGTCTGTTTTTATGCCAGTACCATCTTGTTTTGATTACTACAGCTTTGTACCCTAACTTTAAGTCTGGAATTGTGAGGTTTTTTTTCCCCAAGATTGCTTTGGCTCTTTGGGGTCTTTTATGGTTCCATACAAATTTTAGGATTGTTTGTACTAGCTCTGTTGAAAAATGCTGTTGGTATTCTGATGGGCATTGTGTTAAATGTGTAGATTACTTTGGGTACTATACTTTGGGTACTTTGGGTGCTATAGACATTTTAACACTATTTGTTCTTCCAAACTGTGAGCATGAAATGTCTTTCCATTTCTTAGCGTCCTTTTGAATTTCTTTCATCGGTGTTTTATAGTTTTCAGAGTGCAGGTCTTTCACATCTTTGGTTAAGTTTATTCCTAGATATTTTATTGCTTTTGGTGCTATTATAAATGGAATTGTTTTCTTAATTTCACTTTCTGCTGCTTCATTATTTATATATAGGAATGCAACAGATTTCTGTACATTGATTTCTGTATCCTGCCACTTTACTAAATTACCAGTTCTTGAAGTTTGTTGGTGGAGTCTTTTGGGTTTTCTGTATATAGTATCATGTCATCTACAAATAGTTGAAGTTTTACTTCTTCCTTACCAATTTGAATGCCTTTTATTTCCTTTGATTATCTAATTGCTGTGGCTGGGATTTCCAGTGCTATGTTGGATGAAAGTGGACATCCTTGTCTTGTTCCTGACCTTAGGGGAAGAGCTCTTAGATTTTCCCCATTCAGTATGATGTTAACTGGGTTTTTTATACATAAGACCTTTATAATGTTAAGGTGTGTTCCCTCTAGACCTACTTTGTTGTTTTTATTACAAATGGATGTTTTACTTTATCAAATTTTTTTCTGCAAGGCAATGATCACTTTCCTTTCCTTTCCTTTCCTTTTTTTTTTTTTTAAGATTTTTATTTATTTATTTGACAGAGCGAGAAAGAGAGAGCGAGAGAGCACACACAAGCAGGGCCAGAGACAGAGGGAGAGGGAGAAGCAGGCTCCCCAGGCCTGATGTGGGGCTCGATCCCAGGACCCTGGGATCATGACCTGAGCTGAAGTTAGATGCTTGACTGACTGAGCCACCCAGGCACCCCTGATCATTTTCATAAAATAGCACAAATTATGTCCCCACTTCTCTTGTCCTTGAGGGTCCTCAGGGTACATCTTGTCATAGGATCCGGGCTGGAGTCTGACCCTTCCTTCTGCTGTCCATTTACTTAGATGAACTCTAAAGTTTCAGTCCTGTAATTAAAAAATGGAAAAGTGACAGGACTTTATACTATTTTAGTTTTGGTTTCACTTGCACATTTCAGGAGATCAGATACTGGTGTGACTGAATCTTTGGATACTTGGTCTCTTGGAATCTTTTCCAAAAAAACTATTTTAGGTATTCAAAGAGATGATGTATTTACCTACCAAACAGATTAATAAATAAACCATTACAGATGTAATTGCACAAATCCTGCCCAGTTCCCATATTTCTTCTTCCCGCCCCTAAGGCAGCCACTGCCTGAGTCTCCTATTCACCACCCTCTATATATTCATACTCTTATTGCATGTTTCTGCTAAAACAGTATTCACTTAATTCATACAGACGTTATCATAATGACTCCTTTTACATCCATATACATGTCCATATATATCCATATACATATATCCCCAAGTGGATTTTAGATCTGTCACTTACCGCTCGTGTTGACACATTCATTTTCACTGTTGTACTCTGTCCTATGACTGATTGTACCACAAATATCACCATTTCTCGATCCATTCTCTTACAATGGGTATTAAAGTTATTTTCAGTTGCTTTGAGAATTTTTTCTATGTTTGTTTACATACTTGAGTGAGAGTTGTTTTAGGGTATGTCCTTAGTTGTGAAATAGTTGGGTCATAGGTATGTATCTCTTCAGCTTTTAATGAGATACTGCCCACTGGCCCTCCAATATGCTTGTACCAATTTACATTCCCAAAATAGCATATTTTCACTTCCTCCGTGCCCCTGCCAAAACTTGATTATCATCATACTTTAATTTTTGGCAAGCTCTGGTGGGTATGAAATGGAATACCACTATGAGTTTGTTATTTATATATTTGATAATGTGTGTTTACATATAATATATTAATATCATATATTTAAACTAAATGTTTCTCTTCTATGAAATGCTTGTTCATGTCTTTTACCCAGATTTATGTTGGATCATTTATCCTTTCCTGACTAGTTTGTATGAATTTGTGTTTTTGTTTTGTTTCCAGACAATAATTATTTGTGGTCATATGTAATGCAGATGTATTTCTCCCAGTGTGTGGCTTCTCTCTTTATTCTTTTTGTGATTTGTTACAGTTAACTTAATTGTGTAATTGAATATTCCAGTGTTTTTCCTTATACCATATGCATTTTGTGTCTTAAGAAAGATTTTCTTTGCCTGAGGTCATAAAGATCTTATATTTTCTTCTAAAAGTTTTTAATTTTTGCCTTTCACATTTAAGTCCTTAATTCCTGGAGAATTAAATTGTTTGAATGAAGTAGGACGAGGATATCTTTTTTCTTTTCCGTATGAATATTAGCTCTCCCAGCAGCAAGTGAAGAATGGTGAAGTCCTTTCCTACTGATTTGCAAAGCCACCTCTGTCATGTATCAAGTTTCCTTCCAGGACTGTATTTGTTCCTGGGCTTTCTGTTCTGTTCCATTGGTCAATTTGTCTATCCTTGCGCTAACACTTTTTAATTACTGTAGTTTTATCTTGCTGTGTGGAAGGGCAAATCCTTTCATCCTGTTATTCTTTTTCAAAGCTGCGTTGTCTAAGTGAAGCTTTCTAGGGGACGAATAAGGGAATCAGGGTAGAATAAACAAAATGAAGTACAGCGTACTAGGAACTGGTCTGTTTATAGCCGGTATTCTTAATGACAGGACATCTGGCAAGCTGACCCTAATGGGCAGTTTCAAATTTTTTCCCTTACTATGTTGTACAAACAATAACATTTCCCTATGTCTTTGTGTTGCAAACAGCAGAATAAACAGTTCTTTCTGTGTGTCACAGACAACAACAATAAAAACAAGAGAAACTGGTTAGCTATTTTTGGTACTTTCTGCTCCCAGAATCAGCTTTGTCAACTTCTTTGGGGAAAAAAACTGTTAGGATATTTATTGGAATTAGATTGGGTTTATCAATTGCCATCTTTATAAACTTGAGTCTACCTATGAACCTGATGGGAATGGGTTTATAGATGTAGCAGAATTTTTAAATATTTTTTAAATCTTTGAAATAATTTCAGATTTACAGAAAAGTTGCAAAATTTGCACAAATAAATACTTCATTTACGTCATCCAGAATCCTCAGATGTTATTAGGAAGATGCAAATAATTGAATGTCCATGTAGTTCTTGACTCTGTAAAGTAGCTTAAGATGTTACTAAATGACACTTCTCAAGTCTGAGGAATCTACATCAACCTGCTCCTAGAAATGGGAAAACCACATGATCTTAAAAGTGACACGGTATCTGAAGGGGTGTCTAGATCTAGTGCTATTTTCATCAGAGTTGGTCCGTATCCTTATCATGAACTTTGCTCCCAAGGTTTGTGCTCTGATCCCATCTGTTGCAATAGAGGCTTGTTGCCCATAGTTCAGGTCAAGTCCGCCTCAGTGTGACATGACATGAGACTATCTCCTGGAGGCTTGACTCAGCTGAGCCTGAGGTGCCTTCACGGGAGCAGCGGGACACTCCCTCTTGGGAGAGGCAGTGTAGAGTACCTGTTAAGGTTGCAGGCTTGGAGCTGGACTGCCTTGGATCCAGTGTAGCTGAGTTTTAGTTTTGTAATCTTGGGCAAGTGATTTACCCTTCCTTGCTCTGTAATTTCCTGAATTCTAAAGTGAGACTAATAATAATTATATCTATCATGTGGGACTATTTAATGAATTAGGCTTATTTACAGGCATAACCACACCATTCAAAACAGTGCCCAGCAGATAATAAGTGATCTGTAAATGTAACCTCATGTTATTACTTAATGTTTTTGGATAAAGCTTTATAATTTTTAAAGATCTTGAATCCCTTTTGTTAGATTTATCACTAGGTACTTTGTTTTTGCATTATTACTATAAACAGGTTTAAATTTTTTTATAATCATTTCAGATTTCTTGTATATTCAGCAAATTTGCTGAACTCTTAGAAAGAGAGAGACTGAGAATGAGTATAATAATTATAATGGGAAACGTCTACAGAGAAAATTTAAGAGAATCACACCTGCAAATAACCACGCTTTAGTTCCTTCTTTTCTAGTCCTTTTCTGTGTCACTTCTCTTTCTTTTAAGGTTATGGGCTAGTTCCTCCAGTAAAAAGTTTATGTGAATCCATAATCATGGGCATCCTTGTTTTCTTCCTGTTAAAGGGAGTGCTTCTTGCACTGGAACCATTGTCTGTTTTTGGTCAATTTCCTTTATTCCCTTCTATTCTTAATTTGTTAAGTATCACAAGTGGCTGTTTTATCAGATTTCCCCCTTGCATTTATTCAGATGGTCTTTCTCCCATCCTTTGTTAATGATTATGTTAGTAGATGTTATAATGTTTAACTATCCTTATATTCTTGAAGTAAACCCTATTTGGTTGTGATACATGTATTTTTTATACATTGCTAAATTGAAGATGTGAATATTCTACTTGGGATTTCTGCATATATGGCATGAAATTTCACTCAATTTTCTTCTATGGTTAAGATAGGCCTTTTTTAAGATTATTTATTTATTTATTTATTTATTTCACAGAGGGAGAGAGATCACAAGGAGGCAGAGAGGCAGGCAGAGAGAGAGAGGGGGAAGCAGGCTCCCCGCTGAGCAGGGAGCCCAATGCGGGCCTCGATCCCAGGACCCTGAGATCATGACCTGAGCCGAAAGCAGAGGCTTTAACCCATTGAGCCACCCAGGCACCCAAGATAGGCCTTTTTTTAAAGATTTTATTTATTTGTCAGAGAGAGAGAAAGAGAACAAGCGCAGAAGGAGGGGGAGTGGCAGGCAGAGGGAGAAGTCTACTCCCCACTGAGCAGGGAGCCTGTCTCAGGGCTCGATCCCAGGACCCAGGGATTGTGACCTGAGCCGAAGGCAGACACTTAACCAACTGAACCACCCAGGTGTCCCAAAGGTTAATGTAGACTTTTAAAAGGAATTTAGGAATATGTATATGTTCATTCTTTTCTAGAAGAGTTTGTGCAAAGGCCTTTTAGAGTTCTGGGTGCAAATAGATGGCACACTCAGAGAGGTAATGGAATCAAATACAATTGAAGAGACAGTTTGCAGTGGGCAGGGTTAAAGGCACTAACAGTGGATGGGTACAGCATCTAGAGATTGGCCACAGTGGCAGTCTGTTAGCACTCCTGGATCTGAAGCATAAGGGGACGGGAGTTCTCATCAAACCTGGTGAGAACTCTGGCCCTGGGATAGATCTTGCATGTAAAATTCTCCTGTAAAACTATCTGGACCTAGCACTTTTTTTTTTCCCCATGGGTAAGTTTTTATTTAATACAATTCAAGTTCTTCAATCTTACTGGTATATTCGGGTTTTGTATTCTTGTGTCAGTTGTGATAAGGCATATATGTCCAGGCAGTCTCTGTGTCTGTCCCTTCGTTATGTCTCCCTTTCCATTCCTATTATTATTTGTAAGTTTTCTCTTTATTCTTGATTAGTCTTCCCAGAGCTCTGTTTTATTAATTTGTTTTCAAAGGACCAGCTTTTGATTTTGATTACCCTTTACCCCCCTCGATTTTGTTGCTTTCTGCCTTTTTTTTTTTTTTTAAGATTTTATTAGAGAAAGAGAGAGCATGTGCCAATGGGGGGAAGGGCAGAGGGAGGAAGAATCTCAAGTAGACTCCCCACCGAGTGTGGAGCCTGATGCTGGGTTTGTTCTCTCAACCCTGAGATCATGACCTGAGCCAAAATCAAGAGTTAGAGGCTTAACTGAATGAGCCAGGCTCTATGCTTTCTGCTCTTAACTGTATTTTATCTTTCCTTCTACTTCCTTTGGGTTTACACTGTGTTTTTCTAACTTCTTGAGTTATCATACTTCATCTGAGTTAAAATTCTCTCTTCCAAAGGCAGGCTTTAAATTTTTTTTCAGTGAGTCTTTTAATGGTAAACTCTTTTTTTGGTTGCCTAAAAGTGTTTTTATTTGTCATAACCATTGAATGATAACATGGCTCGATACAAAAATCTGGGCTGACAGGTGTTTTTTCTTAGCAATTGAATGACGTTATTCTGTTTCATTATCTTCCGGCTTCTAATATTGTAATTGAGAAGTCTGCTTCTCCACTCTTAATCTGCTTTTCCCCCCCCCTCTTAGCTGCCTTTTTATCTTCTCTTTGTTCATAGTGTTCTGCACATTTACTCTCATGTTGTTTTATTTATCTTGCGTGCTATTTGTCTTTGAGTCTGAGATTTCATGTCTTTCAGAGCACCTGAGAAATTTTCAGCTGTTTATCCCTTCAAATTTTGCTTTTCTTTTATTTCCTTCCATCTTTCCTTTTGGAAATCCTAGATGTTATATATCCGACTTTCTTATTCTATTCTTCATGTTTCTGAAACTGTTTCATATTTCCCACCTCTTTAGCGCTGTATGTTGCCCTCTGGGTAGTTTCTTACCTACACCCTTCAGTGCACTAGTTCTTTCTTCACCTGCTTTTTAAACCCATCCACTGTTTCTTATATTTCATTGAACTGCATTTTAAATTCCTTGGAATAAGTTGTTGGATTGTTTACTTACTGCCTTCAACTGCATAAAAACAAACAAAAAATGAATAAATCACTTTATTTCCATGGTTTTGGTTTTCCTCATTTGGAAAGTAAGTGGAGCTGGCTAGTTGCTTTTTGTTTTTGTCCTCAAAAATCCCATGAAGCCATCAAATAAGCACTCAGAGCAGGGAGGCAGGAAGCTAGAAGCCCATCTTCATTTTGGTTCCTACTTCCAAGGGAAGAGCAGCTCCTGAGTCATCTAGGGAAACCTTTGGCACTGTACCTCTTTGGGGTGGAGGGGGCTGGCTCACGGCTGTGACAAGGGTCCATGACTATGGCCATAGGAAGCTTAACTCTTCCCTGTACTCAGGATAAACTTTTAGAGCTTTCCATTTTCTCAGGAGGGTGAATTTATTCTCTTTCTTCTTCTCAACAGCATTGTCCAGTACAGTAGCCACTAGCCACCTGTGGCTATTTAAATTATAATTACTTAAAATTTAAAATATAGTTTCTGACTCACACTAGCCACAGTTCAAGTTCTCACTAGCCACAGATTGCTGGTGACTGCTGTAATTGGACAGCACGGATAGAGAACATTTCCGTCATTGCAGAAAGCTCTATTGGACAGGACTCTTTCAAACTCTTCTGAACAGTAGATAGAGAATTGGTAAACACGAAGTTACTGGAAGTGGATCAAATGGACTTGCTGATACCCAGAATCGAGAAGGTTCTCTTTAGAGTTAGCATAATTCTGCACCATCTACATGTAGGAAGAATCCATAGAGGGCATTACATTCTAAAAGAATGATTTGTGGGATGAAATGGTGTATGGAAGCCTACTTGGTGCCATGGGAAGAGGGGGAACCAGGTAAGTAGAAGGGTGAACAAACTCCTGATGTTTAATCATCTTTGGGAACATGGAGAGAAATTACTGCCTGGGTATACTGAAGTTATGCAATTGTGATGAAGCTGAGAATAGGGAAGACGGCCTTGTGAGGTAACTAGAGAAAACCAGCCCGAGTTCTTATTACTTGAAATTTGACTCAGGTTGGAAATTCCTTATAATGAAGTCATCTTTTTCCACCCCCTTAAATTGGCATCTCACTCTCCTTTGAGTTGCTGTAGAATAGTTAAAGATTCTCAAGAAAAGAAAAGAGATACTTTCGTTCCCCACCCCCCAACCCCATACACACAAACACCCACACTTTCTTCACATATCGCTGCATTTCACAGTAACTGGTCTCCAGTTAGACCAAGGATAAGAGCAATGTAGGTCACACCAGCCCTGGCCCCAGCAGGCTGTAGAGTAGAGAACCACCGACCCCAACTTTGTTCACTGCCCATGACAGACAGTGCTAAAACTTAACCTCACTCTTTATTATGGAGCTCTGTGTGGACTCGGAATCCTTCTCAACACAGTGGTCTAGGTTCCCGAACCATATTAACTAGTGGGAGTTGGCAGGTGAGACCGAGACTAAACCTCTTTACTGTCCTTTACTAAGGACTGACGTTTGGAATTTGCCATTCACAGAAGGGACATTGTTCTTACTGATTTTAGAGGATAGTACCAATTATAAGCCAAGTGAAGTCGTTCAGCTGCCTGGCTGGCTCAGTGGGTAGAGCATGCAATTCTTGGTCGTGGAGTTGTGAATTCAAGCCCCATGTTGGGTCTGGAGCCTACTTAAAAAAAAAAAAAAAAAAAGAGGTCTATCTTGAGTATGGCCCAATGTAAGAATGGATACTAAAATAAAAGTTGTTAGTGAAAATGGATGGTAATTTTAGGGATGAAGGTAAAGGGAATTCGTAATGGAAAGGGGTTCAATACTTAGCTCATTCCATGATTTTTGTAGGGTTGGCAAAAGTAAGTTGGAGGTGACTTTCTGGAAGAAACTGATCTGAAAGAAAAAGATAGCTTGTAAGATGACTGGGAGGGATTTAGGAGGAATTCAGAGACAGCATTTGTAAAAGGAGAAGGAAGTTCCAAAAAAAAAAAAAGTCCTACAGCAGGTGAAGGGATAGGAACGGATTTACTAATAGGTAATAGACACTCTGCAAAAACACAGAGGTTAGCAGATATTTGTGATCTCTAAATCAGTGGTTTTTGGGGTTTTTTTGTTTGTTTGTTTGTTTGTTGCAAATCTGGAAGCATGGGTTCTTCCTGGGTTTTTTTCCCCCGATCACATAAATAATCAGAATTTTCATTGTAAAGATTTCAAGCATTAATGTAGAAAGCAAGTTTCCCATGGTTCCTCTGGTGTGTATCACAGACTTGCTCTTATGGATGAATGGCTATGTATAAGAAAGTAGAAACCCTGTTACCATTTCACAACTTGTCTCTTCTGTTTAATGCCTTCTTCACTGTTCCACTTCATCCCATGTGCCGGTGTGGATTTTCTCTCGTTTTGTTTTTGTTTCTGTTGTGGTTCCTGGAAACTCGTTCGTGGAAGCAGAGCCTGTTTACAGCACATCCCTCCCCTTGTCCCATCTCCTTGTGCCTGTTTGGGTGAAGTCACAATGTAGCAGGTCGTTGTCTGTGAAGTTTGCCGAGAAATGGGTTTTGCCCCTTTATTTCTTTGCTAGAGAGACGATATCTACTATTTGGTCCAAACTTCTCTGTAAGTTGTTACAAGAATACCACAAGGAGAGATCATGAAGCCCCTCCTATAAATTTAATTCGTTCTCATAGAGCAATTAAATTATAAACTAGAAAGAGCTCAGAGCGCAGCCCCCAAATGCAGAGGATGTTTGGCAAATAAATCACACCAGGCAGTAGGATTCACAGGAGCCCTCATTCTCCAACAGTCTTTAATTCTGAAGCTATCTGAATGCCTCTCATTTGTTCCAGAGTTCGCTGCTTCTTTCCATTTTTCTTTCTGATGAGATGATTGCTCCTGCCAGTAGCTATAGACTTACAGCAGGAGAAATTTGTCTCTGGGATCTATAGTCTCAGCTACACAAAAGAAAACACTGGGCGGGGAATGGGGGTGGAGACATTTCAAGCTAGGCCTGTAAGAGGCAGCTAATCATGGCTCTGCACTTGGCTGGTGCTTTTGCTTCCTTGTGGGGTTGCAAACAGAAACTGTCGAACAGGCAGCATGCTGGTGGGGTGTGCAGCCATCTCCTGGGACCTGGCGACTGTCTGGGATTGTATTCCACAGAGGAGTCTCATGTGGGCCTGATTCCCACAACCCCATGGTTTGAGTAGCTGTCAGGTGACAGTCAGGCATGGGTCTGTTTCTCCTCCTTCCTCCAGTGACCTATGGAATAAAAAAGTACCCTTTCCCAAGGTGTTTTATTAAAGATGTTGCTGTTCCATGTGACTGTCCAACTGTGTGGGCAGGAAGTAAAGGTGCTGGCACAGAACCTGGAAATTGAGTTGGGAAGGAAGTGGAACCCTCAACAGCAAGGTTTGATGTTTATAGAGTTCCTATCCTGTGAGTTTACAGCCCTTTCGGTTGGCATGTGTCATTTCTCCCAAGCCCCCGGAAAGTGGAGAAACTGGAGCAGAGTGGGAAAAGTACTTGGAAAAATTCTGGAATGGCTTTTGCCTCAGCAGCCTTAATACTTGAGTCTCTGAACTCTTCCCTACAGAGACTGTTGCTTTTATAACACTCTGTTTTTGTTGGTTATTGCATCTTTTAAAAATAAGAAACATGAAAAAAAAAAAGAAACATGCACAGCCTCAGCAAATAGTAATGCTATTACTAAGAGCAGACATTTATTTATTGCTTACAAAGTATCAGGCACAGTTGTAAATGCTTCTCATATTCTTTGAATCCTCATCCTGTGAGTAGTTACTGTTATCCCCATTTTACAGATAACTGAGCCCCTGTGGTTAGGGAATTTGCCCAGTGTCATACAACTAGGTAGTGATGTAGCTGTAATTAACCGCACCTCCCGTTGTTACCAAGTGCCATCCATTTGGCCATCACATATTAAATGGTGGGAGTCTCTTTTAGCCCTGTGTCCTTCCTACCACTTAGGAGCCTATAGCGTTCACTCTAGTTTCGTGAAACAGTGGAGAAATAAAACACATTGCCTTACCATATCAGCTCTGAGAGCTGTCAGTCATGACTGCATTTTTTTACTCTTTATCCTAACGTCAACCCTCTCAACAGTCTGCCTCCAACAGGACCTGTAGTCCTCCTTTCTTCCTGTCCCTCAACCCCTCCTGCTGTTACTTTCTTAAATAACTTGCATTCCGAGGAATTATCTACACTGCTTCCCATAACACACTGTCAGTCCCCTTCCCCTCTTGCTTTGCCACACTGACTTGGTTAAACCACGGCTCTGGTTCAATCCAAGTCTCTGCCTACTGTGTGGGTGTGCTCCTGGGCTGGAAGAAACACCGGGCACGTCGGCTGACCTCACTCCTAATTCACGCTCGCTCACCTCCAGCAGGCCCCTAATGGTGCCGGGGACTCCTGGTGTATTTCCACAGTTCATTCATTCACACACACACCCCCATCCTAGAGGACTAGTCTGTACCTTCCCCAACCTTCTTAGAAGTCCTTTCTCAGCCTTTGCTGATGACCTTACTTCATCAAGGAAACATGTTATTGACACTCAGCACCACATCTATCCACCTGTATGCATCTCTGCTGTTTTCCCCTTTCCTGTAACTCGTGCACCTGAGCTGCCCATGCCCCTGGGAAGGGCCCGGAGATCCTCCTGTGTGCTAGATTTCATTCCTACTTGCCGAGTCAGGAGCGTAGCTCTAGCCTCCCTCTCTGTCTCCTCAGTGTTGCTTCTCTGGACTGGCACGTTCTGTCAGCCCACAAATTGCTCATGTTTCTTCCATCTTGAAAACAGTAACACATTCTCTTAGTTCTCTGCTTCTCCAGATTCTACCCCATTTCTCTACTTCCTTTTATAGCAGATTCCTTAAGAATTCTCTTCTCTTGATTTTTCTGACTTTTCTCCTTCCGGTCTCTTCGAACCCACTCCAGTCAGGTATTTGCCCACACTACTGAAGCAGAACTCCTCTTATCAAGGTCACTGAGGACCTTCGTGTTGCTAAATCCAGTAATTGCTTCTCACTTCTCAATTTGGGAAAGCCAGCTGCATTTGGTCTCCTTGAAACACTTTCTTCACTTGCTTCCAGGATTCCCCCTTGCCTCAGTTTTCTTCCCACCTCTCATTTTTCTTACCTCCTTTGCTCTCATCCCTCTGCCTCTAATGTTGGAAGGCAATGGAGGCTTAGTCCTTGGACTCCTTCTCATTCTTTTGTATATCACAACCTTGGCGAAGTCTTCGAGGCTGCTAGTTTTAAGTACCATGCGTATGCCCACGTCTCCAAAATTTACTCTCCTGTTCAACAGCTCCTTTGGCCTTTTTTTATTTAACTGCTTTATTGAGATATAATTCACATGCCATACAATTCACCCATTTAAAATGTACATTTCAGTGATTTGTTAGTGTATTAAGAGGATTGTGCAGTCATCACCACAATCAATTTTAGAACATTTCAATTACCCCAAAAACAAACCCCGTAACTGTTCTAATAACTCTGTTTCCTTCAGTCTACTCCAGCCCAGGCAACTGCTAATCTACTTTCTACCTATTTGTCTGCTCTAGACATTTCATATGCATGGAATCACACAAAAATGTGGCTTTTTCCATCTGAGTTCTTTCGCTTAGCATGATGTTTTCAAGATTCATCCACGTTCTAGGATGTATCAGTACTCCATTCCTTTTTATGGCTGAAGAGCTTTCAGTTGTATGGGCGTATCCCCTTTTGTCTGTCTGGTCATCAGGTGAGGGACATTTGGGTTGTTTCCACTTTTTGCCCATTAAGAACAACACTGCTGTGGAGTGGACATTCATGCACAAATTTTTGTGTGGACATATGTTTTTGTTTCACCTGAACATATACCTGGAATTGCTGGGCCATCTGGTAACTATGTTTGATATTTTTTTAGAAATTCCAGGCTATTTTTCAAAAAAACTGCAGCATTTCACATTTCCACCCACAGTGTGTGAGGGTTTTGATTTCTCCACATGCTCACCAATACTTGTTATTATTTGTCTTTGGTAATAGCCATCCTAGTGGGTGTGAGGTGGTTTCTCACTATGGGTCTGATTTGCATTTCCCTAAGGACATTGGGCGTCTTTTCACATTGTTTGTTGACCCTTCATGTATCTTCTTTGGAGAAATATCAAGTCCTTTGCCAGTGTTCTAATTGGATTGTTTTTTCGTTGTTGTTGTTGAATTGTAAAATTTCTTTATATATTTTGGATACTAATCACTTATCAGATACATCATTTGCAACATTCTGTTGTCTTTTTATTTTCTTGATACTGCTTTGAGGCACAGAAGTTTTTAATTTTGATGAAGGCCGATTTATTTTTTTCTTTTGTTACGTGTGCTGCTGGTGGCATATTTAAGAAATTATTGCCTAATTTGATGTCACAAAGATTTTCCCTGTTTACTTATAAAAATTTTATAGTCTTAGCTCTTATCCTTAGGTCTTTGAACTGTTTCGCATTAATTTTAGCATTATAATGTGAGGGAAGGGCCCAAATTTATTCTTTTCCATGGGAATATCCCCTTGTCTCAGCACCATTTATTGCAAACACTTCTTTCTTAATTGAATGGTCTTGGCACCCTTGTGGAAAATCAGTTGACCCATAGATATTTCGGGTTATTTCTGTACTATATTCTGTTCCATTGGTCTGTATGTTTATCCTTATGCCAGTATTATTTCTGGATTATTGTAGCTTTGCAGTAAATTTTAAAATCAGGAAATATGAGCCCTCCAACTTTGTTCTTTTTT